>OZ012736.1:242258968-242658433 GCA_963859935.3 Lathyrus sativus
TGAGCGTTCAGGCTCCGGTCAGTTTCGTTGGGTGTCCTGACTCCGGTTATTACGTTGTACGTTCATGCTCCGGTCAGTTTCGTTGGGTATCCAGACTCCGGTTTTTACGTTGAGCGTTCAGGCTCCGGTCAGTTTTGTTGGGTATCTAGACTCTGGTTTTTACGTTGAGCGTTCAGGCTCTGGTCAGTTTCGTTGGGTATCCAGACTCCGGTTTTTACAATGAGCGTTCAGCCTCCGGTAAGTTTTGTTGGGTATCCAGACTCTGGTTTTTACGTTGAGCGTTCAGGCTCTGGTCAGTTTCGTTGGGTATCCAGACTCCGGTTATTACGTTGAGCGTTCAGGCTCTGGTCAGTTTCGTTGGGTATCCAGACTCTGATTTTTACGTTTTTGCTTTCAGGCTCCGGTCGGTTTTGTTGGGTATCCAGACTCTGGTTTTTACGTTGAGCGTTCAGGCTTCGGTCAGTTTTGTTGGGTATCCAGACTCCGGTTATTACGTTAAGCGTTCAGGCTCCGGTCAGTTTCGTTGGGTATCCAGACTCCGGTTATTATGTTGAGCGTTCAGGCTCCGGTCAGTTTCGTTGTGTATCCAGACTCCGGTTATTACGTTGATCGTTCAGGCTACAGTCAGTTTCGTTGAGTATCCAGACTCCGGTTATTACATTGAGTGTTCAGGCTCCGGTTAGTTTCTTTGAGTATCCAAATTCCGATTATTACGTTGAGCGTTCAGGCTCCGGTCAGTTTTGTTGGGTATCCAGACTCTGGTTTTTACGTTGAGCGTTCAGGCTCTGGTCAGTTTCGTTGGGTATCCAGACTCCAGTTTTTACGTTGAGCGTTCAGGCTCCGGTCAGTTTCGTTTGGTAACCAGACTTCAGTTATTAAGTTGAGCATCCAGGCTCCGGTCAATTTCGTTGGGTATCCAAACTCCGGTTATTACGTTGAGCGTTCAGGCTCCGGTCAGTTTCGTTGGGTATCCAGACTCCGGTTATTACGTTGAATGTTCAGGCTCCGGTCAGTTTTGTTTGGTATCCAGACTCCAGTTATTATGTTGAGCGTTCAGGCTCCGGTCAGTTTCGTTGGGTATCCAGACTCCGGTTATTACGTTGAGCGAGCAGGCTCCGGTCAGTTTCGTTGGGTATCGAGACTCCGGTTATTACGTTGAGCGTTCAGGCTCCGGTCAGTTTCGTTGGGTATCCAGACTCCGGTTATTACGTTGAGCGTTCAGGCTCTGGTCAGTTTCGTTGGGTATCCAGACTCCGGTTTTAACGTTGAGCGTTCAGGCTCCAGTCAGTTTTGTTGGGTATCCAGACTCCGGTTATTGAGTTGAGGGTTCAGGCTCCGGTCAGTTTCGTTGGGTATCAAGACTCCGGTTTTTACGTTAAGCGTTCAGGCTCCGGTTAGTTTCGTTGGGTATCCAGACTCCGGTTATTACGTTGAGCGAGCAGGCTCCGGTCAGTTTCGTTGGGTATCTAGACTCCGGTTATTACGTTGAGCGTTCAGGCTCCGGTCAGTTTCGTTGGGTATCCAGACTCCGATTATTACGTTGAGCGTTCAGGCTGCGGTCAGTTTCGTTGGGTAACCAGACTCCGGTTTTTACGTTGAGCGTTCAGGCTCCGTTCAGTTTTGTTGGGTATCCAGACTCTGGTTTTTACGTTGAGCGTTCAGTCTCCGGTCAGTTTTGTTGGGCATCCAGACTCCGGTTATTACGTTAAGCGTTCAGGCTCCGGTCAGTTTCGTTGGGTATCCAGACTCCGGTTATTACGTTGAGCGTTCAGGCTCTGGTCAGTTTTGTTGGATATCCAGACTCTGGTTTTTACGTTGAGACTTCAGGCTCCGGTCAGTTTCGTTGGGTATCCAGACTCCAGTTATTACGTTGTGCGTTCAGGCTCCGGTCAGTTTTGTTGGGTATCCAGACTCCGGTTATTACGTTAAGCATTCAGGCTCCGGTCAGTTTCGTTGGGTGTCCTGACTCCGGTTATTACGTTGTACGTTCATGCTCCGGTCAGTTTCGTTGGGTATCCAGACTCCGGTTTTTACGTTGAGCGTTCAGGCTCCGGCCAGATCCAGACTCTGGTTTTTACGTTGAGCGTTCAGGCTCTGGTCAGTTTCGTTGGGTATCCAGACTCTGGTTTTTACGTTGAGCGTTCAGGCTCCGGTCAGTTTTGTTGGGTACCCAGACTCTGGTTTTTACGTTGAGCGTTCAGGCTCCGGTCAGTTTTGTTGGGTATCCAGACTCCGGTTATTACGTTAAGCGTTCAGGCTCCGGTCAGTTTCGTTGGGTATCCAGACTCCGGTTATTACGTTGAGCGTTCAGGCTCTGGTCAGTTTCGTTGGGTATCCAGACTCCGATTTTTACGTTGAGCGTTCAGGCTCCGGTCAGTTTCGTTGAGTATCCAAATTCCGGTTATTACGTTGAGCGTTCAGGCTCCGGTCAATTTTGTTGGGTATCCAGACTCCGGTTATTACGTTGAGCGTTCAGGCTCCGATCATTTTTGTAGAGCATCCAGACACCAGTTATTACGTTGTGCGTTCAGGCTCCGGTCAGTTTCGTTGTGTATCCAGACTCCGGTTATTACGTTGATCGTTCAGGCTACAGTCAGTTTCGTTGAGTATCCAGACTCCGTTTATTACATTGAGTGTTCAGGCTCCGGTCAGTTTCTTTGAGTATCCAAATTCCGATTATTACGTTGAGCGTTCAGGCTCCGGTCAATTTTGTTGGGTATCCAGACTCCGGTTATTACGTTGAGCGTTCAGGCTCCGATCATTTTTGTTGAGCATCCAGACTCCAGTTTTTACGTTGAGCGTTCAGGCTCCGGTCAGTTTTGTTGGGTATCCAGACTCTGGTTTTTACGTTGAGCGTTCAGCCTCTGGTCAGTTTCGTTGGGTATCCAGACTCCGGTTATTACGTTGAGCGTTCAGGCTCCGGTCAGTTTCGGTGGGTATCCAGACTCCGGTTATTACGTTGAATGTTCAGGCTCCGGTCAGTTTGGTTGGGTGTCGAGACTCCAGTTATTACGTTGTGCGTTCAGGCTCCAATCAGTTTTGTTGGGTATCCAGACTCCGGTTATTACGTTGAGCGTTCAGGCTCTGTTCAGTTTCGTTGGGTATCCAGACTCCGGTTTTTACGTTGAGCGTTCAGGCTCCGGTCAGTTTCGTTGGGTATCCAGACTCCGGTTATTACGTTGAGTGAGCAGGCTCCGGTCAGTTTCATTGGGTATCTAGACTCCGGTTATTACGTTGAGCGTTCAGGCTCCGGTCAGTTTCGTTGGGTATCCAGACTCCGATTATTACGTTGAGCGTTCAGGCTCTGGTCAGTTTCGTTGGGTATCCAGACTCCGGTTTTTACGTTGAGCGTTCAGGCTCCGGTCAGTTTTGTTGGGTATCCAGACTCCGGTTATTACGTTAAGCGTTCAGGCTCCGGTCAGTTTCGTTGGGTATCCAGACTCCGGTTATTACGTTGAGCGTTCAGGCTCCGGTCAGTTTCGTTGGGTATCCTAACTCTGGTTTTTACGTTGAGATTTCAGGCTCCGGTCAGTTTCGTTGGGTATCCAGACTCCAGTTATTATGTTGTGCGTTCAGGCTCCGGTCAGTTTCGTTGGGTATCTAGACCCCGGTTATTACGTTGAGCGTTCAGGCTCCGGTCAGTTTCGTTGGGTGTCCTGACTCCGGTTATTACGTTGTACGTTCATGCTCCGGTCAGTTTCGTTGGGTATCCAGACTCCGGTTTTTACGTTGAGCGTTCAGGCTCCGGTCAGTTTTGTTGGGTATCTAGACTCTGGTTTTTACGTTGAGCGTTCAGGCTCTGGTCAGTTTCGTTGGGTATCCAGACTCCGGTTTTTACGTTGAGCGTTCAGGCTCCGGTCAGTTTTGTTGGGTATCCAGACTCTGGTTTTTACGTTGAGCGTTCAGGCTCTGGTCAGTTTCGTTGGGTATCCAGACTCCGGTTATTACGTTGAGCGTTCAGGCTCTGGTCAGTTTCGTTGGGTATCCAGACTCTGATTTTTACGTTGAGCTTTCAGGCTCCGGTCGGTTTTGTTGGGTATCCAGACTCTGGTTTTTACGTTGAGCGTTCAGGCTCCGGTCAGTTTTGTTGGGTATCCAGACTCCGGTTATTATGTTGAGCGTTCAGGCTCCAGTCAGTTTCGTTGTGTATCCAGACTCCGGTTATTACGTTGATCGTTCAGGCTACAGTCAGTTTCGTTGAGTATCCAGACTTCGGTTATTACATTGAGTGTTCAGGCTCCGGTTAGTTTCTTTGAGTATCCAAATTCCGATTATTACGTTGAGCGTTCAGGCTCCGGTCAGTTTTGTTGGGTATCCAGACTCTGGTTTTTACGTTGAGCGTTCAGGCTCTGGTCAGTTTCGTTGGGTATCCAGACTCCGGTTCTTACGTTGAGCGTTCAGGCTCCGGTCAGTTTCGTTTGGTAACCAGACTTCAGTTATTAAGTTGAGCATCCAGGCTCCGGTCAATTTCGTTGGGTATCCAAACTCCGGTTATTACGTTGAGCGTTCAGGCTCCGGTCAGTTTCGTTGGGTATCCAGACTCCGGTTATTACGTTGAATGTTCAGGCTCCGGTCAGTTTTGTTTGGTATCCAGACTCCAGTTATTATGTTGAGCGTTCAGGCTCCAGTCAGTTTTGTTGGGTATCCAGACTCCGGTTATTACGTTGAGCGAGCAGGCTCCAGTCAGTTTCGTTGGGTATCGAGACTCCGGTTATTACGTTGAGCGTTCAGGCTCCGGTCAGTTTCGTTGGGTATCCAGACTCCGGTTTTTACGTTGAGCGTTCAGGCTCTGGTCAGTTTCGTTGGGTATCCAGACTCCGGTTTTAACGTTGAGCGTTCAGGCTCCAGTCAGTTTTGTTGGGTATCCAGACTCCGGTTATTGAGTTGAGGGTTCAGGCTCCGGTCAGTTTTGTTGGGTATCAAGACTCCGGTTTTTACGTTAAGCGTTCAGGCTCCGGTTAGTTTCGTTGGGTATCCAGACTCCGGTTATTACGTTGAGCGAGCAGGCTCTGGTCAGTTTCGTTGGGTATCTAGACTCCGGTTATTACGTTGAGCGTTCAGGCTCCGGTCAGTTTCGTTGGGTATCCAGACTCCGATTATTACGTTGAGCGTTCAGGCTGCGGTCAGTTTCGTTGGGTAACCAGACTCCGGTTTTTACATTGAGCGTTCAGGCTCCGGTCAGTTTTGTTGGGTATCCAGACTCTGGTTTTTACGTTGAGCGTTCAGTCTCTGGTCAGTTTTGTTGGGCATCCAGACTCCGGTTATTACGTTAAGCGTTCAGGCTCCGGTCAGTTTCGTTGGGTATCCAGACTCTGGTTATTACGTTGAGCGTTCAGGCTCTGGTCAGTTTTGTTGGATATCCAGACTCTGGTTTTTACGTTGAGACTTCAGGCTCCGGTCAGTTTCGTTGGGTATCCAGACTCCAGTTATTACGTTGTGCGTTCAGGCTCCGGTCAGTTTTGTTGGGTATCGAGACTCCGGTTATTACGTTAAGCATTCAGGCTCCGGTCAGTTTCGTTGGGTGTCCTGACTCCGGTTATTACGTTGTACGTTCATGCTCCGGTCAGTTTCGTTGGGTATCCAGACTCCGGTTTTTACGTTGAGCGTTCAGGCTCCGGCCAGATCCAGACTCTGGTTTTTACGTTGAGCGTTCAGGCTCTGGTCAGTTTCGTTGGGTATCCAGACTCTGGTTTTTACGTTGAGCGTTCAGGCTCCGGTCAGTTTTGTTGGGTACCCAGACTCTGGTTTTTACGTTGAGCGTTCAGGCTCCGGTCAGTTTTGTTGGGTATCCAGACTCCGGTTATTACGTTAAGCGTTCAGGCTCCGGTCAGTTTCGTTGGGTATCCAGACTCCGGTTATTACGTTGAGCGTTCAGGCTCCGGTCAGTTTCGTTGGGTATCCAGACTCCGGTTTTTACGTTGAGCGTTCAGGCTCCGGTCAGTTTCGTTGAGTATCCAAATTCCGGTTATTACGTTGAGCGTTCAGGCTCCGGTCAATTTTGTTGGGTATCCAGACTCCGGTTATTACGTTGAGCGTTCAGGCTCCGATCATTTTTGTAGAGCATCCAGACACCAGTTATTACGTTGTGCGTTCAGGCTCCGATCATTTTTGTAGAGCATCCAGACACCAGTTATTACGTTGTGCGTTCAGGCTCCGGTTATTACGTTGAATGCTCAGGCTCCGGTCAGTTTCATTGGGTATCCAGACTCCGGTTATTACGTTGAGCGTTCAGGCTCCGGTCAGTTTCGTTGGGTATCCAGACTCCGGTTATTACGAGGAATGTTCAGGCTCCGGTCAGTTTGGTTGGGTGTCCAGACTCCGGTTATTACGTTGAGCGTTCAGGCTCCGATCATTTTCATTGAGCATCATGACTCCAGTTATTACGTTGTGCGTTCAGGCTCCGATCAGTTTCGTTGGGTATCCAGACTCCGGTTATTACGTTGAGCGTTCAGGCTCCGTTCAGTTTCGTTGGGTATCCATCCACCGGTTATTACGTTGAGCGTTCAGGCTCCGGTCAGTTTCGTTGGGTATCCACACTCCGGTTATTACGTTGAGCATTCAGGCTCCGGTCAGTTTCGTTGGGTATCCAGACTCCGGTTATTACGATGAGCGTTCAGGCTCCAGTCAGTTTCATTTGGTATCCAGACTTCAGTTATTACGTTGAGCATCCAGGCTTCGGTCAATTTCGTTGGGTATCCAAACTCCGGTTATTACGTTGAGCGTTCAGGCTCCGGTCAGTTTCGTTGGGTATCCAGACTCCGGTTATTACGTTGAATGTTTAGGCTCCGGTCAGTTTTGTTTGGTATCCAGACTCCAGTTATTACGTTGAGCGTTCAGGCTCCGGTCAGTTTCGTTGGGTATCCAGACTCCGGTTATTACATTGAGCGAGCAGGCTCCGGTCATTTTTGTTGGGTATCTAGACTCCGGTTATTACGCTGAGCGTTCAGGCTCCGGTCAGTTTCGTTGGGTATCCAGACTCCGGTTATTACGTTGAGCGTTCAGGCTCTGGTCAGTTTCGTTGGGTATCTAGACTCCGGTTTTTACGTTGAGCGTTCAGGCTCCGGTCAGTTTTCGTTGAGCATCCAGACTCCAGTTATTACGTTGTGCGTTCAGGCTCCGATCAGTTTCGTTGGGTATCCAGACTCCGGTTATTACGTTGAGCGTTCAGGCTCCGTTCAGTTTCGTTGGGTATCCAGACTCCGGTTATTACGTTGAGCGTTCAGGCTCCGGTCAGTTTCGATGGGTATCCACACTCCGGTTATTACGTTGAGCGTTCAGGCTCTGGTCAGTTTCGTTGGGTATCCAGACTCCGGTTATTACAATGAGCGTTCAGGCTCCGGTCAGGTTCTTTTGGTATCCAGGCTTCAGTTATTACGTTGAGCATCCAGGCTCTGGTCAATTTCGTTGGGTATCCAAACTCCGGTTATTACGTTGAGCGTTCAGGCTCCGGTCAGTTTCGTTGGGTATCCAGACTCCGGTTATTACGTTGAATGTTAAGGCTCCGGTCAGTTTTGTTTGGTATCCAGACTCCAGTTATTACGTTGAGCGTTCAGGCTCCGGTCAGTTTCGTTGGGTATCCAGACTCCGGTTATTACGTTGAGCGAGCAGGCTCCGGTCAGTTTCGTTGGGTATCTAGACTCCGGTTATTACGTTGAGCGTTCAGGCTCCGGTCAGTTTCGTTGGGTGTCCTGACTCCGGTTATTACGTTGTACGTTCATGCTCCGGTCAGTTTCGTTGGGTATCCAGACTCCGGTTTTTACGTTGAGCGTTCAGGCTCCGGTCAGTTTTGTTGGGTATCTAGACTCTGGTTTTTACGTTGAGCGTTCAGGCTCTGGTCAGTTTCGTTGGGTATCCAGACTCTGGTTTTTACGTTGAGCGTTCAGGCTCCGGTCAGTTTTGTTGGGTATCCAGACTCTGGTTTTTACGTTGAGCGTTCAGGCTCCGGTCAGTTTCGTTGGGTATCCAGACTCCGGTTATTACGTTGAGCGTTCAGACTCCGGTCAGTTTCGTTGTGTATCCAGACTCCGGTTATTACGTTGATCGTTCAGGCTCCAGTCAGTTTCGTTGAGTATCCAGACTTCGGTTATTAGATTGAGTGTTCAGGCTCCGGTTAGTTTCATTGAGTATCCAAATTCCGGTTATTACGTTGAGCGTTCAGGCTCCGGTCAATTTTGTTGGGTATCCAGACTCCGGTTATTACGTTGAGCGTTCAAGCTCCCATCATATTTGTTGAGCATCCAGACACCAGTTATTACGCTGTGCGTTCAGGCTCCGGTCAGTTTCATTGGGTATCCAGACTCCGGTTATTACGTTAAATGCTCAGGCTCCGATCAGTTTCGTTGGGTGTCCAGACTCCGGTTATTACGTTGAGCGTTTAGGCTCCGGTCAGTTTCGTTGGGTATCTAGACTCCGGTTATTACGTTAAACGTTCAGGCTCCGGTCAATTTCGTTGGGTATCCAGACTCCGGTTATTACGTTGAGCGTTTAGGATCCGGTCAGTTTCGTTTGGTATCCAGACATCAGTTAATACGTTGAGCGTCCAGGCTCCGGTCAGTTTCGTTGGGTATCCAGACTCCGGTTATTATGTTGAGCGTTCAGGCTCCGGTCAGTTTCGTTGGGTATCCAGACTCAGGTTATTACGTTGAATATTCAGGCTCTGGTCAGTTTGGTTGGGTGTCCAGACTTCGGTTATTACGTTGAGCGTTCAGGCTCCGATCATTTTCGTTGAGCATCCAGACTCCAGTTATTACGTTGTGCGTTCAGGCTCTGATCAGTTTCGTTGGGTATCCAAACTCCGGTTATTACGTTGAGCGTTCAGGCTCCGTTCAGTTTCGTTGGGTATCCAGACTCCGGTTATTACGTTGAGCGTTCAGGCTCCGGTCAGTTTCGTTGGGTATCCAAACACCGGTTATTACGTTGAGTATTCAGGCTCTGGTCAGTTTGGTTGGGTGTCCAGACTCCGGTTATTACGTTGAGCGTTCAGGCTCCGATCATTTTCGTTGAGCATCCAGACTCTAGTTATTACGTTGTGCGTTCAGGCTCCGATCAGTTTCGTTGGGTATCCAGACTCCGGTTATTAAGTTGAATGTTCAGGCTCTGGTCAGTTTCGTTGGGTGTCCTTACTCCGGTTATTACGTTGTGCGTTCATGCTCCGGTCAGTTTCGTTGGGTATTCAGACTCCGGTTATTACGTTGAGCGAGCAGGTTCCGGTCAGTTTCATTGGGTATCTAGACTCCGGTTATTACGTTGAGCGTTCAGGCTCCGGTCAGTTTCGTTGGGTATCCAGACTCCGATTATTACGTTGAGCGTTCAGGCTCTGGTCAGTTTCGTTGGGTATCCAGACTCCGGTTTTTTCGTTGAGCGTTCAGGCTCCGGTCAGTTTCGTTGGGTGTCCAGACTCCGGTTATTACGTTGAGCGTTCAGGCTCCGATCATTTTTGTTGAGCATCCAGACACCAGTTATTACGTTGTGCGTTCAGGCACCGGTCAGTTTCATTGGGTATCCAGACTCCGGTTATTACGTTGAATGCTCAGGCTCCGATCAGTTTCGTTGGGTGTCCAGACTCCGGTTATTACGTTGAGCGTTTAGGCTCCGGTCAGTTTCGTTGGGTATCTAGACTCCGGTTATTACGTTAAACGTTCAGGCTCCGGTCAATTTCGTTGGGTATCCAGACTCCGGTTATTACGTTGAGCGTTTAGGATCCGGTCAGTTTCGTTTGGTATCCAGACATCAGTTAATACGTTGAGCGTCCAGGCTCCGGTCAGTTTCGTTGGGTATCCAGACTCCGGTTATTACGTTGAGCGTTCAGGCTCCGGTCAGTTTCGTTGGGTATCCAGACTCAGGTTATTACGTTGAATATTCAGGCTTTGGTCAGTTTGGTTGGGTGTCCAGACTTCGGTTATTACGTTGAGCGTTCAGGCTCCGATCATTTTCGTTGAGCATCCAGACTCCAGTTATTACGTTGTGCGTTCAGGCTCCGATCAGTTTCGTTGGTTATCCAAACTCCGGTTATTACGTTGAGCGTTCAGGCTCCGTTCAGTTTCGTTGGGTATCCAGACTCCGGTTATTACGTTGAGCGTTCAGGCTCCGGTCAGTTTCGTTGGGTATCCAAACACCGGTTATTACGTTGAGTATTCAGGCTCTGGTCAGTTTGGTTGGGTGTCCAGACTCCGGTTATTACGTTGAGCGTTCAGGCTCCGATCATTTTCGTTGAGCATCCAGACTCCAGTTATTACGTTGTGCGTTCAGGCTCCGATCAGTTTCGTTGTGTATCCAGACTCCGGTTATTAAGTTGAATGTTCAGGCTCTGGTCAGTTTCTTTGGGTGTCCTTACTCCGGTTATTACGTTGTGCGTTCATGCTCCGGTCAGTTTCGTTGGGTATCCAGACTCCGGTTATTACGTTGAGCGAGCAGGTTCCGGTCAGTTTCATTGGGTATCTAGACTCCGGTTATTACGTTGAGCGTTCAGGCTCCGGTCAGTTTCGTTGGGTATCCAGACTCCGGTTATTACGTTGAGCGTTCAGGCTCTGGTCAGTTTCGTTGGGTATCCAGACTCCGGTTTTTTCGTTGAGCGTTCAGGCTCCGGTCAGTTTTGTTGGGTATCCAGACTCCAGTTATTGAGTTGAGGGTTCAGGCTCCGGTCAGTTTCGTTGGGTATCCAGACTCCGGTTATCACGTTAAGCGTTCAGGTTCCGGTCAGTTTCGTTGGGTATCCAGACTCCGGTTATTACCTTGAACGAACTGGCTCCGGTCAGTTTCGTTGGGTATCTAGACTCCGGTTATTACGTTGAGCGTTCAGGCTCCGGTCAGTTTCGTTAGGTATCCAGACTCCGGTTATTACGCTGAATGTCCAGGCTCCGGTCAGTTTGGTTGGGTGTCCAGACTCCGGTTATTACGTTTAGCGTTCAGGCTCAGATCATTTTCATTGAGCATTCAGACTCCAGTTATTACATTGTGCGTTCAGGCTCCGATCAGTTTCGTTGGGTATCCAGACTCCGGTTATTATGTTGAGCGTTCAGGCTCCGTTCAGTTTCGTTGGGTATCCACACTCTGGTTATTACGTTGAGCGTTCAGGCTCCGGTCAGTTTCGTTGTGTATCCAGACTCCAGTTATTACGTTGTGCGTTCAGGGTCCGGTCAGTTTCGTTGTGTATCCAGACTCCGGTTATTACGTTGAGCGTTCGGGCTCGGGTCAGTTTCGTTGGGTATCCAGACTCCGGTTATTACTTTGAGCGTTCAGGCTCCGTTGAGTTTCGTTGGGTATCCAGACTCCGGTTATTACGTTGTGCGTTCAGGCTCCGGTCAGTTTCGTTGTGTATCCAGACTCCGGTTATTACGTTGATCGTTCAGGCTCCAGTCAGTTTCGTTGAGTATCCAGACTCCGGTTATTACATTGAGCGTTCAGGCTCCGGTTAGTTTCATTGAGTATCCAGACTCCGGTTATTACGTTGAACATTCAGGCTCCGGTCAGTTTTGTTGGGTATCCAGACTCCGGTTATTACGTTTAGCGTTCAGGCCCTTGTCAGTTTCGTTGGGTATCCAGACTCCGGTTTTTACGTTGAGCGTTCAGGCTCCGGTCAGTTTTGTTGGGTATCCAGACTCCGATTATTATGTTGAGGGTTCAGGCTCCGGTCAGTTTCGTTGGGTATCTAGACTCCCGTTATTACGTTAAACGTTCAGGCTCCGGTCAGTTTCGTTGAGTATCCAAATTCCGGTTATTACGTTGAGCGTTCAGGCTCCGGTCAATTTTGTTGGGTATCCAGACTCCGGTTATTACGTTGAGCGATCAGGCTCCGATCATTTTTGTTGAGCATCCAGACACCAGTTATTACGTTGTGCGTTCAGGCTCCGGTCAGTTTCGTTGGGTATCCAGACTCCGGTTATTACGTTGAATGCTCAGGCTCCGGTCAGTTTTGTTGGGTGTCCAGACACCGGCTATTACGTTGAGCGTTTAGGCTCCGGTCAGTTTCGTTGGGTATCTAGACTCCAGTTATTACGTTAAACATTCAGGCTCAGGTCAATTTCGTTGGGTATCCAGACTCCGGTTATTACGTTGAGCATTTAGGCTCCTGTCAGTTTCGTTTGGTATCCAGACTTCAGTTATTACGTTGAGCGTCCAGGCTCCGGTCAGTTTCGTTGGGTATCCAGACTTTGGTTATTACGTTGAGCGTTCAGGCTCCGATCAGTTTCGTTGGTTATCCAGACTCCGGTTATTACGTTGAATGTTCAGGCTCCGGTCAGTTTGGTTGGGTGTCCAGACTCCGGTTATTACGTTGAGCGTTCAGGCTCCAATCATTTTCGTTGAGCATCCAGACTCCAGTTATTACGTTGTGCGTTCAGGCTCCGATCCATTTCGTTGGGTATCCAGACTCTGGTTATTACGTTGAGCGTTCAGGCTCCATTCAGTTTCGTTGGGTATCCAGACTCCGGTTATTACGTTGAGCGTTCAGGCTCCGGTCAGTTTCGTTGGGTATCCACACTCAGGTTATTACTTTGAGCGTTCAGCCTCCGGTCAGTTTCGTTGGGTATCCAGACTCCGGTTATTACGTTGAGCGTTCAGGCTACGGTCAGTTTCGTTTGGTATCCAGACTTCAGTTATTACGTTGAGCATCCAGGCTCCGGTCAATTTCGTTGGGTATCCAAACTCCGGTTATTAAGTTGAGCGTTCAGGCTCCGGTCAGTTTCATTGGGTATCCAGACCCCGGTTATTAAGTTGAATGTTCAGGCTCCCGTCAGTTTTGTTGGGTATCCAGACTCCAGTTATTACGTTGAGCGTTCAGGCTCCGGTCAGTTTCGTTGGGTATCCAGACTCCGGTTATTACGTTGAGCGAGCAGGCTCCGGTCAGTTTCGTTGGGTATCTAGACTCTGGTTATTACATTGAGCTTTCAGGCTCCGGTCAGTTTCGTTGGGTATCTAGACTCCGGTTATTACGTTGAGCGTTCAGGCTCTGGTCAGTTTCGTTGGGTATCCAGACTCCGGTTTTTACGTTGAGCGTTCAGGCTCCGGTCAATTTTGTTGGGTATCCAGACTCCGGTTATTGAGTTGAGGGTTCAGGCTCCGGTCAGTTTCATTGGGTATCCAGACTCCGGTTATCACGTTAAGCGTTCAGGCTCCGGTCAGTTTCGTTGGGTATCCAGACTCCGGTTATCACGTTAAGCGTTCAGGCTCCGGTCAGTTTCGTTGGGTATCCAGACTCCGGTTATTACCTTGAGCGAGCAGGCTCCGGTCAGTGTCGTTGGGTATCTAGACTCCGGTTATTACGTTGAACGTTCAGGCTCCGGTCAGTTTCGTTGGGTATCGAGACTCCGATTATTACGTTGAGCGTTAAGGCTCTGGTCAGTTTCGTTGGGTATCCAGACTCCGGTTTTTACGTTGAGCGTTCAAGCTCCGGTTAGTTTTGTTGGGTATCCAGACTCTGGTTTTTACGTTGAGCGTTCAGGCTCCGGTCAGTTTTGTTGGGTATCCAGACTCCGGTTATTACGTTAAGCGTTCAGGCTCCGGTCAGTTTCGTTGGGTATCCAGACTCCGGTTATTACGTTGAGCGTTTAGGCTCTGGTCAGTTTCGTTGGGTATCTAGACTCTGATTATTACGTTAAACATTCAGGCTCCGGTCAATTTCGTTGGGTATCCAGACTCCGGTTATTACGTTGAGCGTTTAGGCTCCGGTCAGTTTCGTTTGGTATCCAGACTTCAGTTATTACGTTTAGCGTCCAGGCTCCGGTCAGTTTCGTTGGCTATCTAGACTCCGGTTATTACGTTGAGCGTTCAGGCTCCGGTCAGTTTCTTTGGGTATCCAGACTCCGGTTATTACGTTGAATGTTCAGGCTCCGGTCAGTTTGGTTGGGTGTCCAGACTCCGGTTATTACGTAGAGCGTTCAGGCTCCAATCATTTTCGTTGAGCATCCAGACTCCAGTTATTACGTTGTGCGTTCAGGCTCCGATCAGTTTCGTTGGGTATCCAGACTCCGGTTATTACGTTGAGCGTGCAGGCTCCGTTCAGTTTCGTTGGGTATCCAGACTCCTGTTATTACGTTGAGCGTTCAGGCTCCGGTCAGTTTCGTTGTGTATCCAGACTCCAGTTATTACGTTGTGCGTTCAGGGTCCGGTCAGTTTCGTTGTGTATCCAGACTCCGGTTATTACGTTGAGCGTTAAGGCTCCGGTCAATTTCGTTGGGTATCCAGACTCCGGTTATTACGTTGTGCGTTCAGGCTTCGGTCAGTTTCGTTGTGTATCCAGACTCCGGTTATTACGTTGATCGTTCAGGCTCCAGTCATTTTCGTTGAGTATCCAGACTCCGGTTATTACATTGAGCGTTTAGGCTCCGGTTAGTTTCGTTGAGTATCTAGACTCCGGTTATTACGTTGAACGTTCAGGCTCCGGTCAGTTTTGTTGGGTATCCAGACTCCGGTTATTACGTTTAGCGTTCAGGCCCTTGTCAGTTTCGTTGGGTATCCAGACTCTGGTTTTTACGTTGAGCGTTCAGGCTCCGGTCAGTTTTGTTGGGTATCCAGACTCCGGTTATTACATTGAGGGTTCAGGCTCCGGTCAGTTTCGTTGGGTATCTAGACTCCGTTTATTACGTTAAACGTTCAGGCTCCGGTCAGTTTCGTTGGGTATCCAGACTCCGGTTATTATGTTGAATGCTCAGGCTCCGGTCAGTTTTGTTGGGTGTCCAGACACCGGCTATTACGTTGAGCGTTTAGGCTCCGGTCAGTTTCGTTGGGTATCTAGACTCCAGTTATTACGTTAAATATTCAGGCTCAGGTCAATTTCGTTGGGTATCCAGACTCCGGTTATTACGTTGAGCATTTAGGCTCCTGTCAGTTTCGTTTGGTATCCAGACTTCAGTTATTACGTTGAGCGTCCAGGCTCCGGTCAGTTTCGTTGGGTATCCAGACTTTGGTTATTACGTTGAGCGTTCAGGCTCCGATCAGTTTCGTTGGTTATCCAGACTCCGGTTATTACGTTGAATGTTCAGGCTCCGGTCAGTTTGGTTGGGTGTCCAGACTCCGGTTATTACGTTGAGCGTTCAGGCTCCAATCATTTTCGTTGAGCATCCAGACTCCAGTTATTACGTTGTGCGTTCAGGCTCCGATCCATTTCGTTGGGTATCCAGACTCTGGTTATTACGTTGAGCGTTCAGGCTCCATTCAGTTTCGTTGGGTATCCAGACTCCGGTTATTACGTTGAGCGTTCAGGCTCCGGTCAGTTTCGTTGGGTATCCACACTCAGGTTATTACTTTGAGCGTTCAGCCTTCGGTCAGTTTCGTTGGGTATTCAGACTCCGGTTATTACGTTGAGCGTTCAGGCTACGGTCAGTTTCGTTTGGTATCCAGACTTCAGTTATTACGTTGAGCATCCAGGCTCCGGTCAATTTCGTTGGGTATCCAAACTCCGGTTATTAAGTTGAGCGTTCAGGCTCCGGTCAGTTTCGTTGGGTATCCAGACCCCGGTTATTAAGTTGAATGTTCAGGCTCCGGTCAGTTTTGTTGGGTATCCAGACTCCAGTTATTACGTTGAGCGTTCAGGCTCCGGTCAGTTTCGTTGGGTATCCAGACTCCGGTTATTACGTTGAGCGAGCAGGCTCCGGTCAGTTTCATTGGGTATCTAGACTCTGGTTATTACATTGAGCTTTCAGGCTCCGGTCAGTTTCGTTGGGTATCTAGACTCCGGTTATTACGTTGAGCGTTCAGGCTCTGGTCAGTTTCGTTGGGTATCCAGACTCCGGTTTTTACGTTGAGCGTTCAGGCTCCGGTCAATTTTGTTGGGTATCCAGACTCCGGTTATTGAGTTGAGGGTTCAGGCTCCGGTCAGTTTCATTGGGTATCCAGACTCCGGTTATCACGTTAAGCGTTCAGGCTCCGGTCAGTTTCGTTGGGTATCCAGACTCCGGTTATCACGTTAAGCGTTCAGGCTCCGGTCAGTTTCGTTGGGTATCCAGACTCCGGTTATTACCTTGAGCGAGCAGGCTCCGGTCAGTGTCGTTGGGTATCTAGACTCCGGTTATTACGTTGAACGTTCAGGCTCCGGTCAGTTTCGTTGGGTATCGAGACTCTGATTATTACGTTGAGCGTTCAAGCTCTGGTCAGTTTCGTTGGGTATCCAGACTCCGGTTTTTACGTTGAGCGTTCAAGCTCCAGTTAGTTTTGTTGGGTATCCAGACTCTGGTTTTTACGTTGAGCGTTCAGGCTCCGGTCAGTTTTGTTGGGTATCCAGACTCCGGTTATTACGTTAAGCGTTCAGGCTCCGGTCAGTTTCGTTGGGTATCCAGACTCCGGTTATTACGTTGAGCGTTTAGGCTCTGGTCAGTTTCGTTGGGTATCTAGACTCTGATTATTACGTTAAACATTCAGGCTCCGGTCAATTTCGTTGGGTATCCAGACTCCGGTTATTACATTGAGCGTTTAGGCTCCGGTCAGTTTCGTTTGGTATCCAGACTTCAGTTATTACGTTGAGCGTCCAGGCTCCGGTCAGTTTCGTTGGGTATCTAGACTCCGGTTATTACGTTGAGCGTTCAGGCTCCGGTCAGTTTCTTTGGGTATCCAGACTCCGGTTATTACGTTGAATGTTCAGGCTCCGGTCAGTTTGGTTGGGTGTCCAGACTCCGGTTATTACGTAGAGCGTTCAGGCTCCAATCATTTTCGTTGAGCATCCAGACTCCAGTTATTACGTTGTGCGTTCAGGCTCCGATCAGTTTCGTTGGGTATCCAGACTCCGGTTATTACGTTGAGCGTGCAGGCTCCGTTCAGTTTCGTTGGGTATCCAGACTCCTGTTATTACGTTGAGCATCCAGGCTCCGGTCAATTTCGTTGGGTATCCAAACTCCGGTTATTAAGTTGAGCGTTCAGGCTCCGGTCAGTTTCGTTGGGTATCCAGACCCCGGTTATTAAGTTGAATGTTCAGGCTCCGGTCAGTTTTGTTGGGTATCCAGACACCAGTTATTACGTTGAGCGTTCAGGCTCCGGTCAGTTTCGTTGGGTATCCAGACTCCGGTTATTACGTTGAGCGAGCAGGCTCTGGTCAGTTTCGTTGGGTATCTAGACTCTGGTTATTACATTGAGCTTTCAGGCTCCGGTCAGTTTCGTTGGGTATCTAGACTCCGGTTATTACGTTGAGCGTTCAGGCTCTGGTCAGTTTCGTTGGGTATCCAGACTCCGGTTTTTACGTTGAGCGTTCAGGCTCCGGTCAATTTTGTTGGGTATCCAGACTCCGGTTATTGAGTTGAGGGTTCAGGCTCCGGTCAGTTTCATTGGGTATCCAGACTCCGGTTATCACGTTAAGCGTTCAGGCTCCGGTCAGTTTCGTTGGGTATCCAGATTCCGGTTATCACGTTAAGCGTTCAGGCTCCGGTCAGTTTCGTTGGGTATCCAGACTCCGGTTATTACCTTGAGCGAGCAGGCTCCGGTCAGTGTCGTTGGGTATCTAGACTCCGGTTATTACGTTGAACGTTCAGGCTCCGGTCAGTTTCGTTGGGTATCGAGACTCTGATTATTACGTTGAGCGTTCAAGCTCTGGTCAGTTTCGTTGGGTATCCAGACTCCGGTTTTTACGTTGAGCGTTCAAGCTCCGGTTAGTTTTGTTGGGTATCCAGACTCTGGTTTTTACGTTGAGCGTTCAGGCTCCGGTCAGTTTTGTTGGGTATCCAGACTCCGGTTATTACGTTAAGCGTTCAGGCTCCGGTCAGTTTCGTTGGGTATCCAGACTCCGGTTATTACGTTGAGCGTTTAGGCTCTGGTCAGTTTCGTTGGGTATCTAGACTCTGATTATTACGTTAAACATTCAGGCTCCGGTCAATTTCGTTGGGTATCCAGACTCCGGTTATTACGTTGAGCGTTTAGGCTCCGGTCAGTTTCGTTTGGTATCCAGACTTCAGTTATTACGTTTAGCGTCCAGGCTCCGGTCAGTTTCGTTGGGTATCTAGACTCCGGTTATTACGTTGAGCGTTCAGGCTCCGGTCAGTTTCTTTGGGTATCCAGACTCCGGTTATTACGTTGAATGTTCAGGCGCCGGTCAGTTTGGTTGGGTGTCCAGACTCCGGTTATTACGTAGAGCGTTCAGGCTCCAATCATTTTCGTTGAGCATCCAGACTCCAGTTATTACGTTGTGCGTTCAGGCTCCGATCAGTTTCGTTGGGTATCCAGACTCCGGTTATTACGTTGAGCGTGCAGGCTCCGTTCAGTTTCGTTGGGTATCCAGACTCCTGTTATTACGTTGTGCGTTCAGGGTCCGGTCAGTTTCGTTGTGTATCCAGACTCCGGTTATTACGTTGAGCGTTAAGGCTCCGGTCAATTTCGTTGGGTATCCAGACTCCGGTTATTACGTTGTGCGTTCAGGCTTCGGTCAGTTTCGTTGTGTATCCAGACTCCGGTTATTACGTTGATCGTTCAGGCTCCAGTCATTTTCGTTGAGTATCCAGACTCCGGTTATTACATTGAGCGTTTAGGCTCCGGTTAGTTTCGTTGAGTATCTAGACTCCGGTTATTACGTTGAACGTTCAGGCTCCGGTCAGTTTTGTTGGGTATCCAGACTCCGGTTATTACGTTTAGCGTTCAGGCCCTCGTCAGTTTCAATGGGTATCCAGACTCTGGTTTTTACGTTGAGCGTTCAAGCTCCGGTCAGTTTTGTTGGGTATCCAGACTCCGGTTATTACATTGAGGGTTCAGGCTCCGGTCAGTTTCGTTGGGTATCTAGACTCCGTTTATTACGTTAAACGTTCAGGCTCCGGTCAGTTTCGTTGGGTATCCAGACTCCGGTTATTACGTTGAATGTTCAGGCTCCGGTCAGTTTCGTTGGGTGTCCAGACTCCGGTTATTACGTTGAGCGTTCAGGCTCCGATCATTTTCGTTGAGCATCCAGACTCTAGTTACTACGTTATGCGTTCAGGCTCCGGTCAGTTTCATTGGGTATCCAGACTCCGGTTATTACGTTGAGCGTTCAGGCTCTGGTCAGTTTCGTTGGGTGTCCTGACTCCGGTTATTACTTTGTGCGTTCATGCTCCGGTCAGTTTCGTTGGGTATCCAGACTCCGGTTTTTACGTTGAGCGTTCAGGCTCCGGTCAGTTTTGTTGGGTATCCAGACTCCGGTTATTATGTTGTGCGTTCAGGCTTCGGTCAGTTTCGTTGTGTATCCAGACTCCGGTTGTTACGTTGATCGTTCAGGCTCCAGTCAGTTTCGTTGAGTATCCAGACTCCGGTTATTACATTGAGCGTTTAGGCTCCGGTTAGTTTCGTTGAGTATCCAGACTCCGGTTATTACGTTGAACGTTCAGGCTCCGGTCAATTTTGTTGGGTATCCAGACTCCGGTTATTACGTTTAGCGTTCAGGCCCTTGTCAGTTTCGTTGGGTATCCAGACTCTGGTTTTTACGTTGAGTGTTCTGGCTCCGGTCAGTTTTGTTGGGTATCCAGACTCCGGTTATTACGTTGAGGGTTCAGGCTCCGGTCAGTTTCGTTGGGTATCTAGACTCCGTTTATTACGTTAAACGTTCAGGCTCCGGTCAGTTTCGTTGGGTATCCAGACTCCGGTTATTACGTTGAATGTTCAGGCTCCGGTCAGTTTCGTTGGGTGTCCAGACTCCGGTTATTACGTTGAGCGTTCAGGCTCCGATCATTTTTGTTGAGCATCCAGACTTTAGTTACTACGTTGTGCGTTCAGGCTCCGGTCAGTTTCATTGGGTAACCAGACTCCGGTTATTACGTTGAGCGTTCAGGCTCTGGTCAGTTTCGTTGGGTGTCCTGACTCCGGTTATTACGTTGTGCGTTCATGCTCCGGTCAGTTTCGTTGGGTATCCAGACTCCGGTTTTTACGTTGAGCGTTCAGGCTCCGATCAGTTTTGTTGGGTATCCAGACTCTGGTTTTTACATTGAGCGTTCAGGCTCTGGTCAGTTTCGTTGGGTATCCAGACTCCGGTTTTTACGTTGAGCGTTCAGGCTCCGGTCAGTTTTGTTGGGTATCCAAACTCTGGTTTTTATGTTGAGCGTTCAGGCTCCGGTCAGTTTTGTTGGGTATCCAGACTCCGGTTATTACGTTAAGCGTTCAGGCTCCGGTCAGTTTCGTTGGGTATCCAGACTCCGGTTATTACGTTGAGCGTTCAGGCTCTGGTCAGTTTCTTTGGGTATCCAGACTCTGGTTTTTACGTTGAGCGTTCAGGCTCCGGTCAGTTTTGTTGGGTATCCAGACTCTGGTTTTTACGTTGAGCGTTCAGGCTCCGGTCAGTTTTGTTGGGTATCCAGACTCCGGTTATTATGTTAAGCGTTCAGGCTCCGGTCAGTTTCGTTGGGTATCCAGACTCCGGTTATTACGTTGAATGTTCAGGCTCCGGTCAGTTTCGTTGGGTGTGCAGACTCCGGTTATTACGTTGAGCGTTCAGGCTCCGATCATTTTCGTTGAGCATCCAGACTCTAGTTACTACGTTGTGCGTTCAGGCTCCGGTCAGTTTCATTGGGTATCCAGACTCCGGTTATTACGTTGAGCGTTCAGGCTCTGGTCAGTTTCGTTGGGTGTCCTGACTCCGGTTATTACGTTGTGCGTTCATGCTCCGGTCAGTTTCGTTGGGTATCCAGACTCCGGTTTTTACGTTGAGCGTTCAGGCTCCGGTCAGTTTTGTTGGGTATCCAGACTCCGGTTATTATGTTGTGCGTTCAGGCTTCGGTCAGTTTCGTTGTGTATCCAGACTCCGGTTGTTACGTTGATCGTTCAGGCTCCAGTCAGTTTCGTTGAGTATCCAGACTCCGGTTATTACATTGAGCGTTTAGGCTCCGGTTAGTTTCGTTGAGTATCCAGACTTCGGTTATTACGTTGAACGTTCAGGCTCCGGTCAGTTTTGTTGGGTATCCAGACTCTGGTTGTTACATTTAGCGTTCAGGCCCTTGTCAGTTTCGTTGGGTATCCAGACTCTGGTTTTTATGTTGAGTGTTCAGGCTCCGGTCAGTTTTGTTGGGTATCCAGACTCCGATTATTACGTTGAGGGTTCAGGCTCCGGTCAGTTTCGTTGGGTATCTTGACTCCGTTTATTACGTTAAACGTTCAGGCTCCGGTCAGTTTCGTTGGGTATCCAGACTCCGGTTATTACGTTGAATGTTCAGGCTCCGGTCAGTTTCGTTGGGTGTCCAGACTCCGGTTATTACGTTGAGCGTTCAGGCTCCGATCATTTTTGTTGAGCATCCAGACTTTAGTTACTACGTTGTGCGTTCAGGCTCCGGTCAGTTTCATTGGGTATCCAGACTCCGGTTATTACGTTGAGCGTTCAGGCTCTGGTCAGTTTCGTTGGGTGTCCTGACTCCGGTTTTTACGTTGAGCGTTCAGGCTCCGGTCAGTTTTGTTGGGTATCTAGACTCTGGTTTTTACGTTGAGCGTTCAGGCTCTGTTCAGTTTCGTTGGGTATCCAGACTCCGGTTTTTACGTTGTGCGTTCATGCTCCGGTCAGTTTCGTTGGGTATCCAGACTCCGGTTTTTACGTTGAGCGTTCAGGCTCCGGTCAGTTTTGTTGGGTATCTAGACTCTGGTTTTTACGTTGAGCGTTCAGGCTCTGTTCAGTTTCGTTGGGTATCCAGACTCCGGTTTTTACGTTGAGCGTTCAGGCTCCGGTCAGTTTTGTTGGGTATCCAAACTCTGGTTTTTATGTTGAGCGTTCAGGCTCCGGTCAGTTTTGTTGTGTATCCAGACTCCGGTTATTACGTTAAGCGTTCAGGCTCCGGTCAGTTTCGTTGGGTATCTAGACTCCGGTTATTACGTTGAGCGTTCAGGCTCTGGTCAGTTTCTTTGGGTATCCAGACTCTGGTTTTTACGTTGAGCGTTCAGGCTCCGGTCAGTTTGTTGGGTATCCAGACTCTGGTTTTTACGTTGAGCGTTCAGGCTCCGGCCAGTTTTGTTGGGTATCCAGACTCCGGTTATTACGTTAAGCGTTCAGGCTCTGGTCAGTTTCGTTGGGTATCCAGACTCCGGTTATTACGTTGAGCGTTTAGGCTCCGGTCAGTTTCGTTGGGTATCTAGACTCGGATTATTACGTTAAACATTCAGGCTCCGGTCAATTTCGTTGGGTATCCAGATTCTGGTTATTACGTTGAGCGTTTAGGCTCCGGTCAGTTTCGTTTGGTATCCAGACTTCAGTTATTACGTTGAGCGTCCAGGATCCGGTTAGTTTCGTTGGGTATCTAGACTCCGGTTATTACGTTGAGCGTTCAGGCTCCGGTCAGTTTCGTTGGGTATCCAGACTCCGGTTATTACGTTGAATGTTCAGGCTCCGGTCAGTTTGGTTGGGTGTCCAGACTCCGGTTATTACGTAGAGCGTTCAGGCTCCGATCATTTTCGTTGAGCATCCAGACTCCAGTTATTACTTTGTGCGTTCAGGCTCCGATCAGTTTCGTTGTGTATCCAGACTCCAGTTATTACGTTGTGCGTTCAGGGTCCGGTCAGTTTCGTTGTATATCCAGACTCCGGTTATTACGTAGAGCGTTCAGGCTCCGATCATTTTCGTTGAGCATCCAGACTCCAGTTATTACATTGTGCGTTCAGGCTCCGATCAGTTTCGTTGGGTATCCAGACTCCGGTTATTACGTTGAGCGTTCAGGCTCCGTTCAGTTTCGTTGGGTATCCAGACTCCGGTTATTACGTTGAGCGTTCAGGCTCCGTTTAGTTTCGTTGGGTATCCAGACTCCGGTTATTACGTTTTGCGTTCAGGCTTCGGTCAGTTTCGTTGTGTATCCAGACTCCGATTATTACGTTGATCGTTCAGGCTCCAGTCAGTTTCGTTGAGTATCCAGACTCCGGTTATTACATTGAGCGATTAGGCTCCGGTTAGTTTCGTTGAGTATCCAAACTCCGGTTATTACGTTGAACGTTCAGGCTCCGGTCACTTTTGTTGGGTATCCAGACTCCGGTTATTACATTTAGCGTTCAGGCCCTTGTCAGTTTCGTTGGGTATCCAGACTCTGGTTTTTACATTGAGCGTTCAGGCTCCGGTCAGTTTTGTTGGGTATCTAGACTCCGGTTATTACGTTGAGGGTTCAGGCTCCGATCAGTTTCGTTGGGTATCTAGACTCCGTTTATTACGTTAAACGTTCAGGCTCCGGTCAGTTTCGTTGGGTATCCAGACTTCGGTTATTACGTTGAATGTTCAGGCTCTGGTCAGTTTCGTTGGGTGTCCAGACTCCGGTTATTACGTTGAGCGTTCAGGCTCCGATCATTTTCGTTGAGCATCCAGACTCTAGTTACTACGTTGTGCGTTCAGGCTCCGGTCAGTTTCATAGGGTATCCAGACTCCGGTTATTACGTTGAGCGTTCAGGCTCTGGTCAGTTTCGTTGGGTGTCCTGACTCCGGTTATTACGTTGTGCGTTCATGCTCCGGTCAGTTTCGTTGGGTATCCAGACTCCGGTTTTTACGTTGAGCGTTCAGGCTCCGGTCAGTTTTGTTGGGTATCCAGACTCTGGTTTTTACGTTGAGCGTTCAGGCTCTGGTCAGTTTCGTTGGGTATCCAGACTCCGGTTTTTACGTTGAGCGTTCAGGCTCCGGTCAGTTTTGTTGGGTATCCAAACTCTGGTTTTTATGTTGAGCGTTCAGGCTCCGGTCAGTTTTGTTGGGTATCCAGACTCCGGTTATTACGTTAAGCGTTCAGGCTCCGGTCAGTTTCGTTGGGTATCCAGACTCCGGTTATTACGTTGAGCGTTCAGGCTCTGGTCAGTTTCTTTGGGTATCCAGACTCTGGTTTTTACGTTGAGCGTTCAGGCTCCGGTCAGTTTTGTTGGGTTTCCAGACTCTGGTTTTTACGTTGAGCGTTCAGGCTCCGGTCAGTTTTGTTGGGTATCCAGACTCCGGTTATTACGTTAAGCGTTCAGGCTCCGATCAGTTTCGTTGGGTATCCAGACTCCGATTATTACGTTGAGCGTTTAGGCTCCGGTCAGTTTCGTTGGGTATCTAGACTCTGATTATTACGTTAAACATTCAGGCTCCGGTCAATTTCGTTGGGTATCCAGACTCCGGTTATTACGTTGAGCGTTTAGGCTCCGGTCAGTTTCTTTTGGTATCCAGACTTCAGTTATTACGTTGAGCGTCCAGGCTCCGGTCAATTTCGTTGGGCATCTAGACTCCGGTTATTACGTTGAGCGTTCAGGCTCCAGTCAGTTTCGTTGGGTATCCAGACTCCGGTTATTACGTTGAATGTTCAGGCTCCGGTCAGTTTGGTTGGGTGTCCAGACTCCGGTTATTACGTTGAGCGTTCAGGCTCCGATCATTTTCGTTGAGCATCCAGACTCCAGTTATTACGTTGTGCGTTCAGGCTCCGATCAGTTTCGTTGGGTATCCAGACTCCGGTTATTACGTTGAGCGTTCAGGCTCCGATCAGTTTCGTTGGGTATCCAGACTCCGGTTATTACGTTGAGCGTTCAGGCTCCGTTCAGTTTCGTTGGGTATCCAGACTCCGGTTATTACGTTGAACGTTCAGGCTCCGGTCAGTTTCGTTGTGTATCCAGACTCCAGTTATTACATTGTGCGTTCAGGGTCCGGTCAGTTTCGTTGTGTATCCAGACTCCGGTTGTTACGTTGAGCGTTCAGGCTCCGGTCAATTTCGTTGGGTATCCAGACTCCGGTTATTACGTTGAGCGTTCAGGCTCCGTTTAGTTTCGTTGGGTATCCAGACTCCAGTTATTACGTTGTGCGTTCAGGCTTCGGTCAGTTTCGTTGTGTATCCAGACTCCGGTTATTACGTTGATCATTCAGGCTCTAGTCAGTTTCGTTGAGTATCCAGACTCCGGTTATTACATTGAGCGTTTAGGCTCCGGTTAGTTTCGTTGAGTATCCAGACTCCGGTTATTACGTTGAACGTTCAGGCTCCGGTCAGTTTTGTTGGGTATCCAGACTCCGGTTATTACGTTTAGCGTTCAGGCCCTTGTAAGTTTCGTTGGGTATCCAGAATCTGGTTTTTACGTTGAGCGTTCAGGCTCCGGTCAGTTTTGTTAGGTATCCAGACTCCGGTTATTACGTTGAGGGTTCAGGCTCCGGTCAGTTTCGTTGGGTATCTAGACTCCGGTTATTACGTTAAACGTTCAGGCTCCGGTCAGTTTCGTTGGGTATCCAGACTCCGGTTATTACGTTGAATGTTCAGGCTCTGGTCAGTTTTGTTAGGTGTCCAGACTCCGGTTATTACGTTGAGCGTTCAGGCTCTGATCATTTTTGTTGAGCATCCAGACTCTAGTTACTATGTTGTGCGTTCAGTCTCCGGTCAGTTTCGTTGGGTATCCAGACTCCGGTTATTACGTTGAGCGTTCAGGCTCTGGTCAGTTTCGTTGGGTGTCCTGACTCCGGTTATTACGTTGTGCGTTCATGCTCCGGTCAGTTTCGTTGGGTATCCAGACTCCGGTTTTTACGTTGAGCGTTCAGGCTCCGGTCAGGTTTTTTGGGTATCCAGACTCTGGTTTTTACGTTGAGCGTTCAGGCTCTGGTCAGTTTCGATGGGTATCCAGACTCCGGTTTTTACGTTGAGCGTTCAGGCTCCGGTCAGTTTTGTTGGGTATCCAAACTCTGGTTTTTACGTTGAGCGTTCAGGCTCCGGTCAGTTTTGTTGGGTAACCAGACTCCAGTTATTACGTTAAGCGTTCAGGCTCCGGTCAGTTTCGTTGGGTATCCAGACTCCGGTTATTACGTTGAGCGTTCAGGCTCTGGTCAGTTTCTTTGGGTATCCAGACTCTGGTTTTTACGTTGAGCGTTCAGGCTCCGGTCAGCTTTGTTGGGTATCCAGACTCTGGTTTTTACGTTGAGCGTTCAGGCTCCGGTCAATTTTGTTGGGTATCCAGACTCTGGTTTTTACGTTGAGCGTTCAGGCTCTGGTCAGTTTTGTTGGGTATCCAGACTTCGGTTATTACGTTGAGTGTTCAGGCTCCGGTCAGTTTCGTTGTGTATCCAGACTCCGGTTATTACGTTGATCGTTCAGGCTCCAGTTAGTTTCGTTGAGTATCCAGACTCCGGTTATTACATTGAGTGTTCAGGCTCCGGTTAGTTTCATTGAGTATCCAAATTCCGGTTATTATGTTGAGCGTTCAGGCTCCGGTCAATTTTGTTGGGTATCCAGACTCCGGTTATTACGTTGAGCGTTCAGGCTCCGATCATTTTCGTTGAGCATCCAGACACCAATTATTACATTGTGCGTTCAGGCTCCGGTCAGTTTCGTTGGGTATCTAGACTCCGGTTATTACGTTGAATGTTCAGGCTCCGGTCAGTTTCGTTGGGTGTCCAGACTCCGGTTATTACGTTGAGCGTTCAGTCTCCGATCATTTGCGTTGAGCATCCAGACTCCAGTTATTACGTTGTGTGTTTAGGTTCCGGTCGGTTTCGTTGGGTATCCAGACTCCGGTTATTACGTTGAATGTTCAGGCTCTGGTCAGTTTCGTTGGGTGTCCTTACTCCGGTTATTACGTTGTGTGTTCATGCTCCGGTCAGTTTCGTTGGGTATCCAGACTCCGGTTATTACGTTGAGCGAGCAGGTTCCGGTCAGTTTCATTGGGTATCTAGACTCCGGTTATTACGTTGAGCGTTCAGGCTCCGGTTAGTTTCGTTGGGTATCCAGACTCCGGTTATTATGTTGAGCGTTCAGGCTCTGGTCAATTTCGTTGGGTATCCAGACTCATGTATTTACGTTGAGCGTTTAGGCTCCGGTCAGTTTTGCTGGGTATCCAGACTCCGGTTATTAAGTTAAGGGTTCAGGCTCCGGTCAGTTTCGTTGGGTATCCAGACCCCGGTTATTACATTGAGCGTTCAGGGTCCGCTCAGTTTCGTTGGGTATCCAGACTCCGATTATTACGTTGAGCGATCAGGCTCGGATCAATTTCGTTGTGTATCCAGACTCCAGTTATTACGTTGATCGTTCAGGCTCCAGTCAGTTTCGTTGAGTATCCAGACTCCGGTTATTACGTTGAGCGTTCAGGCTCCGGTCAGTTTCGTTGAGTATCCAGATTCCGGTTATTACGTTTAGCCTTCAGGCTCCGGTCAATTTCGTTGGGTATCCAGACTCTGGTTATTACGTTGAACCTTCAGGCTCCGGTCAGTTATGTTGGGTATCCAGACTCCGGTTATTACGTTGAGCGTTCAGGCCCTGGTCAGTTTCGTTGGGTATCCAGACTCCGGTTTTTACGTTGAGTGTTTAGGCTCCGGTCAGTTTTGTTGGGTATCCAGACTCTGGTTATTACGTTGAGCGTTCAGGCTCCGTTCAGTTTCGTTGGGTATCCAGACTCCGGTTATTACGTTGAGCGTTCAGGCTCCGGTCAGTTTCGTTGGGTATCCACACTCCGGTTATTACGTTGAGCGTTCAGGCTCCGGTCAGTTTCGTTGGGTATCCAGACTCCGGTTATTACGTTGAGCGTTCAGGCTCCGGTCAGTTTCGTTGGGTATCCAGACTCTGGTTATTATATTGAGCGTTCAGGCTCTGGTCAGTTTCGTTGGGTATCCAGACTCCGGTTTTTACGTTGAGTGTTCAGGCTCCGGTCTGTTTTGTTGGGTATCCAGCCTCTGGTTTTTACGTTGAGCGTTCAGGCTCTGGTCAGTTTCGTTGGGTATCCAGACTCCGGTTTTTACGTTGAGCGTTCAGGCTCCGGTCAGTTTTGTTAGGTATCCAGAATCTGGTTTTTACGTTGAGCGTCCAGGCTCCGGTCAGTTTCGTTGGGTATCTAGACTCCGGTTATTACGTTGAGCTTTCAGGCTCCAGTCAGTTTCGTTGGGTATCCAGACTCCGGTTATTACGCTGAATGTTCAGGCTCCGGTCAGTTTAGTTGGGTGTCCAGACTCCGGTTATTACGTTGAGCGTTCAGGCTCTGATCATTTTTGTTGAGCATCCAGACTCTAGTTACTATGTTGTGCGTTCAGTCTCCGGTCAGTTTCGTTGGGTATCCAGACTCCGGTTATTACGTTGAGCGTTCAGGCTCTGGTCAGTTTCGTTGGGTGTCCTGACTCCGGTTATTACGTTGTGCGTTCATGCTCCGGTCAGTTTCGTTGGGTATCCAGACTCCGGTTTTTACGTTGAGCGTTCAGGCTCCGGTCAGGTTTTTTGGGTATCCAGACTCTGGTTTTTACGTTGAGCGTTCAGGCTCTGGTCAGTTTCGATGGGTATCCAGACTCCGGTTTTTACGTTGAGCGTTCAGGCTCCGGTCAGTTTTGTTGGGTATCCAAACTCTGGTTTTTACGTTGAGCGTTCAGGCTCCGGTCAGTTTTGTTGGGTAACCAGACTCCAGTTATTACGTTAAGCGTTCAGGCTCCGGTCAGTTTCGTTGGGTATCCAGACTCCGGTTATTACGTTGAGCGTTCAGGCTCTGGTCAGTTTCTTTGGGTATCCAGACTCTGGTTTTTACGTTGAGCGTTCAGGCTCCGGTCAGCTTTGTTGGGTATCCAGACTCTGGTTTTTACGTTGAGCGTTCAGGCTCCGGTCAATTTTGTTGGGTATCCAGACTCTGGTTTTTACGTTGAGCGTTCAGGCTCTGGTCAGTTTTGTTGGGTATCCAGACTTCGGTTATTACGTTGAGTGTTCAGGCTCCGGTCAGTTTCGTTGTGTATCCAGACTCCGGTTATTACGTTGATCGTTCAGGCTCCAGTTAGTTTCGTTGAGTATCCAGACTCCGGTTATTACATTGAGTGTTCAGGCTCCGGTTAGTTTCATTGAGTATCCAAATTCCGGTTATTATGTTGAGCGTTCAGGCTCCGGTCAATTTTGTTGGGTATCCAGACTCCGGTTATTACGTTGAGCGTTCAGGCTCCGATCATTTTCGTTGAGCATCCAGACACCAATTATTACATTGTGCGTTCAGGCTCCGGTCAGTTTCGTTGGGTATCTAGACTCCGGTTATTACGTTGAATGTTCAGGCTCCGGTCAGTTTCGTTGGGTGTCCAGACTCCGGTTATTACGTTGAGCGTTCAGTCTCCGATCATTTGCGTTGAGCATCCAGACTCCAGTTATTACGTTGTGTGTTTAGGTTCCGGTCGGTTTCGTTGGGTATCCAGACTCCGGTTATTACGTTGAATGTTCAGGCTCTGGTCAGTTTCGTTGGGTGTCCTTACTCCGGTTATTACGTTGTGTGTTCATGCTCCGGTCAGTTTCGTTGGGTATCCAGACTCCGGTTATTACGTTGAGCGAGCAGGTTCCGGTCAGTTTCATTGGGTATCTAGACTCCGGTTATTACGTTGAGCGTTCAGGCTCCGGTTAGTTTCGTTGGGTATCCAGACTCCGGTTATTATGTTGAGCGTTCAGGCTCTGGTCAATTTCGTTGGGTATCCAGACTCATGTATTTACGTTGAGCGTTTAGGCTCCGGTCAGTTTTGCTGGGTATCCAGACTCCGGTTATTAAGTTAAGGGTTCAGGCTCCGGTCAGTTTCGTTGGGTATCCAGACCCCGGTTATTACATTGAGCGTTCAGGGTCCGCTCAGTTTCGTTGGGTATCCAGACTCCGATTATTACGTTGAGCGATCAGGCTCGGATCAATTTCGTTGTGTATCCAGACTCCAGTTATTACGTTGATCGTTCAGGCTCCAGTCAGTTTCGTTGAGTATCCAGACTCCGGTTATTACGTTGAGCGTTCAGGCTCCGGTCAGTTTCGTTGAGTATCCAGATTCCGGTTATTACGTTTAGCCTTCAGGCTCCGGTCAATTTCGTTGGGTATCCAGACTCTGGTTATTACGTTGAACCTTCAGGCTCCGGTCAGTTATGTTGGGTATCCAGACTCCGGTTATTACGTTGAGCGTTCAGGCCCTGGTCAGTTTCGTTGGGTATCCAGACTCCGGTTTTTACGTTGAGTGTTTAGGCTCCGGTCAGTTTTGTTGGGTATCCAGACTCTGGTTATTACGTTGAGCGTTCAGGCTCCGTTCAGTTTCGTTGGGTATCCAGACTCCGGTTATTACGTTGAGCGTTCAGGCTCCGGTCAGTTTCGTTGGGTATCCACACTCCGGTTATTACGTTGAGCGTTCAGGCTCCGGTCAGTTTCGTTGGGTATCCAGACTCCGGTTATTACGTTGAGCGTTCAGGCTCCGGTCAGTTTCGTTGGGTATCCAGACTCTGGTTATTATATTGAGCGTTCAGGCTCTGGTCAGTTTCGTTGGGTATCCAGACTCCGGTTTTTACGTTGAGTGTTCAGGCTCCGGTCTGTTTTGTTGGGTATCCAGCCTCTGGTTTTTACGTTGAGCGTTCAGGCTCTGGTCAGTTTCGTTGGGTATCCAGACTCCGGTTTTTACGTTGAGCGTTCAGGCTCCGGTCAGTTTTGTTAGGTATCCAGAATCTGGTTTTTACGTTGAGCGTCCAGGCTCCGGTCAGTTTCGTTGGGTATCTAGACTCCGGTTATTACGTTGAGCTTTCAGGCTCCAGTCAGTTTCGTTGGGTATCCAGACTCCGGTTATTACGCTGAATGTTCAGGCTCCGGTCAGTTTAGTTGGGTGTCCAGACTCCGGTTATTACGTTGAGCGTTCAGGCTCCGATCATTTTCGTTGAGCATCCAGACTCCAGTTATTACATTGTGCGTTCAGGCTCCGATCAGTTTCGTTGGGTATCCAGACTCCGGTTATTACGTTGAGCGTTTAGGCTCCGTTCAGTTTCGTTGGGTATCCAGACTCCGGTTATTACGTTGAGCGTTCAGGCTCCGTTTAGTTTCGTTGGGTATCCAGACTCCGGTTATTACGTTGTGCGTTCAGGCTTCGGTCAGTTTCGTTGTGTATCCAGACTCCGGTTATTACGTTGATCGTTCAGGCTCTAGTTAGTTTCGTTGAGTATCCAGACTCCGGTTATTACATTGAGCGTTTAGGCTACGGTTAGTTTCGTTGAGTATCCAGACTCCGGTTATTACGTTGAACGTTCAGGCTCCGGTCAGTTTTGTGGGGTATCCAGACTCCGGTTATTACGTTTAGCGTTCAGGCCCTTGTAAGTTTCGTTGGGTATCCAGAATCTGGTTTTTACGTTGAGCGTTCAGGCTCCGGTCAGTTTTGTTGGGTATCCAGACTCCGGTTATTACGTTGAGGGTTCAGGCTCCGGTCAGTTTCATTGGGTATCTAGACTCCGGTTATTACGTTAAACGTTCAGGCTCCGGTCAGTTTCGTTGGGTATCCAGACTCCGGTTATTACGTTGAATGTTCAGGCTCCGGTCAGTTTCGTTGGGTATCCAGACTCCGGTTATTACGTTGAGCGTTCAGGCTCTGGTCAGTTTCGTTGGGTGTCCTGAATCCGGTTATTACGTTGTGCGTTCATGCTCCGGTCAGTTTCGTTGGGTATCCAGACTCCGGTTTTTACGTTGAGCGTTCAGGCTCCGGTCAGTTTTGTTGGGTATCCAGACTCTGGTTTTTACGTTGAGCGTTCAGGCTCTGGTCAGTTTCGTTGGGTATCCAGACTCCGGTTTTTACGTTGAGCGTTCAGGCTCCGGTCAGTTTTGTTGGGTATCCAGACTCCGGTTATTACGTTGAGTGTTCAGGCTCCGGTCAGTTTCGTTGTGTATCCAGACTCCGGTTATTACCTTGATCGTTCAGGCTCCAGTCAGTTTCGTTGAGTATCCAGACTCCGGTTATTACATTGAGTGTTCAGGCTCCGGTTAGTTTCGTTGAGTATCCAAATTCCGGTTATTATGTTGAGCGTTCAGGGTCCGGTCAATTTTGTTGGGTATCCAGACTCCGTTTATTACGTTGAGCGTTCAGGCTCCGATCATTTTCGTTGAGCATCCAGACACCAGTTATTACGTTGTGCGTTCAGGCTCTGGTCAGTTTCGTTGGGTATCTAGACTCCGGTTATTACGTTGAATGTTCAGGCTCCGATCAGTTTCTTTGGGTGTCCAGACTCCGGTTATTACGTTGAGCATTCAGTCTCCGATCATTTTCGTTGAGCATCCAGACTCCAGTTATTACGTTGTGCGTTCAGGTTCCGGTCAGTTTCGTTGGGTATCCAGACTCCGGTTATTACGTTGAATGTTCAGGCTCTGGTCAGTTTCGTTGGGTGTCCTTACTCCGGTTATTACGTTGTGCGTTCATGCTCCGGTCAGTTTCGTTGGGTATCCAGACTCCGGTTATTACGTTGAGCAAGCAGGTTCCGGTCAGTTTCATTGGGTATCTAGACTCCGGTTATTACGTTGAGCGTTCAGGCTCCGGTTAGTTTCGTTGGGTATCTAGACTCCGGTTATTATGTTGAGCGTTCAGGCTCTGGTCAGTTTCGTTGGGTATCCAGACTCATGTTTTTACATTGAGCGTTCAGGCTCCGGTCAGTTTTGCTGGGTATCCAGACTCCGGTTATTAAGTTAAGGGTTCAGGCTCCGGTCAGTTTCGTTGGGTATCCAGACTCCGGTTATTACATTGAGCGTTCAGGGTCCGGTCAGTTTCGTTGGGTATTCAGACTCCTGTTATTACGTTGATCGTTCAGGCTCCAGTCAGTTTCGTTGGGTATCCAGACTCCGGTTATTACGTTGAGTGTTCAGGCTCCGGGCAGTTTCGTTGGGTATCCAGACTCCGGTTATTACGTTGAGCGTTCAGGGTCCGGTCATTTACGTTGAGCATCCAGACTCCAGTTATTACGTTGTGCGTTCAGGGTCCGGTCAGTTTCGTTTAGTATTAAGACTCCAGTTATTACGTTGAGCGTTCGGGTTCCGGTGAGTTTCGTTGGGTATCCAGACTCCGGTTATTACGTTGAGCGTTCAGGCTCCGCTCAGTTTCGTTGTGTATCCAGACTCCGGTTATTACGTTGAGCGATCAGGCTCAGATCAATTTCGTTGTGTATCCAGACTCCAGTTATTACGTTGATCGTTCAGGCTCCAGTCAGTTTCGTTGAGTATCCAGAATCCGGTTATTACGTTGAGCGTTCAGGCTCCGGTCAGTTTCGTTGAGTATCCAGATTCCAGTTATTACGTTTAGCCTTCAGGCTCCGGTCAATTTCGTTGGGTATCCAGACTCTGGTTATGACGTTGAACGTTCAGGCTCCGGTCAGTTATGTTGGGTATCCAGACTCCGGTTATTACGTTGAGCGTTCAGGCCCTGGTCAGTTTCGTTGGGTATCCAGACTCCGGTTTTTACGTTGAGTGTTTAGGCTCCGGTCAGTTTTGTTGGGTATCCAGACTCCAGTTATTACGTTGAGCGTTCAGGCTCCATTCAGTTTCGTTGGGTATCCAGACTCCGGTTATTACGTTGAGCGTTCAGGCTCCGGTCAGTTTCGTTGGGTATCCACACTCCGGTTATTACGTTGAGCGTTCAGGCTCCGGTCAGTTTCGTTGGGTATCCAGACTCCGGTTATTACGTTGAGCGTTCAGGCTCCGGTCAGTTTCGTTGGGTATCCAGACTCCGGTTATCATATTGAGCGTTCAGGCTCTGGTCAGTTTCGTTGGGTATCCAGACTCCGGTTTTTACGTTGAGTGTTCAGGCTCCGGTCAAATTTGTTGGGTATCCAGCCTCTGGTTTTTACGTTGAGCGTTCAGGCTCTGGTCAGTTTCGTTGGGTATCCAGACTCCGATTTTTACGTTGAGCGTTCAGGCTCCGGTCAGTTTTGTTGGGTATCCAGACTCTGGTTTTTACGTTGAGCGTTCAGGCTCCGGTCAGTTTTGTTGGGTATCCAGACTCCGGTTATTACGTTAAGCGTTCAGGCTCCGGTCAGTTTCGTTGGGTATCCAGACTCCGGTTATTACGTTGAGCGTTCAGGCTCCGGTCAGTTTCGTTGGGTATCCAGACTCCGGTTATTACATTAATCGTTCAGGCTCTAGTCAGTTTCGTTGAGTATCCAGACTCCAGTTATTACATTGAGTGTTCAGGCTCCGGTTAGTTTCGTTGAGTATCCAAATTCCGGTTATTACGTTGAGCGTTCAGGCTCCGGTCAATTTTGTTGGGTATCTAGACTCGGGTTATTACGTTGAGCGTTCAGGCTCCGATCATTTTCGTTGAGCATCCAGACACCAGTTATTACGTTGTGCGTTCAGGCTCCGGTTAGTTTCGTTAGGTATCCAGACTCCGGTTATTACGTTGAATGTTCAGGCTCCGGTCAGTTTCGTTGGGTGTCCAGACTCCGGTTATTACGTTGAGCGTTCAGGCTCCGGTCAATTTCGTTGGGTGTCCTGACTCCGGTTATTACGTTGTGCGTTCATGCTCCGGTCAGTTTCGTTGGGTATCCAGACTCCGGTTATTACGTTGAGCGAGCAGGTTCCGGTCAGTTTCGTTGGGTATCTAGACTCCGGTTATTACGTTGAGCGTTCAGGCTCCGGTCAGTTTCGTTGGGTATCCAGACTCCGGTTATTATGTTGAGCATTCAGGCTCTGGTCAATTTCGTTGGGTACCCAGACTCCGGTTTTTACGTTGAGCGTTCAGGCTCTGGTCAGTTTTGTTGGGTATCCAGACTCCGGTTATTAAGTTAAGGGTTCAGGCTCCGGTCAGTTTCGTTGGGTATCCAGACTCTGGTTATTACATTGAGCGTTCAGGGTCCGGTCAGTTTCGTTGGGTATCCAGACTCCTGTTATTACGTTGATCGTTCAGGCTCCAGTCAGTTTCGTTGGGTATCTAGACTCCGGTTATTACGTTGAGCGTTCAGGCTCCGGTCAGTTTCGTTGGGTATCCAGACTCCGGTTATTATAATGAGCGTTCAGGCTCTGGTCAGTTTCGTTGGGTATCCAGACTCCGGTTATTACATTGAGCGTTCAGGGTCCGGTCAGTTTCGTTGAGTATCAAGACTCCGGTTATTACGTTGAGCGTTCGGGCTCCGGTCAGTTTCGTTGGGTATCCAGACTCCGGTTATTACGTTGAGCGTTCAGGCTCCGGTCAGTTTCGTTGTGTATCCAGACTCCGGTTATTACGTTGAGCGATCAGGCTCCGATCAATTTCGTTATGTATCCAGACTCCAGTTATTACGTTGATCGTTCAGGCTCCAGTCAGTTTTGTTGAGTATCCAGACTTCGGTTATTACGTTGACCGTTCAGGCTCCGGTCAGTTTCATTGAGTATCCAGATTTCGGTTATTACGTTGAGCCTTCAGGCTCCGGTCAATTCCGTTGGGTATCCAGACTCTAGTTATTACGTTGAACGTTCAGGCTCCGGTCAGTTATGTTGGGTATCTAGACTCCGGTTATTACATTGAGCGTTCAGGCCCTAGTCAGTTTCGTTGGGTATCAAGACTCCGGTTATTATATTGAGCGTTCAGGCTCTGGTCAGTTTCGTTGGGTATCCAGACTCCGGATTTTACGTTGAGTGTTCAGGCTCCGGTCAGTTTTGTTGGGTATCCAGCCTCTGGTTTCTACGTAGAGCGTTCAGGCTCCGGTCAGTTTCGTTGTGTATCCAGACTCCGGTCAGTTTCGTTGTGTATCCAGACTCCGGTTTTTACGTTGAGCGTTCAGGCTCCGGTTAGTTTCGTTGGGTATCCAGACTCCGGTTTTTACGTTGAGCGTTTGGCTCCGGTCAGTTTTGTTGGGTATCCAGACTCCGGTTATTACGTTAAGCGTTCAGGCTCCGGTCAGTTTCGTTGGGTATCCAGACTCCGGTTATTACGTTAAGCGTTCAGGCTCCGGTCAGTTTTGTTGGGTATCCAGACTCTGGTTTTTACGTTGAGCGTTCAGGCTCCGGTCAGTTTTGTTGGGTATCCAGACTCCGGTTATTACGTTAAGCGTTCAGGCTCCGGTCAGTTTCGTTGGGTATCCAGACTCCGGTTATTACGTTGAGCGTTCAGGCTCCGGTCAGTTTCGTTGGGTATCCAGACTCTGGTTATTACGTTGATCGTTCAGGCTCCAGTCAGTTTCGTTGAGTATCCAGACTCCGATTATTACATAGAGTGTTCAGGCTCCGGTTAGTTTCGTTGAGTATCCAAATTCCGGTTATTACGTTGAGCGTTCAGGCTCCGGTCAATTTTGTTGGGTATCCAGACTCGGGTTATTACGTTGAGCGTTCAGGCTCCGATCATTTTCATTGAGCATCCAGACACTAGTTATTACGTTGTGCGTTCAGGCTCCGGTCAGTTTCGTTAGGTATCCAGACTCCGGTTATTACATTGAATGTTCATACTCCGGTCAGTTTCGTTGGGTGTCCAGACTCCGGTTATTACATTGAGCGTTCAGGCTCCGGTCAGTTTCGTTGGGTGTCCTGACTCCGGTTATTACGTTGTGCGTTCATGCTCCGGTCAGTTTCGTTGGGTATCCAGACTCCGGTTATTACGTTGAGCGAGCAGGTTCCGGTCAGTTTCGTTGGGTATCTAGACTCCGGTTATTACGTTGAGCGTTCAGGCTCCGGTCAGTTTCGTTGGGTATCCAGACTCCGGTTATTATGTTGAGCGTTCTGGCTCTGGTCAGTTTCGTTGGGTACCCAGACTCCGGTTTTTACGTTGAGCGTTCAGGCTCCGGTCAGTTTTGTTGGGTATCCAGACTCCGGTTATTAAGTTAAGGGTTCAGGCTCCGGTCAGTTTCGTTGGGTATCCAGACTCCGGTTATTACATTGAGCGTTCAGGGTCCGGTCAGTTTCGTTGGGTATCCAGACTCCTGTTATTACGTTGATCATTCAGGCTCTAGTCAGTTTCGTTGGGTATCCATACTCCGGTTATTACGTTGAGCGTTCACGCTCCGGTCATTTACGTTGAGCATCCATACTCCAGTTATTACATTGTGCGTTCAGGGTCCGGTCAGTTTCGTTGGGTATCCAGACTCCGGTTATTACGTTGAGCGTTCAGGCTCCGGTCAGTTTCGTTGTGTATCCAGACTCCGGTTATTACGTTGAGCGATCAGGCTCCGATCAATTTCGTTATGTATCCAGACTCCAGTTATTACATTGATCATTCAGGCTCCAGTCAGTTTCGTTGAGTATCCAGAATTCGGTTATTACGTTGAGCGTTCAGGCTCTGGTCAGTTTCGTTGAGTATCCAGATTTCGGTTATTACGTTGAGTCTTCAGGCTCCGGTCAATTTCGTTGGGTATCCAGACTCTAGTTATTACGTTGAACGTTCAGGCTCCGGTCAGTTATGTTTGGTATCTAGACTCCGGTTATTACGTTGAGCGTTCAGGCCCTGGTCAGTTTCGTTGGGTATCCAGACTCCGATTTTTACGTTGAGCGTTTAGGCTCCGGTCAGTTTTGTTGGGTATCCAGACTCCGGTTATTACGTTGAGGGTTCAGGCTCCGGTCAGTTTCGTTGGGTATCCAGACTCCGGTTACTACGTTGAGGGTTCAGACTCCGGTCAGTTTCGTTGGGTATCCAGACTCCGGTTATTACATTGAGCGTTCAGGCTCCGGTCAGTTTCGTTGGGTATCCAGACTCCGGTTATTACGTTGAGCGTTCAGGCTCTGGTCAGTTTCGTTGTTTATCCAGACTCCAGTTATTACGTTGTGTGTTCAGGGTCCGGTCAGTTTCGTTGGGTATGCAGACTCCGGTTATTACGTTGAGCGTTCAGGCTCTGGTCAATTTCGTTGGGTATCCAGACTCCGGTTATTACGTTGAGCGTTCAGACTCCGGTTAGTTTCGTTGAGTATCCAGACTTCGGTAATTACGTTGAGCGTTCAGGCTCCGGTCAGTTTTGTTGGGTATCCAGACTCCGGTAATTACGTTGAGGGTTCAGGCTCCGGTCAGTTTCGTTGGGTATCCAGACTCCGGTTATTACATTGAGCGTTCAGGCTCCGGTCAGTTTCGTTGGGTATCCAGACTCCAGTTTCTATGTTGAGCGTTCAGGCTCCGGTCAGTTTCGTTGGGTATCCAGACTCTGGTTATTACGTTGAGCATTCAGGCTCCGGTCATTTTCGTTGAGCATCCAGACTCCAGTTATTACGTTATGCATTCAGGGTCCGGTTAGTTTCGTTGGGTATCCAGACTCCGGTTATTACGTTGAGCGTTCAGGCTCCGGTCAGTTTCGTTGGGTATCCAGACTCCGGTTATTACGTTCAGCATTCAGGCTCCGGTCAGTTTCGTTGTGTATCCAGACTCTGGTTATTACGTTGAGCGTTCAGGCTCTGGTCAGTTTCGTTGGTTATCCAGACTCCGGTTATTACGTTGAGCGTTCAGGCTCCGGTCAGTTTCGTTGTGTATCCAGACTCTGGTTATTACGTTGATCGTTCAGGCTCCGGTCAGTTTCGTTGGGTATCCAGACTCCGGTTATTACGTTTAGCGTTCAGGGTCCGGTCAGTTTCGTTGCATATCCAGACTCTGGTTATTACGTTAGACGTTCAAGCTCCGGTCAGTTTCGTTGTGTATCCAGACTCCAGTTATTACATTGTGCGTTCAGGGTCCGGTCAGTTTCGTTGGGTATCCAGACTCCGGTTATTACGTTGAGCGTTCAGGCTCTGGTCAGTTTCGTTAAGTATCCAGACTCCGGTTATTACGTTGAGCGTTCAGAATCCGGTTAGTTTTGTTGAGTATCCAGACTCCGGTTATTACGTTGAGCGTTCAGGCTCCGGTCAGTTTTGTTGGGTATCCAGACTCCGGTTATTACGTTGAGGGTTCAGGCTCCGGTCAGTTTCGTTGGGTCTCCAGACTCCGGTTATTACATTGAGCGTTCAGGCTCCGGTCAGTTTCGTTGGGTATCCAGACTCCGGTTATTACGTTGAGCGTTCAAGCTTCGGTCAATTTCGTTGGGTATCCAGACTCCGGTTATTACGTTGAGCGTTCAGGCTCCGGTCATTTTCGTTGAGCATCCAGACTCCAGTTATTACGTTGTGCGATCAAGCTCCGGTCAGTTTCGTTGGGTATCCAGACTCCAGTTATTACATTGAGCGTTCAGGCCCTGGTCAGTTTTGTTGGGTATCCAGACTCCGGTTTTTACGTTGAGCGTTCAGGCTCCAGTCAGTTTTGTTGGGTATCCAGACTCCGGTTATTACGTTGAGGGTTCAGGCTCCGGTTAGTTTCATTGGGTATCCAGACTCCGGTTTTTACATTGAGCGTTCAGGCTCTGGTCAGTTTTGTTGGGTATCCAGACTCTGGTTTTTACGTAGAGCGTTCAGGCTCCGGTCAGTTTTGTTGGGTATCCAGACTCCGGTTATTACGTTAAGCGTTCAGGCTCCGGTCAGTTTCGTTGGGTATCCAGACTCTGGTTATTACGTTGAGCGTTCAGGCTCTGGTCAGTTTCGTTGGGTATCCAGACTCTGGTTTTTACGTTGAGATTTCAGGCTCCGGTCAGTTTCGTTGGGTTTCCAGACTCCGGTTATTACGTTGAGCGTTTAGGCTCCAGTCAGTTTTGTTGGGTATCCAGACTCCGGTTATTACGTTAAACGTTCAGGCTCCGGTCAATTTCGTTGGGTATCCAGACTCCGGTTATTACGTTGAGCGTTTAGGCTCCGGTCAGTTTCGTTTGGTATCCAGACTTCAGTTATTACGTTGAGCGTCCAGGCTTCGGTCAGTTTCGTTGGGTATCCAGACTCCGGTTATTACGTTGAGCATTCAGGCTCCGGTCAGGTTCGTTGGGTATCCAGACTCCGGTTATTACGTTGAATGTTTAGGCTCCGGTCAGTTTGGTTGGGTGTCCAGACTCCGGTTATTACGTTGAGCGTTCAAGCTCCGATCATTTTCGTTGAGCATCCAGACACCAGTTATTACGTTGTATGTTCAAGCTCCGGTCAGTTTCGTTGGGTATCCAGACTCCGGTTATTACGTTGAGCGTTCAGGCTCCGTTCAGTTTCGTTGAGTATCCAGACTCCGGTTATTACGTTGAGCGGTCAGGCTCCGGTCAGTTTCGTTGTGTATCCAGACTCCAGTTATTACGTTGTGCGTTCAGGGTCCGGTCAGTTACGTTGGGTATCCAGACTCCGCTTATTATGTTGAGCGTTCGGGCTCCGGTCAGTTTCGTTGGGTATCCAGACTCCGGTTATTACGTTGAGCGTTCAGGCTCCGTTTAGTTTCGTTATGTATCCAGACTCCGGTTATTACGTTGTGCGTTCAGGCTCCGGTCAGTTTCGTTGTGTATCCAGACTCCGGTTATTACGTTGATCGTTCAGGCTCCAGTCAGTTTCGTTGAGTATCCAGACTCCGGTTATTACGTTGAACGTTCAGGTTCCGGTCAGTTTTGTTGGGTATCCAGACTCCGATTATTACGTTTAGCGTTCAGGCCCTGGTCAGTTTCGTTGGGTATCCAGACTCCGGTTTTTATGTTGAGCGTTCAGGCTCCGGTCAGTTTTGTTGGGTATCCAGACTCCGGTTATTACGTTGAGGGTTCAGGCTCTGGTCAGTTTCGTTGGGTATCCAGACTCCGGTTATTACATTGAGCGTTCAGGCTCCGGTCAGTTTCGTTGGGTATCCAGACTCCGGTTATTACGTTGAGCGTTCAGGCTCCGGTCAGTTTCATTGTGTATCCAGACTCCGATTATTACGTTGATCGTTCAGGCTCCAGTCAGTTTCGTTGAGTATCCAGACTCCGGTTATTACATTGAGTGTTCAGGCTCCGGTTAGTTTCGTTGAGTATCCAGATTCTGGTTATTACGTTGAGCGTTCAGGCTCCGGTCAATTTCGTTGGGTATCCAGACTCCGGTTATTACGTTGAGCGTTCAGGCTCCGATCATTTTCGTTGAGCATCCAGACACCAGTTATTAGATTGTGCGTTTAGGCTCCGGTCAGTTTCGTTGGGTATCCAGACTCCGGTTTTTACGTTGAATGTTCAGGCTCCGGTCAGTTTCGTTGGGTGTCCAGACTGCAGTTATTACGTTGAGCGTTCAGGCTCCGATCATTTTCGTTGAGCATCCAGACTCCAGTTATTACGTTGTGCGTTCAGGCTCCGGTCAGTTTCGTTGGGTATCCAGACTCCGGTTATTACGTTGAATGTTCAGGCTCGGGTCAGTTTCGTTGGGTGTCCAGACTTAGGTTATTACGTTGTGCGTTCAGGCTCCAGTCAGTTTCGTTGGGTATCCAGACTCCGGTTATTACGTTGAGCGAGCAGGCTCCGGTCACTTTCGTTGGGTATCTAGACTTCGGTTATTACGTTGAGCGTTCAGACTCTGGTCAGTTTCGTTGGGTATCCAGACTCCGGTTATTACGTTGAGCGTTCAGGCTCCGGTCAGTTTCGTTGGGTATCCAAACTCCGGTTTTTACGTTGAGCGTTCAGGCTCCGGTCAGTTTTGTTGGGTATCCAAACTCCGGTTATTAAGTTAAGGGTTCAGGCTCCGGTCAGTTTCGTTGGGTATCCAGACTCCGGTTATTACATTGAGCGTTCAGGCTCCGGTCAGTTTCGTTGGGTATCCAGACTTCTGTTATTACGTTGATCGTTCAAGCTCCAGTCAGTTTCGTTGGGTATCTATACTCCGGTTATTACATTGAGCGTTCAGGCTCCGGTCATTTTCGTTGAGCATCCAGACTCCAGTTATCATGTTGTGCGTTCAGGGTCCGGTCAGATTTGTTGAGTATCAAGACTCCGGTTATTACGTTGAGCGTTCGGGCTCCGGTCAGTTTCGTTGGGTATCCAGACTCCGGTTATTACGTTGAGCGTTCAGGCTCCGGTCAGTTTCGTTGTGTATCCAGACTACGGTTATTACGTTGAGCGATCAGGCTCCGATCAATTTCGTTGTGTATCCAGACTCCAGTTATTACGTTGATTGTTCAGGCTCCAGTCAGTTTCGTTGAGTATCCAGACTCCGGTTATTACGTTGAGCGTTCAGGCTCCGGTCAGTTTCGTTGGGTATCCAGATTCCGGTTATTTCGTCGAGCCTTCAGGCTCCGGTCAATTTCGTTGGGCATCCAGACTCCGGTTATTACGTTGAACGTTCAGGCTCCGGTCAGTTATGTTGGGTATCCAGACTCCGGTTATTACGTTGAGGGTTCAGGCTCCGATCATTTTCTTTGAGCATCCAGACTCCAGTTATTACGTTGTGCGTTCAGGCTCCGGTCAATTTCGTTGGGTATCCAGACTCCGGTTATTATGTTGAGCGTTCAGGCTCCGTTCAGTTTCGTTGGGTATCCAGACTCCGGTTATTATGTTGAGCGTTCGGGCTCCGGTCAGTTTCGTTGGGTATCCAGACTCCGGTTATTACGTTGAGCGTTCAGGCTCCGTTTAGTTTCGTTATGTATCCAGACTCCGGTTATTACGTTGTGCATTCAGGCTCCGGTCAGTTTCGTTGTGTATCCAGACTCCGGTTATTACGTTGATCGTTCAGGCTCCAGTCAATTTCGTTGAGTATCCAGACTCCGGTTATTACGTTGAACATTCAGGCTCCGATCGTTTTCGTTGAGCATCCAGACTCCAGTTATTATGTTGAGCGTTCAGGCTCCGTTCAGTTTCGTTGGGTATCCAGACTCCGGTTATTATGTTGAGCGTTCAGGCTCCGTTCAGTTTCGTTGGGTATCCAGACTCCGGTTATTACGTTGAGCGTTCAGGCTCCGGTCAGTTTCGATTTGTATCCAGACTCCAGTTATTACGTTGTGCGTTCAGGGTCCGGTCAGTTTCGTTGGGTATCCAGACTCCGGTTATTACGTTGAGCATTCGGGCTCCGGTCAGTTTCGTTGGGTATCCAGACTCCGGTTATTACGTTGAGCGTTCAGGCTCCGTTTAGTTTCTTTATGTATCCAGACTCCGGTTATTACGTTGTGCGTTCAGGCTCCGGTCAGTTTCGTTGTGTATCCAGACTCCGTTTATTAAGTTGATCGTTCAGGCTCCAGTCAGTTTCGTTGAGTATCCAGACTCCGGTTATTACGTTGAACGTTCAGGCTCCGGTCAGTTTTGTTGGGTATCCAGACTCCGGTTATTACGTTTAGCGTTCAGGACCTGGTCAGTTTCGTTGGGTATCCAGACTCCGGTTTTTACGTTGAACGTTCAGGCTCCGGTCAGTTTTGTTGGGTATCCAGACTCTGGTTATTACGTTGAGGGTTCAGGCTCCGGTCAGTTTCGTTGGGTATCCAGACTCCGGTTATTACATTGATCTTTCAGGCTCCGGTCAGTTCGTTGGGTATCCAGACTCCGATTATTACGTTGAGGGTTCAGGCTCCGGTCAGTTTGGTTGTGTATCTAGACTCCGGTTATTACGTTGATCGTTCAGGCTCCAGTCAGTTTCGTTGAGTATCCAGACTCCGGTTATTACATTGAGTGTTCAGGCTCCGGTTAGTTTCGTTGAGTATCCAGATTCCGGTTATTACGTTGAGCGTTCAGGCTCCGGTCAATTTCGTTGGGTATCCAGACTCTGGTTATTACGTTGAGCGTTCAGGCTCCGATCATTTTCGTTGAGCATCCAGACACCAGTTATTAGGTTGTGCATTCAGGCTCCGGTCAGTTTCGTTGGGTATCCAGACTCCGGTTATTACGTTGAATGTTCAGGCTCCGGTCAGTTTCGTTGGGTGTCCATACTCCGGTTATTACGTTGAGCGTTCAGACTCCAATCATTTTCGTTGAGCATCCAGACTCCAGTTATTACGTTGTGCGTTCAGGCTCCGGTCAGTTTCGTTGGGTATCCAGACTCCGGTTATTACGTTGAATGTTCAGGCTCCTGTCAGTTTCGTTGGGTGTCCAGACTCAGGTTATTACGTTGTGCGTTCAGGCTCCGGTCAGTTTCGTTGGGTATCCAGACTCCGGTTATTACGTTGAGCGAGCAGGCTCCAGTCAGTTTCATTGGGTATCTAGACTCCGGTTATTACGTTGAGCGTTCAGGCTCTGGTCAGTTTCATTGGGTATCCAGACTCCGGTTATTAAGTTAAGGGTTCAGGCTCCGGTCAGTTTCGTTGGGTATCCAGACTCCGGTTATTACATTGAGCGTTTAGGTTCCGGTCAGTTTCGTTGTGTATCCAGACTCCGGTTATTATGTTGAGTGTTCAGGCTCCGGTCAGTTTCGTTGTGTATCCAGACTCCGGTTATTACATTGAGCGTTTAGGTTCCGGTCAGTTTCGTTGTGTATCCAGACTCCTGTTATTACGTTGATCGTTCAGGCTCCAGTCAGTTTCGTTGGGTATCCAGACTCCGGTTATTACGTTGAGCGTTCAGGCTCCGGTCATTTTCGTTGAGCATCCAGACTCCAGTTATTACGTTGTGCGTTCAGGGTCCGGTCAGTTTTGTTGAGTATCAAGACTCTGGTTATTACGTTGAGCATTCGGGCTCCGGTCAGTTTCGTTGGGTATCCAGACTCCGGTTATTACGTTGAGCGTTCAGGCTCCGGTCAGTTTCGTTGTGTATCCAGACTCCGGTTATTACGTTGAGCGATCAGGCTCCGATCAATTTCGTTGTGTATCCAGACTCTGGTTTTTACGTTGAGCGTTCAGGCTCCGGTCAGTTTCGTTGGGTATCCAGACTCCGGTTATTACGTTGAGCGTTCAGGCTCCGGTCAGTTTCGTTGGGTATCCAGACTCCGGTTATTACGCTAAGCGTTCAGGCTCCGGTCAGTTTCGTTGGGTATCCAGACTCCGGTTATTACATTGAGCGTTCAGGCTCCGGTCAGTTTCGTTTGGTATCCAGACTTCAGTTATTACATTGAGCGTCTAGGCTCCGGTCAGTTTCGTTGGGTATCCAGACTCCGATTATTACGTTGAGCGTTCAGACTACGATCATTTTTGTTGAGCATCCAGACTCCAGTTATTACGTTGTGCGTTCAGGCTCCGGTCAGTTTCGTTGGGTATCCAGACTCCGGTTATTACGTTGAGCGTTCGGGCTCCGGTCAGTTTCGTTGGGTATCCAGACTCCGGTTATTACGTTTAGCATTCAGGCTCCGTTTAGTTTCGTTATGTATCCAGACTCTGGTTATTACGTTGTGCGTTCAGGCTCCGGTCAGTTTCGTTGTGTATCCAGACTCCGTTTATTAAGTTGATCGTGCAGGCTCCAGTCAGTTTCGTTGAGTATCCAGACTCCGGTTATTACGTTGAACGTTCAGGCTCCTGTCAGTTTCGTTGGGTGTCCAGACTCAGGTTATTACGTTGTGCGTTCAGGCTCCGGTCAGTTTCGTTGGGTATCCAGACTCCGGTTATTACGTTGAGCGAGCAGGCTCCAGTCAGTTTCATTGGGTATCTAGACTCCGGTTATTACGTTGAGCGTTCAGGCTCTGGTCAGTTTCATTGGGTATCCAGACTCCGGTTATTAAGTTAAGGGTTCAGGCTCCGGTCAGTTTCGTTGGGTATCCAGACTCCGGTTATTACATTGAGCGTTTAGGTTCCGGTCAGTTTCGTTGTGTATCCAGACTCCGGTTATTATGTTGAGTGTTCAGGCTCCGGTCAGTTTCGTTGTGTATCCAGACTCCGGTTATTACATTGAGCGTTTAGGTTCCGGTCAGTTTCGTTGTGTATCCAGACTCCTGTTATTACGTTGATCGTTCAGGCTCCAGTCAGTTTCGTTGGGTATCCAGACTCCGGTTATTACGTTGAGCGTTCAGGCTCCGGTCATTTTCGTTGAGCATCCAGACTCCAGTTATTACGTTGTGCGTTCAGGGTCCGGTCAGTTTTGTTGAGTATCAAGACTCTGGTTATTACGTTGAGCATTCGGGCTCCGGTCAGTTTCGTTGGGTATCCAGACTCCGGTTATTACGTTGAGCGTTCAGGCTCCGGTCAGTTTCGTTGTGTATCCAGACTCCGGTTATTACGTTGAGCGATCAGGCTCCGATCAATTTCGTTGTGTATCCAGACTCTGGTTTTTACGTTGAGCGTTCAGGCTCCGGTCAGTTTCGTTGGGTATCCAGACTCCGGTTATTACGTTGAGCGTTCAGGCTCCGGTCAGTTTCGTTGGGTATCCAGACTCCGGTTATTACGCTAAGCGTTCAGGCTCCGGTCAGTTTCGTTGGGTATCCAGACTCCGGTTATTACATTGAGCGTTCAGGCTCCGGTCAGTTTCGTTTGGTATCCAGACTTCAGTTATTACATTGAGCGTCTAGGCTCCGGTCAGTTTCGTTGGGTATCCAGACTCCGATTATTACGTTGAGCGTTCAGACTACGATCATTTTTGTTGAGCATCCAGACTCCAGTTATTACGTTGTGCGTTCAGGCTCCGGTCAGTTTCGTTGGGTATCCAGACTCCGGTTATTACGTTGAGCGTTCGGGCTCCGGTCAGTTTCGTTGGGTATCCAGACTCCGGTTATTACGTTTAGCATTCAGGCTCCGTTTAGTTTCGTTATGTATCCAGACTCTGGTTATTACGTTGTGCGTTCAGGCTCCGGTCAGTTTCGTTGTGTATCCAGACTCCGTTTATTAAGTTGATCGTGCAGGCTCCAGTCAGTTTCGTTGAGTATCCAGACTCCGGTTATTACGTTGAACGTTCAGGCTCCGGTCAGTTTTGTTGGGTATCCAGACTCCGGTTATTACGTTTAGCGTTCAGGCCCTGGTCAGTTTCATTGGGTATCCAGACTCCGGTTTTTACGTTGAGCGTTCAGGCTCCGATCAGTTTTGTTGGGTATCCAGACTCTGGTTATTTTGTTGAGGGTTCAGGCTCCGGTCAGTTTCGTTGGGTATCCAGACTCCGGTTATTACATTGAGCGTTCAGGCTCCGGTCAGTTTCGTTGGGTATCCAGACTCCGGTTATTACGTTGAGCGTTCAGGCTCCGGTCAGTTTGGTTGTGTATCTAGACTCCGGTTATTACGTTGATCGTTCAGGCTCCAGTCAATTTCGTTGAGTATACAGACTCCAGTTATTACATTGAGTGTTCAGGCTCCGGTTAGTTTCGTTGAGTATCCAGATTCTGGTTATTACGTTGAGCGTTCAGGCTCCGGTCAATTTCGTTGGGTATCCAGACTCCGGTTATTACGTTGAGCGTTCAGGCTCCGATCATTTTCGTTGAGCATCCAGACACCAGTTATTAGGTTGTGCATTCAGGCTCCGGTCAGTTTTGTTGGGTATCCAGACTCCGGTTATTACGTTGAATGTTCAGGCTCCGGTCAGTTTCGTTGGGTGTCCATACTCCGGTTATTACGTTGAGCGTTCAGGCTCTGATCATTTTCGTTGAGCATCCAGATTCCAGTTATTACATTGTGCGTTCAGGCTCCGGTCAGTTTCGTTGGGTATCCAGACTCCGGTTATTACGTTGAATGTTCAGGCTCCTGTCAGTTTCGTTGGATGTCCAGACTCAGGTTATTACGTTGTGCGTTCAGGCTCCGGTCAGTTTCGTTGGGTATCCAGACTCCGGTTATTACGTTGAGCGAGCAGGCTCCGGTCAGTTTCATTGGGTATCTAGACTCCGGTTATTACGTTGAGCGTTCAGGCTCCGGTCAGTTTCGTTGGGTATCCAGACTCCGGTTATTAAGTTAAGGGTTCAGGCTCCGGTCAGTTTCGTTGGGTATCCAGACTCCGGTTATTACATTGAGCGTTTAGGTTCTGGTCAGTTTCGTTGTGAATCCAGACTCCGGTTATTACGTTGCGCGTTCAGGCTCCGGTCAGTTTCGTTGTGTATCCAGACTCCGGTTATTACATTGAGCGTTTAGGTTCCGGTCAGTTTCGTTGTGTATCCAGACTCCTGTTATTACGTTGATCGTTCAGGCTCCAGTCAGTTTCGTTGGGTATCCAGACTCCGGTTATTACTTTGAGCGTTCAGGCTCCGGTCAGTTTCGTTGGGTATCCAGACTCCGGTTATTACGTTGAGCGTTCAGGCTCCGGTCAGTTTCGTTGGGTATCCAGACTCCGGTTATTACGCTAAGCGTTCAGGCTCCGGTCAGTTTCGTTGGGTATCCAGACTTCGGTTATTACATTGAGCGTTCAGGCTCCGGTCAGTTTCGTTTGGTATCCAGACTTCAGTTATTACATTGAGCGTCTAGGCTCCGGTCAGTTTCGTTGGGTATCCAGACTCCGGTTATTACGTTGAGCGTTCAGACTACGATCATTTTTGTTGAGCATCCAGACTCCAGTTATTACGTTGTGCGTTCAGGCTCCGGTCAGTTTCGTTGGGTATCCAGACTCCGGTTATTACGTTGAGCGTTCGGGCTCCGGTCAGTTTCGTTGGGTATCCAGACTCCGGTTATTACGTTTAGCATTCAGGCTCCGTTTAGTTTCGTTATGTATCCAGACTCTGGTTATTACGTTGTGCGTTCAGGCTCCGGTCAGTTTCGTTGTGTATCCAGACTCCGTTTATTAAGTTGATCGTGCAGGCTCCAGTCAGTTTCGTTGAGTATCCAGACTCCGGTTATTACGTTGAACGTTCAGGCTCCGGTCAGTTTTGTTGGGTATCCAGACTCCGGTTATTACGTTTAGCGTTCAGGCCCTGGTCAGTTTCATTGGGTATCCAGACTCCGGTTTTTACGTTGAGCGTTCAGGCTCCGGTCAGTTTTGTTGGGTATCCAGACTCTGGTTATTTTGTTGAGGGTTCAGGCTCCGGTCAGTTTCGTTGGGTATCCAGACTCCGGTTATTACATTGAGCGTTCAGGCTCCGGTCAGTTTCGTTGGGTATCCAGACTCCGGTTATTACGTTGAGCGTTCAGGCTCCGGTCAGTTTGGTTGTGTATCTAGACTCCGGTTATTACGTTGATCGTTCAGGCTCCAGTCAATTTCGTTGAGTATACAGACTCCAGTTATTACATTGAGTGTTCAGGCTCCGGTTAGTTTCGTTGAGTATCCAGATTCTGGTTATTACGTTGAGCGTTCAGGCTCCGGTCAATTTCGTTGGGTATCCAGACTCCGGTTATTACGTTGAGCGTTCAGGCTCCGATCATTTTCGTTGAGCATCCAGACACCAGTTATTAGGTTGTGCATTCAGGCTCCGGTCAGTTTTGTTGGGTATCCAGACTCCGGTTATTACGTTGAATGTTCAGGCTCCGGTCAGTTTCGTTGGGTGTCCATACTCCGGTTATTACGTTGAGCGTTCAGGCTCTGATCATTTTCGTTGAGCATCCAGATTCCAGTTATTACATTGTGCGTTCAGGCTCCGGTCAGTTTCGTTGGGTATCCAGACTCCGGTTATTACGTTGAATGTTCAGGCTCCTGTCAGTTTCGTTGGATGTCCAGACTCAGGTTATTACGTTGTGCGTTCAGGCTCCGGTCAGTTTCGTTGGGTATCCAGACTCCGGTTATTACGTTGAGCGAGCAGGCTCCGGTCAGTTTCATTGGGTATCTAGACTCCGGTTATTACGTTGAGCGTTCAGGCTCCGGTCAGTTTCGTTGGGTATCCAGACTCCGGTTATTAAGTTAAGGGTTCAGGCTCCGGTCAGTTTCGTTGGGTATCCAGACTCCGGTTATTACATTGAGCGTTTAGGTTCTGGTCAGTTTCGTTGTGAATCCAGACTCCGGTTATTACGTTGCGCGTTCAGGCTCCGGTCAGTTTCGTTGTGTATCCAGACTCCGGTTATTACATTGAGCGTTTAGGTTTCGGTCAGTTTCGTTGTGTATCCAGACTCCTGTTATTACGTTGATCGTTCAGGCTCCAGTCAGTTTCGTTGGGTATCCAGACTCCGGTTATTACTTTGAGCGTTCAGGCTCCGGTCAGTTTCGTTGGGTATCCAGACTCCGGTTATTACGTTGAGCGTTCAGGCTCCGGTCATTTTCGTTGAGCATCCAGACTCCAGTTATTACATTGTGCGTTCAGGGTCCGGTCAGTTTCGTTAAGTATTAAGACTCCGGTTATTACGTTGAGCGTTCGGGCTCCGGTCAGTTTCGTTGGGTATCCAGACTCCGGTTATTACGTTGAGCGTTCCGGCTACGGTCAGTTTCGTTGTGTATCCAGACTCCGGTTATTACGTTGAGCGATCAGGCTCCGATCAATTTCGTTGTGTATCCAGACTCTGGTTTTTACGTTGAGCGTTCAGGCTCCGGTCAGTTTCGTTGGGTATCCAGACTCCGGTTATTACGTTGAGCGTTCAGGCTCCGATCAGTTTCGTTGGGTATCCAGACTCCGGTTATTACGCTAAGCGTTCAGGCTCCGGTCAGTTTCGTTGGGTATCCAGACTCCGGTTATTACATTGAGCGTTCAGGCTCCGACCAGTTTCGTTTGGTATCCAGACTTCAGTTATTACGTTGAGCGTCCAGGCTCCGGTCAGTTTCATTGGGTATCCAGACTCCGGTTATTACGTTGAGCGTTCAGGCTGCGATCATTTTCGTTGAGCATCCAGACTCCAGTTATTACATTGTGTGTTCAGGCTCCGGTCAGTTTCGTTGGGTATCCAGACTCCGGTTATTACGTTGAGCGTTCGGGCTCCGGTCAGTTTCGTTGGGTATCCAGACTCCGGTTATTACGTTGAGCGTTCAGGCTCCGTTTAGTTTCGCTATGTATCCAGACTCCGGTTATTACGTTGTGCGTTCAGGCTCCGGTCAGTTTCGTTGTGTATCCAGACTCCGGTTATTAAGTTGATCGTTCAGGCTCCAGTCAGTTTCGTTGAGTATCCAGACTCCGGTTATTACGCTGAACGTTCAGGCTCCGGTCAGTTTTGTTGGGTATCCAGACTCCGGTTATTACGTTTAGCGTTCAGGCCCTGGTCAGTTTCGTTGGGTATCCAGACTCCGGTTATTACGTTGAGCGTTCAGGCTCCGATCAGTTTCGTTGGGTATCCAGACTCCGGTTATTACGCTAAGCGTTCAGGCTCCGGTCAGTTTCGTTGGGTATCCAGACTCCGGTTATTACATTGAGCGTTCAGGCTCCGACCAGTTTCGTTTGGTATCCAGACTTCAGTTATTACGTTGAGCGTCCAGGCTCCGGTCAGTTTCATTGGGTATCCAGACTCCGGTTATTACGTTGAGCGTTCAGGCTGCGATCATTTTCGTTGAGCATCCAGACTCCAGTTATTACATTGTGTGTTCAGGCTCCGGTCAGTTTCGTTGGGTATCCAGACTCCGGTTATTACATTGAGCGTTCGGGCTCCGGTCAGTTTCGTTGGGTATCCAGACTCCGGTTATTACGTTGAGCGTTCAGGCTCCGTTTAGTTTCGCTATGTATCCAGACTCCGGTTATTACGTTGTGCGTTCAGGCTCCGGTCAGTTTCGTTGTGTATCCAGACTCCGGTTATTAAGTTGATCGTTCAGGCTCCAGTCAGTTTCGTTGAGTATCCAGACTCCGGTTATTACGCTGAACGTTCAGGCTCCGGTCAGTTTTGTTGGGTATCCAGACTCCGGTTATTACGTTTAGCGTTCAGGCCCTGGTCAGTTTCGTTGGGTATCCAGACTCCGGTTTTTACGTTGAGCGTTCAGGCTCCGGTCAGTTTTGTTGGGTATCCAGACTCTGGTTATTACGTTGAGGGTTCAGGCTCCGGTCAGTTTCGTTGGGTATCCAGACTCTGGTTATTACATTGAGCGTTCAGGCTCCGGTCAGTTTCGTTGGGTATCCAGACTCCGGTTATTACGTTGAGCGTTCAGGCTCCGGTCAGTTTGGTTGTGTATCTAGACTCCGGTTATTACGTTGATCGTTCAGGCTCCAGTCAGTTTCGTTGAGTATCCAGACTCCGGTTATTACATTGAGTGTTCAGGCTCCAGTTAGTTTCGTTGAGTATCCAAATTCCGGTTATTACGTTGAGCGTTCAGGCTCCGATCAATTTCGTTGGGTATCCAGACTCCGGTTATTACGTTGATCGTTCATGCTCCGATCATTTTTGTTGAGCATCCAGACACCAGTTATTAGGTTGTGCATTCAGGCTCCGGTCAGTTTCGTTGGGTATCCAGACTCCGGTTATTACGTTGAATGTTCAGGCTCCGGTCAGTTTCGTTGGGTGTCCATACTCCGGTTATTACGTTGAGCGTTCAGGCTCCGATCATTTTCGTTGAGCATCCAGGCTCCAGTTATTACGTTGTGCGTTCAGGCTCCGGTCAGTTTCGTTGGGTATCCAGACTCCGGTTATTACGTTGAATGTTCAGGCTCCTGTCAGTTTCGTTGGGTGTCCAGACTCAGGTTATTACGTTGTGCGTTCAGGCTCCGGTCAGTTTCGTTGGGTATCCAGACTCCGGTTATTACGTTGAGCGAGCAGGCTCCGGTCAGTTTCGTTGGGTATCTAGACTCCGGTTATTACGTTGAGCGTTCAGGCTCCAGTCAGTTTCGTTGGGTATCCAGACTCCGGTTATTACGTTGAGCGTTCAGGCTCCGGTCAGTTTCGTTGGGTATCCAAACTCTGGTTTTTTCGTTGAGCGTTCAGGCTCCGGTCAGTTTTGTTGGGTATCCAGACTCCGGTTATTAACTTAAGGGTTCAGGCTCCGGTGAGTTTCGTTGGGTATCCAGACTCCAGTTATTACATTGAGCGTTTAGGTTCCGGTCAGTTTCGTTGTGTATCTAGACTCCTGTTATTACCTTGATCGTTCAGGCTCCAGTCAGTTTCGTTGGGTATCCAGACTCCAGTGATTACGTTGAACGTTCAGGCTCCGGACAGTTATGTTGGGTATCCAGACTCCGGTTATTACGTTGAGTGTTCAGGCTCCGATCATTTTCGTTGAGCATCCAGACTCCAGTTATTACGTTGTGCGTTCAGGCTCCGGTCAGTTTCGTTGGGTATCCAGACTCCGGTTATTACGTTGAGCGTTCAGGCTCCGTTCAGTTTCGTTGGGTATCCAGACTCCGGTTATTACGTTGAGCGTTCAGGCTCTGGTCAGTTTCGTTGTGTATCCTGACTCCGGTTATTACATTGAGCGTTCAGGCTCCGGTCAGTTTCGTTGGGTATCCAGACTCCGGTTTTTACGTTGAGCGTTCAGGCTCTGGTCAGTTTTGCTGGGTATCCAGACTCTGGTTATTACGTTTAGCGTTCAGGCTCCGGTCAGTTTCGTTGGGTATCCAGACTCCGGTTATTACGTTGATCATTCAGGCTAAAGTCAGTTTCGTTGGGTATCCAGACTCCGGTTATTACGTTGAGCGTTCAGGCTCCAGTCAGTTTCGTTGGGTATCCAGACTCCGGTTATTACGTTGAGCGTTCAGTCTCCGGTCAGTTTCGTTGGGTATCCAGACTCCGGTTATTACATTGAATGTTCAGGCTCTGGTCAGTTTCGTTGGGTGTCCAGACTCTGGTTTTTACGTTGAGCATTCAGGCTCCGATCATTTTCGTTGAGCATCCAGACTCCAGTTATTACGTTGTGCGTTCAGGCTCCGGTCAGTTTCGTTGGGTATCCAGACTACGGTTTTTACGTTGAGCGTTCAGGCTCCGGTCAGTTTTGTTGGGTATCCAGACTCTGGTTTTTACGTTGAGCGTTCAGGCTCCGGTAAGTTTTATTGGGTATCCAGACTCCGGTTATTACGTTATGCGTTCAGGCTCCGGTCAGTTTCGTTGGGTATCCAGACTCCAGTTATTACGTTGAGCGTTCAGGCTCCGGTCAGTTTCGTTGGGTATCCAGACTCTGGTTTTTACGTTGAGCATTCAGGCTCCAGTCAGTTTCGTTGGGCATCCAGACTCCGGTTATTACGTTGAGCGTTCAGGCTCCGGTCAGTTTCGTTGGGTATCCAGACTCCGGTTATTACGTTGAGCGTTCAGGCTCCGGTCATTTTCGTTGAGCATCCAGACTCCAGCTATTACGTTGTGCGTTCATGGTCCGATCAGTTTCGTTGAGTATCAAGACTCTGGTTATTACGTTGAGCGTTCGGGCTCCGGTCAGTTTCGTTGGGTATCCAGACTCCGGTTATTACGTTGAGCGTTCAGGCTCCGGTCAGTTTCGTTGTGTATCTAGACTCCGGTTATTACGTTGAGCGATCAGGCTCCGATCAATTTCGTTGTGTATCCAGACTCCGGTTATTACGTTGAGCGATCAGGCTCCAATAAATTTCGTTGTGTATCCAGACTCTGGTTTTTACGTTGAGCGTTCAGGCTCCGGTCAGTTTCGTTGGGTATCCAGACTCCGGTTATTACGTTGAGCGTTCAGGCTCCGGTCAGTTTCGTTGGGTATGCAGACTCCGGTTATTACGCTAAGCGTTCAGGCTTCGGTCAGTTTCGTTGGGTATCCAGACTCCGGTTATTACATTGAGCGTTCAGGCTCCGGTCAGTTTCGTTTGGTATCCAGACTTCAGTTATTACGTTGAGCGTCCAGGCTCCGGTCAGTTTCGTTGGGTATACAGAATCCGGTTATTACGTTGAGCGTTCAGGCTCCGATCATTTTCGTTGAGCATCCAGACTCCAGTTATTACATTGTGCGTTCAGGCTCCGGTCAGTTTCGTTGGGTATCTAGACTCCGGTTATTACGTTGAGCGTTCGGGCTCCGGTCAGTTTCGTTGGGTATCCAGACTCCGGTTATTACGTTTAGCGTTCAGGCTCCGTTTAGTTTCGTTCTGTATCTAGACTCCGGTTATTACGTTGTGCGTTCAGGCTCCGGTCAGTTTCGTTGGGTATCCAGACTCCGGTTATTAAGTTGATCGTTTAGGCTCCAGTCAGTTTCGTTGAGTATCCAGACTCCGGTTATTACGTTGAACGTTCAGGCTCCGGTCAGTTTTGTTGGGTATCCAGACTCCGGTTATTACGTTTAGCGTTCAGGCCCTGGTCAGTTTCGTTGGGTATCCAGACTCCGGTTTTTACGTTGAACGTTCAGGCTCCGGTCAAATTTGTTGGGTATCCAGACTCTGGTTATTACGTTGAGGGTTCAGGCTCCGGTAAGTTTCGTTGGGTATCCAGACTCCGGTTATTACATTGAGCGTTCAGGCTCCGGTCAGTTTCGTTGGGTATCCAGACTCCGGTTATTACGTTGAGGGTTCAGGCTCCGGTCAGTTTGGTTGTGTATCTAGACTCCGGTTATTACGTTGATCGTTCAGGCTCCAGTCAGTTTCGTTGAGTATCCAGACTCCGGTTATTACATTGAGTGTTCAGGCTCCGGTCAATTTCGTTGGGTATCCAGACTCCGGTTATTACGTTGAGCGTTCAGGCTCCGATCATTTTCGTTGAGCATCCAGACACCAGTTATTTGGTTGTGCATTCGGGCTCCGGTTAGTTTCGTTGGGTATCTAGACTCCGGTTATTACGTTGAATGTTCAGGCTCCGGTCAGTTTTGTTGGGTGTCCATACTCCGGTTATTACGTTGAGCGTTCAGGCTCCGATCATTTTCGTTGAGCATCCAGACTCCAGTTATTACGTTGTGCGTTCAGGCTCCGGTCAGTTTCGTTGGGTATCCAGACTCCGGTTATTACGTTGAATGTTCAGGCTCCTGTCAGTTTCGTTGGGTGTCCAGACTCAGGTTATTACGTTGTGCGTTCAGGCTCCGGTCAGTTTCGTTGGGTATCCAGACTCCGGTTATTACGTTGAGTGAGCAGGCTCCGGTCAGTTTTGTTGGGTATCTAGACTCCGGTTATTACGTTGAGCGTTCAGGCTCCGGTCAGTTTCGTTGGGTATCCAGACTCCGGTTATTATGTTGAGCGTTCAGGCTCCGGTCAGTTTCGTTGGGTATCCAAACTCTGGTTTTTTCGTTGAGCGTTCAGGCTCCGATCAGTTTTGTTGGGTATCCAGACTCCGGTTATTAACTTAAGGGTTCAGGCTCCGGTGAGTTTCGTTGGGTATCCAGACTCCAGTTATTACATTGAGAATTTAGGTTCCGGTCAGTTTCGTTGTGTATCTAGACTCCTGTTATTACCTTGATCGTTCAGGCTCTAGTCAGTTTCGTTGGGTATCCAAACTCCAGTGATTACGTTGAACGTTCAGGCTCCGGACAGTTATGTTGGGTATCCAGACTCCGGTTATTACGTTGAGTGTTCAGGCTCCGATCATTTTCGTTGAGCATCCAGACTCCAGTTATTACATTGTGCGTTCAGGCTCAGGTCCGTTTCGTTGGGTATCCAGACTCCGGTTATTACGTTGAGCGTTCAGGCTCCGTTCAGTTTCGTTGGGTATCCAGACTCCGGTTATTACGTTGAGCGTTCAGGCTCTGGTCAGTTTCGTTGTGTATCCTGACTCCGGTTATTACATTGAGCGTTCAGGCTCCGGTCAGTTTCGTTGGGTATCGAGACTCCGGTTTTTACGTTGAGCGTTCAGGCTCTGGTCAGTTTTGCTGGGTATCCAGACTCTGGTTATTACGTTTAGCGTTCAGGCTCCGGTCAGTTTCGTTGGGTATCCAGACTCCGGTTATTACGTTGATCATTCAGGCTCAAGTCAGTTTCGTTGGGTATCCAGACTCCGGTTATTACGTTGAGCGTTCAGGCTCCAGTCAGTTTCGTTGGGTATCCAGACTCCGGTTATTACGTTGAGCGTTCAGGCTCCGGTCAGTTTCGTTTGGTATCCAGACTTCAGTTATTACGTTGAGCGTCCAGGCTCCGGTCAGTTTCGTTGGGTATCCAGAATCCGGTTATTACGTTGAGCGTTCAGGCTCCGATCATTTTCGTTGAGCATCCAGACTCCAGTTATTACGTTGTGCGTTCAGGCTCCGGTCAGTTTCGTTGGGTATCTAGACTCTGGTTATTACGTTGAGCATTCGGGCTCCGGTCAGTTTCGTTGGGTATCCAGACTCCGGTTATTACATTTAGCGTTCAGGCTCCGTTTAGTTTCGTTCTGTATCTAGACTCCGGTTATTACGTTGTGCGTTCAGGCTCTGGTCAGTTTCGTTGGGTATCCAGACTCCGGTTATTAAGTTGATCGTTCAGGCTCCAGTCAGTTTTGTTGAGTATCCAGACTCCGGTTATTACGTTGAACGTTCAGGCTCCGGTCAGTTTTGTTGGGTATCCAGACTCCGGTTATTACGTTTAGCGTTCAGGCCCTGGTCAGTTTCGTTGTGTATCCAGACTCCGGTTTTTACGTTGAACGTTCAGGCTCCGGTCAAATTTGTTGGGTATCCAGACTCTGGTTATTACGTTGAGGGTTCAGGCTCCGGTCAGTTTCGTTGGGTATCCAGACTCCGGTTATTACATTGAGCGTTCAGGCTCCGGTCAGTTTCGTTGTGTATCCAGACTCCGGTTATTACGTTGAGGGTTCAGGCTCCGGTTAGTTTGGTTGTGTATCTAGACTCCGGTTATTACGTTGATCGTTCAGGCTCCAGTCAGTTTCGTTGAGTATCCAGACTCCGGTTATTACATTGAGTGTTCAGGCTCCGGTCAATTTCGTTGGGTATCCAGACTCCGGTTATTACGTTGAGCGTTCAGGCTCCGATCATTTTCGTTGAGCATCCAGACACCAGTTATTAGGTTGTGCATTCGGGATCCGGTTAGTTTCGTTGGGTATCTAGACTCCGGTTATTACGTTGAATGTTCAGGCTCCGGTCAGTTTCGTTGGGTGTCCATACTCCGGTTATTACGTTGAGCGTTCAGGCTCCGATCATTTTCGTTGAGCATCCAGACTCCAGTTATTACGTTGTGCGTTCAGGCTCCGGTCAGTTTCGTTGGGTATCCAGACTCCGGTTATTACGTTGAATGTTCAGGCTCCTGCCAGTTTCGTTGGGTGTCCAGACTCAGGTTATTACGTTGTGCGTTCAGGCTCCGGTCAGTTTCGTTGGGTATCCAGACTCTGGTTATTACGTTGAGTGAGCAGGCTCCGGTCAGTTTCGTTGGCTATCTAGACTCCGGTTATTACGTTGAGCGTTCAGGCTCCGGTCAGTTTCGTTGGGTATCCAGACTCCGGTTATTACGTTGAGCGTTCAGGCTCCGGTCAGTTTCGTTGGGTATCCAAACTCTGGTTTTTTCGTTGAGCGTTTAGGCTCCGGTCAGTTTTGTTGGGTATCCAGACTCCCGTTATTACATTGAGCGTTTAGGTTCCGGTCAGTTTCGTTGTGTATCCAGACTCCTGTTATTACGTTGATCGTTCAGGCTCCAGTCAGTTTCGTTGGGTATCCAGACTCCAGTTATTACGTTGAACGTTCAGGCTCCGGTCAGTTATGTTGGGTATCCAGACTCCGGTTATCACGTTGAGTGTTCAGGCTCCGATCATTTTCGCTGAGCATCCAGACTCCAGTTATTACGTTGTGCGTTCAGGCTCCGGTCAGTTTCGTCGGGTATCCAGACTCCGGTTATTACGTTGAGCGTTCAGGCTCCGTTCAGTTTCGTTGGGTATCCAGACTCCGGTTATTACGTTGAGCGTTCAGGCTCCGGTCAGTTTCGTTGGGTATCCAGACTCCGGTTTTTATGTTGAGCGTTCAGACTCCGGTCAGTTTTGCTGGGTATCCAGACTCCGGTTATTACGTTGAGCGTTCAGGTTCCGGTCAGTTTCGTTGGGTATCCAGACTCCGGTTATTACGTTGAGCGAGCAGGCTCCGGTCAGTTTCGTTGGGTATCTAGACTCCGGTTATTACGTTGAGCGTTCAGGCTCCGGTCAGTTTCGTTGGGTATCCAGACTCCGATTATTACGTTGAGCGTTCAGGCTCTGGTCAGTTTCGTTGGGTATCTGGACTCCGGTTATTACGTTGAGCGTTCAGGCTCCGGTCATTTTCGTTGAGCATCAAGACTCCGGTTATTATGTTGAGGGTTCAGGCTCCGGAGCCTGTTATTACATTGAGCGTTCAGGCTCCGGTCAGTTTCGTTGGGTATCCAGACTCTGGTTATTACGTTGAGGGTTCAGGCTCCGTTCAGTTTCGTTGGGTATCCAGACTTCGGTTATTACGTTGAGCGTTCAGGCTCCGGTCAGTTTCGTTGGGTATCCAGACTCCAGTTATTACGTTGAGCGTTCAGGGTCCGGTCAGTTTCGTTGGGTATCCAGACTCCGGTTATTACGTTGATCGTTCAGGCTCCAGTCAGTTTCGTTGAGTATCCAGACTCCGGTTATTACATTGAGTGTTCAGGCTCCGGTCAATTTCGTTGGGTATCCAGACTCCGGTTATTATGTTGAGCGTTCAGGCTCCGATCATTTTCGTTGAGCATCCAGACACCAGTTATTAGGTTGTGCATTCGGGCTCCGGTTAGTTTCGTTGGGTATCTAGACTCCGGTTATTACGTTGAATGTTCAGGCTCCGGTCAGTTTCGTTGGGTGTCCATACTCCGGTTATTACGTTGAGCGTTCAGGCTCCGATCATTTTCGTTGAGCATCCAGACTCCAGTTATTACGTTGTGCGTTCAGGCTCCGGTCAGTTTCGTTGGGTATCCAGACTCCGGTTATTACGTTGAATGTTCAGGCTCCTGTCAGTTTCGTTGGGTGTCCAGACTCTGGTTTTTACGTTGAGCATTCAGGCTCCGATCATTTTCGTTGAGCATCCAGACTCCAGTTATTACGTTGTGCGTTCTGGCTCCGGTCAGTTTTGTTGGGTATCCAGACTCCGGTTATTACGTTGAGCATTCAGGCTCCATTCAGTTTCGTTGGGTATCTAGACTCCGGTTATTACGTTGAGCGTTCAGGCCCTGGTCAGTTTTGTTGTGTATCCAGACTCCGGTTATTACGTTGAGCGTTCAGGCTACGGTCAGTTTTGTTGGGTATCCAGACTCCCGTTATTACGTTGAGCGTTCAGGCTCCGTTTAGTTTCGTTGGGTATCCAGACTCCGGTTATTACGTTGAGCGTTCAGGCTCTGGTCAGTTTTGTTGTGTATCCTGAGTCCGGTTATTACATTGAGCGTTCAGGCTCCGGTCAGTTTCGTTGGGTATCCAGACTCCGGTTTTTACGTTGAGCGTTCAGGCTCCGGTCAGTTTTGCTGGGTATCCAGACTCCGGTTATTACGTTGAGCGTTCAGGCTCCGGTCAGTTTCGTTGGGTATCCAGACTCCGGTTATTACGTTGAGCGAGCAGGCTCCGGTCATTTTCGTCGGGTATCCAGACTCCGGTTATTACGTTGAGCGTTCAGGCTCCGTTCAGTTTCGTTGGGTATCCAGACTCCGGTTATTACGTTGAGCTTTCAGGCTCCGGTCAGTTTCTTTGGGTATCCAGACTCCGGTTTTTACGTTGAGCGTTCAGGCTCCGGTCAGTTTTGCTGGGTATCCAGACTCCGGTTATTACGTTGAGCGTTCAGGTTCCGGTCAGTTTCGTTGGGTATCCAGACTCCGGTTATTACGTTGAGCGAGCAGGCTCCGGTCAGTTTCGTTGGGTATCTAGACTCCGGTTATTACGTTGAGCGTTCAGGCTCCGGTCAGTTTCGTTGGGTATCCAGACTCCGATTATTACGTTGAGCGTTCAGACTCTGGTCAGTTTCGTTGGGTATCTGGACTCCGGTTATTACGTTGAGCGTTCAGGCTCCGGTCATTTTCGTTGAGCATCAAGACTCCGGTTATTATGTTGAGGGTTCAGGCTCCGGAGCCTGTTATTACATTGAGCGTTCAGGCTCCGGTCAGTTTCGTTGGGTATCCAGACTCTGGTTATTACGTTGAGGGTTCAGGCTCCGGTCAGTTTCGTTGGGTATCCAGACTTCGGTTATTACGTTGAGCGTTCAGGCTCCGGTCAGTTTCGTTGGGTATCCAGACTCCAGTTATTACGTTGAGCGTTCAGGGTCCGGTCAGTTTCGTTGGGTATCCAGACTCCGGTTATTACGTTGATCGTTCAGGCTCCAGTCAGTTTCGTTGAGTATCCAGACTCCGGTTATTACATTGAGTGTTCAGGCTCCGGTCAATTTCGTTGGGTATCCAGACTCCGGTTATTACGTTGAGCGTTCAGGCTCCGATCATTTTCGTTGAGCATCCAGACACCAGTTATTAGGTTGTGCATTCGGGCTCCGGTTAGTTTCGTTGGGTATCTAGACTCCGGTTATTACGTTGAATGTTCAGGCTCCGGTCAGTTTCGTTGGGTGTCCATACTCCGGTTATTACGTTGAGCGTTCAGGCTCCGATCATTTTCGTTGAGCATCCAGACTCCAGTTATTACGTTGTGCGTTCAGGCTCCGGTCAGTTTCGTTGGGTATCCAGACTCCGGTTATTACGTTGAATGTTCAGGCTCCTGTCAGTTTCGTTGGGTGTCCAGACTCAGGTTATTACGTTGTGCGTTCAGGCTCCGATCAGTTTCGTTGGGTATCCAGACTCCGGTTATTACGTTGAGTGAGCAGGCTCCGGTCAGTTTCGTTGGGTATCTAGACTCCGGTTATTACGTTGAGCGTTCAGGCTCCGGTCAGTTTCGTTGGGTATCCAGACTCCGGTTATTACGTTGAGCGTTCAGGCTCCGGTCAGTTTCGTTGGGTATCCAAACTCTGGTTTTTTCGTTGAGCGTTTAGGCTCCGGTCAGTTTTGTTGGGTATCCAGACTCCGGTTATTACATTGAGCGTTTAGGTTCCGGTCAGTTTCGTTGTGTATCCAGACTCCTGTTATTACGTTGATCGTTCAGGCTCCAGTCAGTTTCGTTGGGTATCCAGACTCCAGTTATTACGTTGAACGTTCAGGCTCCGGTCAGTTATGTTGGGTATCCAGACTCCGGTTATCACGTTGAGTGTTCAGGCTCCGATCATTTTCGCTGAGCATCCAGACTCCAGTTATTACGTTGTGCGTTCAGGCTCCGGTCAATTTCGTCGGGTATCCAGACTCCGGTTATTACGTTGAGCGTTCAGGCTCCGTTCAGTTTCGTTGGGTATCCAGACTCCGGTTATTACGTTGAGCGTTCAGGCTCCGGTCAGTTTCGTTGGGTATCCAGACTCCGGTTTTTACGTTGAGCGTTCAGGCTCCGGTCAGTTTTGCTGGGTATCCAGACTCCGGTTATTACGTTGAGCGTTCAGGTTCCGGTCAGTTTCGTTGGGTATCCAGACTCCGGTTATTACGTTGAGCGAGCAGGCTCCGGTCAGTTTCGTTGGGTATCTAGACTCCGGTTATTACGTTGAGCGTTCAGGCTCCGGTCAGTTTCGTTGGGTATCCAGACTCCGATTATTACGTTGAGCGTTCAGGCTCTGGTCAGTTTCGTTGGGTATCTGGACTCCGGTTATTACGTTGAGCGTTCAGGCTCCGGTCATTTTCGTTGAGCATCAAGACTCCGGTTATTATGTTGAGGGTTCAGGCTCCGGAGCCTGTTATTACATTAAGCGTTCAGACTCCGGTTAGTTTCGTTGGGTATCCAGACTCCGGTTATTACGTTGATCATTCAGGCTCCAGTCAGTTTCGTTGGGTATCCAGACTTCGGTTATTACGTTGAGCGTTCAGGCTCCGGTCAGTTTCGTTGGGTATCCAGACTCCGGTTATTACGTTGAGCGTTCAGGGTCCGGTCAGTTTCGTTGGGTATCCAGACTCCGGTTATTACATTGAATGTTCAGGCTCCGGTCAGTTTCGTTGGGTGTCCAGACTCTGGTTTTTACGTTGAGCATTCAGGCTCCGATCATTTTCGTTGAGCATCCAGACTCCAGTTATTACGTTGTGCGTTCTGGCTCCGGTCAGTTTTGTTGGGTATCCAGACTCCGGTTATTACGTTGAGCATTCAGGCTCCATTCAGTTTCGTTGGGTATCTAGACTCCGGTTATTACGTTGAGCGTTCAGGCCCTGGTCAGTTTTGTTGTGTATCCAGACTCCGGTTATTACGTTGAGCGTTCAGGCTACGGTCAGTTTTGTTGGGTATCCAGACTCCGGTTATTACGTTGAGCGTTCAGGCTCCGTTTAGTTTCGTTGGGTATCCAGACTCCGGTTATTACGTTGAGCGTTCAGGCTCTGGTCAGTTTCGTTGTGTATCCTGAGTCCGGTTATTACATTGAGCGTTCAGGCTCCGGTCAGTTTCGTTGGGTATCCAGACTCCGGTTTTTACGTTGAGCGTTCAGGCTCCGGTCAGTTTTGCTGGGTATCCAGACTCCGGTTATTACGTTGAGCGTTCAGGCTCCGGTCAGTTTCGTTGGGTATCCAGACTCCGGTTATTACGTTGAGCGAGCAGGCTCCGGTCAGTTTCGTTGGGTATCTAGACTCCGGTTATTACGTTGAGCGTTCAGACTCCGGTCAGTTTCGTTGGGTATCCAGACTCCGGTTATTACGTTGATCATTCAGGCTCTGGTCAGTTTCGTTGGGTATCCAGACTCCGGTTTTTACGTTGAGCGTTCAGGCTCCGGTCAGTTTTGTTGGGTATCCAGACTCCGGTTATTATGTTGAGGGTTCAGGCTCCAGTCAGTTTCGTTGGGTATCCAGACTCCGGTTATTACGTTGATCATTCAGGCTCCGGTCAGTTTCGTTGGGTATCCAGATTCCGGTTATTACGTTGAGCGTTCAGGCTCCGGTCAGTTTCGTTGGGTATCCAGACTCCGGTTATTACGTTGGGCGTTCAGGCTCTGGTCAGTTTCGTTGGGTATCCAAACTCCGGTTATTACATTGAATGTTCAGGCTCCGGTCAGTTTCGTTGGGTGTCCAGACTCTGGTTTTTACGTTGAGCATTCAGGCTCCGGTCAGTTTCGTTGGGTGTCCAGACTCTGGTTTTTACATTGAGCATTCAGGCTCCGATCATTTTCGTTGAGCATCCAGACTCCAGTTATTACGTTGTGCGTTCTGGCTCCGATCAGTTTTGTTGGGTATCCAGACCCCGGTTATTACGTTGAGCATTCAGGCTCCGTTCAGTTTCGTTGGGTATCTAGACTCCGGTTATTACGTTGAGCGTTCAAGCCCTGGTCAGTTTTGTTGTGTATCCAGACTCCGGTTATTACGTTGAGCGTTCAGGCTCTGGTCAGTTTCGTTTGGTATCCAGACTTCAGTTGTTACGTTGAGCGTTCAGGCTCCGATCATTTTCGTTGAGCATCCAGACACCAGTTATTAGGTTGTGCATTCGGGCTCCGGTTAGTTTCGTTGGGTATCCAGACTCCGGTTATTACGTTGAATGTTCAGGCTCCGGTCAGTTTCGTTGGGTGTCCATACTCCGGTTATTACGTTGAGCGTTCAGGCTCCGATCATTTTCGTTGAGCATCCAGACTCCAGTTATTACGTTGTGCGTTCAGGCTTCGGTCAGTTTCGTTGGGTATCTAGACTCCGGTTATTACGTTGAATGTTCAGGCTCCTGTCAGTTTCGTTGGGTGTCCAGACTCAGGTTATTACGTTGTGCGTTCAGGCTCCGGTCAGTTTCGTTGGGTATCCAGACTCCGGTTATTACGTTGAGTGAACAGGCTCCGGTCAGTTTCGTTGGGTATCTAGACTCCGGTTATTACGTTGAGCGTTCAGGCTCCAGTCAGTTTCGTTGGGTATCCAGACTCCGGTTATTACGTTGAGCGTTCAGGCTCCGGTCAGTTTCGTTGGGTATCCAAACTCTGGTTTTTTCGTTGAGCGTTTAGGCTCCGGTCAGTTTTGTTGGGTATCCAGACTCCGGTTATTAAGTTAAGGGTTCATGCTCCGGTCAGTTTCGTTGGGTATCCAGACTCCATTTATTACATTGAGCGTTTAGGTTCCGGTCAATTTCGTTGTGTATCCAGACTCCTGTTATTACGTTGATCGTTCAGGCTCCGGTCAGTTTCGTTGGGTATCCAGACTCCAGTTATTACGTTGAACGTTCAGGCTCCGGTCAGTTATGTTGGGTATCCAGACTCCGGTTATTACGTTGAGTGTTCAGGCTCCGATCATTTTCGTTGAGCATCCAGACTCCAGTTATTACGTTGTGCGTTCAGGCTCCGGTCAGTTTCGTTAGGTATCCAGACTCCGGTTATTACGTTGAGCGTTCAGGCTCCGTTCAATTTCGTTGGGTATCCAGACTCCGGTTATTACGTTGAGCGTTCAGGCTCTGGTCAGTTTCGTTGTGTATCCTGAGTCCGGTTATTACATTGAGCGTTCAGGCTCCGGTCAGTTTCGTTGGGTATCCAGACTCCGGTTTTTACGTTGAGCGTTCAGGCTCCGGTCAGTTTTGCTGGGTATCCAGACTCCAGTTATTACGTTGAGCGTTCAGGTTCCATTCAGTTTCGTTGGGTATCCAGACTCCGGTTATTACGTTGAGCGAGCAGGCTCCGGTCAGCTTCGTTGGGTATCTAGACTCCGGTTATTACGTTGAGCGTTCAGGCTCCGGTCAGTTTTGTTGGGTATCCAGACTCCGGTTATTACGTTGAGGGTTCAGGCTCCGGTCAGTTTCGTTGGGCATCCAGACTCCGGTTATTATGTTGAGGGTTCAGGCTCCGGTCAGTTTCGTTGGGTATCCAGACTCCTGTTATTACATTGAGCGTTCAGGCTCCGGTCAGTTTCGTTGGGTATCCAGACTCCGGTTATTACGTTGATCATTCAGGCTCCAGTCAGTTTCGTTGGGTATCCAGACTCCGGTTATTACGTTGAGCGTTCAGGCTCCGGTCAGTTTCGTTGGGTATCCAGACTCCGGTTATTACGTTGAGCGTTCAGGCTCCGGTCAGTTTCATTGGGTATCCAGACTCCGGTTATTACATTGAATGTTCAGGCTCCGGTCAGTTTCGTTGGGTGTCCAGACTCTGGTTTTTACGTTGAGCATTCAGGCTCCGATCATTTTCGTTGAGCATCCAGACTCCAGTTATTACGTTGTGCGTTCTGGCTCCGGTCAGTTTTGTTGGGTATCCAGACTCCGGTTATTACGTTGAGCATTCAGGCTCCGTTCAGTTTCGTTGGGTATCTAGACTCCGGTTATTACGTTGAGCGTTCAGGCCCTGGTCAGTTTTGTTGTGTATCCAGACTCCGGCTATTACGTTGAGCATTCAGGCTACGGTCAGTTTCGTTCGGTATCCAGACTCCGGTTATTACGTTGAGCGTTCAGGCTCCGTTCAGTTTCGTTGGGTATCCAGACTCCGGTTATTACGTTGAGCGTTCAGGCTCTGGTCAGTTTCGTTGTGTATCCTGAGTCCGGTTATTACGTTGAGCGTTCAGGCTCCGGTCAGTTTCGTTGGGTATCCAGACTCCGGTTTTTACGTTGAGCGTTCAGGCTCCGGTCAGTTTTGCTGGGTATCCAGACTCCGGTTATTACGTTGAGCGTTCAGGCTCCGGTCAGTTTCGTTGGGTATCCAGACTCCGGTTATTACGTTGAGCGAGCAAGCTCCGGTCAGTTTTGTTGGGTATCTAGACTCCGGTTATTACGTTGAGCGTTCAGGCTCCGGTCAGTTTCGTTGGGTATCCAGACTCCGGTTATTACGTTGAGCGTTCAGGCTCTGGTCAGTTTCGTTGGGTATCCAGACTCCGGTTTTTACGTTGAGCGTTCAGGCTCCGGTCAGTTTTGTTTGGTATCCAGACTCCGGTTATTATGTTGAGGGTTCAGGCTCCAGTCAGTTTCGTTGGGCATCCAGACTCCGATTATTACGTTGATCATTCAGGCTCCGGTCAGTTTCGTTGGGTATCCAGACTCCGGTTATTACGTTGAGCGTTCAGGCTCCGGTCAGTTTCGTTGGGTATCCAGATTCCGGTTATTACGTTGAGCGTTCAGGCTCCGGTCAGTTTCGTTGGGTATCCAGACTCCGGTTATTACATTGAATGTTCAGGCTCCGGTCAGTTTTGTTGGGTGTCCAGACTCTGGTTTTTACGTTGAGCATTCAGGCTCCGGTCAGTTTCGTTGGGTGTCCAGACTCTGGTTTTTACATTGAGCATTCAGGCTCCGATCATTTTCGTTGAGCATCCAGACTCTAGTTATTACGTTGAGCGTTCTGGCTCCGGTCAGTTTCGTTGGGTATCCAGACTCCGGTTATTACGTTGAGCGTTCAGGCTCCGGTCAGTTTCGTTGGGTATCCAGACTCCGGTTATTATGTTGAGCGTTCATCTCCGGTCAATTTCGTTGGGTATCCAGACTCCGGTTATTACGTTGAGCGTTCAAGCTACGGTCAGTTTCGTTGGGTATCCAGACTCCGGTTATTACGTTGAGCGTTCAGGCTCCGGTCAGTTTCGTTAGGTATCCAGACTCCGGTTATTACGTTGAGCGTTCAGGCTTCGGTCATTTTCGTTGGGTATCCAGACTCCTGTTATTACATTGAGCGTTCAGGCTCCGGTCAGTTTCGTTGGGTATCCAGACTCCGGTTATTACGTTGATCATTCAGGCTCCAGTCAGTTTCGTTGGGCATCCAGACTCCGGTTATTATGTTGAGGGTTCAGGCTCCGGTCAGTTTCGTTGGGTATCCAGACTCCTGTTATTACATTGAGCGTTCAGGCTCCGGTCAGTTTCGTTGGGTATCCAGACTCCGGTTATTACGTTGATCATTCAGGCTCCAGTCAGTTTCGTTGGGTATCCAGACTCCGGTTATTACGTTGAGCGTTCAGGCTCCGGTCAGTTTCGTTGGGTATCCAGACTCCGGTTATTACGTTGAGCGTTCAGGCTCCGGTCAGTTTCATTGGGTATCCAGACTCCGGTTATTACATTGAATGTTCAGGCTCCGGTCAGTTTCGTTGGGTGTCCAGACTCTGGTTTTTACGTTGAGCATTCAGGCTCCGATCATTTTCGTTGAGCATCCAGACTCCAGTTATTACGTTGTGCATTCTGGCTCCGGTCAGTTTTGTTGGGTATCCAGACTCCGGTTATTACGTTGAGCATTCAGGCTCCGTTCAGTTTCGTTGGGTATCTAGACTCCGGTTATTACGTTGAGCGTTCAGGCCCTGGTCAGTTTTGTTGTGTATCCAGACTCCGGCTATTACGTTGAGCATTCAGGCTACGGTCAGTTTCGTTCGGTATCCAGACTCCGGTTATTACGTTGAGCGTTCAGGCTCCGTTCAGTTTCGTTGGGTATCCAGACTCCGGTTATTACGTTGAGCGTTCAGGCTCTGGTCAGTTTCGTTGTGTATCCTGAGTCCGGTTATTACGTTGAGCGTTCAGGCTCCGGTCAGTTTCGTTGGGTATCCAGACTCCGGTTTTTACGTTGAGCGTTCAGGCTCCGGTCAGTTTTGCTGGGTATCCAGACTCCGGTTATTACGTTGAGCGTTCAGGCTCCGGTCAGTTTCGTTGGGTATCCAGACTCCGGTTATTATGTTGAGCGAGCAAGCTCCGGTCAGTTTTGTTGGGTATCTAGACTCCGGTTATTACGTTGAGCGTTCAGGCTCCGGTCAGTTTCGTTGGGTATCCAGACTCCGGTTATTACGTTGAGCGTTCAGGCTCTGGTCAGTTTCGTTGGGTATCCAGACTCCGGTTTTTACGTTGAGCGTTCAGGCTCCGGTCAGTTTTGTTTGGTATCCAGACTCCGGTTATTATGTTGAGGGTTCAGGCTCCAGTCAGTTTCGTTGGGCATCCAGACTCCGATTATTACGTTGATCATTCAGGCTCCGGTCAGTTTCGTTGGGTATCCAGACTCCGGTTATTACGTTGAGCGTTCAGGCTCCGGTCAGTTTCGTTGGGTATCCAGATTCCGGTTATTACGTTGAGCGTTCAGGCTCCGGTCAGTTTCGTTGGGTATCCAGACTCCGGTTATTACATTGAATGTTCAGGCTCCGGTCAGTTTTGTTGGGTGTCCAGACTCTGGTTTTTACGTTGAGCATTCAGGCTCCGGTCAGTTTCGTTGGGTGTCCAGACTCTGGTTTTTACATTGAGCATTCAGGCTCCGATCATTTTCGTTGAGCATCCAGACTCTAGTTATTACGTTGAGCGTTCTGGCTCCGGTCAGTTTCGTTGGGTATCCAGACTCCGGTTATTACGTTGAGCGTTCAGGCTCCGGTCAGTTTCGTTGGGTATCCAGACTCCGGTTATTATGTTGAGCGTTCATCTCCGGTCAATTTCGTTGGGTATCCAGACTCCGGTTATTACGTTGAGCGTTCAGGCTACGGTCAGTTTCGTTGGGTATCCAGACTCCGGTTATTACGTTGAGCGTTCAGGCTCCGGTCAGTTTCGTTAGGTATCCAGACTCCGGTTATTACGTTGAGCGTTCAGGCTTCGGTCATTTTCGTTGGGTATCCAGACTCCTGTTATTACATTGAGCGTTCAGGCTCCGGTCAGTTTCGTTGGGTATCCAGACTCCGGTTATTACGTTGATCATTCAGGCTCCAGTCAGTTTCGTTGGGTATCCAGACTCCGGTTATTACGTTGAGCGTTCAGGCTCCGGTCAGTTTCGTTGGGTATCCAGACTCCGGTTATTACGTTGAGCGTTCAGGCTCCGGTCAGTTTCGTTGGCTATCCAGACTCCGGTTATTACATTGAATGTTCAGGCTCCGGTCAGTTTCGTTGGGTGTCCAGACTCTGGTTTTTACGTTGAGCATTCAGGCTCCGATCATTTTCGTTGAGCATCCAGACTCCAGTTATTACGTTGTGCATTCTGGCTCCGGTCAGTCTTGTTGGGTATCCAGACTCCGGTTATTACGTTGAGCATTCAGGCTCCGTTCAATTTCGTTGGGTATCTAGACTCCGGTTATTACGTTGAGCGTTCAGGCCCTGGTCAGTTTTGCTGTGTATCCAGACTCCGGCTATTACATTGAGCGTTCAGGCTACGGTCAGTTTCGTTGGGTATCCAGACTCCGGTTATTACGTTGAGCGTTCAGGCTCCGTTCAGTTTTGTTGGGTATCCAGACTTCGGTTATTACGTTGAGCGTTCAGGATCTGGTCAGTTTCGTTGTGTATCCTGAGTCCGGTTATTACATTGAGCGTTCAGGCTCCGGTCAGTTTCGTTGGGTATCCAGACTCCGGTTTTTACGTTGAGCATTCAGGCTCCGGTCAGTTTTGCTGGGTATCCAGACTCCGGTTATTACGTTGAGCGTTCAGGCTCCGGTCAGTTTCGTTGGGTATCCAGACTCCGGTTATTACATTGAGCGAGCAGGCTCCGGTCAGTTTCGTTGGGTATCTAGACTCCGGTTATTACGTTGAGCGTTCAGGCTCCGGTCAGTTTCGTTGGGTATCCAGACTCCGGTTATTACGTTGAGCGTTCAGGCTCTGGTCAGTTTCGTTGGGTATCCAGACTCCGGTTTTTACGTTGAGCGTTCAGGCTCCGGTCAGTTTTGTTGGGTATCCAGACTCCGGTGATTATGTTGAGGGTTCAGGCTCCAGTCAGTTTCGTTGGGTATCCAGACTCCGGTTATTACGTTGATCATTCAGGCTCCGGTCAGTTTCGTTGGGTATCCAGACTCCGGTTATTACGTTGAGCGTTCAGGCTCCGGTCAGTTTCGTTGGGTATCCAGACTCCGGTTATTACGTTGAGCGTTCAGGCTCCGGTCAGTTTCGTTGGGTATCCAGACTCCGGTTATTACATTGAATGTTCAGGCTCCGGTCAGTTTCGTTGGGTGTCCAGACTCTGGTTTTTACGTTGAGCATTCAGGCTCCGGTCAGTTTCGTTGGGTGTCCAGACTCTGGTTTTTACATTGAGCATTCAGGCTCCGATCATTTTCGTTGAGCATCCAGACTCCAGTTATTACGTTGTGCGTTCTGGCTCCGGTCAGTTTTGTTGGGTATCCAGACTCCGGTTATTACGTTGAGCATTCAGGCTCCGTTCAGTTTCGTTGGGTATCTAGACTCCGGTTATTACGTTGAGCGTTCAGGCCCTGGTCAGTTTTGTTGTGTATCCAGACTCCGGTTATTACGTTGAGCGTTCAGGCTACGGTCAGTTTCGTTGGGTATCCAGACTCCGGTTATTACGTTGAGCGTTCAGGCTCCGTTCAGTTTCGTTGGGTATCCAGACTCCGGTTATTACGTTGAGCGTTCAGGCTCTGGTTAGTTTCGTTGTGTATCCTGGGTCCGGTTATTACATTGAGCGTTCAGGCTCCGGTCAGTTTCGTTGGGTATCCAGACTCCTGTTTTTATGTTGAGCGTTCAGGCTCCGGTCAGTTTTGCTGGGTATCCAGACTCCGGTTATTACGTTGAGTGTTCAGGCTCCGGTCAGTTTTGTTGGGTATCCAGACTCCGGTTATTACGTTGAGCGAGCAGGCTCCGGTCAGTTTCGTTGGGTATCTAGACTCCGGTTATTACTGAAGGAAAATTGCGATCTAAACGCAGCGGAAAACAAAAATTTCCTTTAGTGATCCTTACGAATGAGCATGGTCAGTGATAGAATCGTTACCTCTTTGTGGCGATTCAGATCTTTGATGCAGCGATCACAAGCGTTGATGAAGTGCAACACCTCTACTCAGTCCACACGAACAGCTTCCGGTCACAGTGCTAGCTGCTTACGAACGGAATTATTTGAGTGAGAAAAGAGAATCAAAAACGAAATTGCATCAAGTGAAAGCTTCATCACAAGGGTTCCTTTTATAGACTCTCTTGTGGGCTGCGGGCTAAAACCCAATTCACATGATCCATAATAATATTATATATTATTATAATAACTATTATTATAATAAATATATTTATTTTATTATTATTTTATAACCATTATAAAATAACAATAATTATTATTATATTATCCGAATTTCTATTTTTCACTTAAGTGCACCGTACCTTACGGTGTTCCTTTTTTATTTCTCTATCTCTCATCAAACTGTCCTTATGTGTGTGACCCTGTAGGATTTCGTAACGTTCGTAATTATATTAAATTATATATTTAACATAATAAACAGTAAGCGGTATCTAGCAACATATCACTGCTACCCAAGTCACGAAAATGTCATGTGATTTGACAAAACCTTTTTCGTGATAATATATGTTTGTACAATTACCCTTTTGCCCCTATGTCTATATTGAACACAAGGCATACACTGTGTCATCCTTGTCCAGTTCAATATTGGGCCCTTAGACATTTCTCCTGTTATGCAGGATTGGCAAATTCTATCTAGGACACTCATGTCCCTCAGCATGCTTCGTGGAGTGCCCATCAACTGTCTTTATGATCATCCAGTTACGGATAATGTTTGATCAGCAATAAAGCACCCGACTCTACATCTAGGGTCCATAGTGGTTTCAGGTTGAATGGTGGTAATACACCATTATCACCATGAGAATAACTTATGACACTTTGCATAACATACTATGTAGTATTCTCATAGCGGGTCAATCCGGTATAAATATTACTCCTAATATTTATACCTATGTCAAGACTCGATAACTCTTTATCCATGATCCATGAGATGTGATCATCAGTCTATCTTCATAATAGTCTCAATGCTTTTAATGTTATCCCACTTTGCAATAAAGCTTGACTACGGATATTTTAAGAATAATGTCTTTATGTTTAATGGGACTCATGATTAAGTCACACTTAACATTTCATTAAACAGACTAACTATTCTAGGGACTTTATTATTCTGAAAGACAAACATAATAAAGAAATGCCTTTTATTATTAAACGAATAATCCGATACAAGTACCAAAAAGTATTGGCCTCTAGGGCTTACACCAACAAATACTTTGAGCGTTCAGGCTCCGGTCAGTTTCGTTAGGTATCCAGACTCCGGTTATTACGTTGAGCGTTCAGGCTCTGGTCAGTTTCGTTGGGTATTCAGACTCCGGTTTTTACGTTGAGCGTTCAGGCTCCGGTCAGTTTTGTTGGGTATCCAGACTCCGGTTATTATGTTGAGGGTTCAGGCTCCAGTCAGTTTCGTTGGGTATCCAGACTCCGGTTATTACGTTGATCATTCAGGCTCCGGTCAGTTTCGTTGGGTATCCAGACTCCGGTTATTACGTTGAGCGTTCAGGCTCCGGTCAGTTTCGTTGGGTATCCAGACTCCGGTTATTACGTTGAGCGTTCAGGCTCCGGTCAGTTTCGTTGGGTATCCAGACTCCTGTTATTACATTGAATGTTCAGGCTCCGGTCAGTTTCGTTGGGTGTCCAGACTCCGGTTTTTACGTTGAGCATTCAGGCTCCGGTCAGTTTCGTTGGGTGTCCAGACTCTGGTTTTTACATTGAGCATTCAGGCTCCGATCATTTTCGTTGAGCATCCAGACTCCAGTTATTACGTTGTGCGTTCTGGCTCCGGTCAGTTTTGTTGGGTATCCAGACTCCGGTTATTACGTTGAGCATTCAGGCTCCGTTCAGTTTCGTTGGGTATCTAGACTCCGGTTATTACGTTGAGCGTTCAAGCCCTGGTCAGTTTTGTTGTGTATCCAGACTCCGGTTATTACGTTGAGCGTTCAGGCCTTGGTCAGTTTCGTTTGGTATCCAGACTTCAGTTGTTACGTTGAGCGTTCAGGCTCCGGTCAGTTTCATTGGGTATCCAGACTCCGGTTTTTACGTTGAGCGTTCAGGCTCCGGTCAGTTTTGTTGGGTATCCAGACTCTGGTTTTTACGTTGAGCGTTCAGGCTCTGGTCAGTTTTGTTGGGTATCCAGACTCCAGTTATTACGTTGTGCGTTCAGGCTCCGGTCAGTTTCGTTGGGTATCTAGACTCCGGCTATTACGTTGAATGTTCAGGCTCCTGTCAGTTTCGTTGGGTGTCCAGACTCAGGTTATTACATTGTGCGTTCAGGCTCCGGTCAGTTTCGTTGGGTATCCAGACTCCGGTTATTACGTTGAGCGAGCAGGCTCCGGTCAGTTTCGTTGGGTATCTAGACTCCGGTTATTACGTTGAGCGTTAAGGCTCCGGTCAGTTTTGTTGGGTATCCAGACTCCAGTTATTACGTTGAGCGTTCAGGCTCCGGTCAGTTTCGTTGGGTATCCAAACTCTGGTTTTTTCGTTGAGCGTTCAGGCTCCGGTCAGTTTTGTTGGGTATCTAGACTCCGGTTATTAAGTTAAGGGTTCAGGCTCCGGTGAGTTTCGTTGGGTATCCAGACTCCAGTTATTACATTGAGCGTTTAGGTTCCGGTCAGTTTCGTTGTGTATCTAGACTCCTGTTATTACCTTGATCGTTCAGGCTCCAGTGAGTTTCGTTGGGTATCCAGACTCCAGTGATTACGTTGAACGTTCAGGCTCCGGTCAGTTATGTTGGGTATCCAGACTCCAGTTATTACGTTGAGTGTTCAGGCTCCGATCATTTTCGTTGAGAATCCAGACTCCAGTTATTACGTTGTGCGTTCAGGCTCCGGTCAGTTTCGTTGGGTATCCAGACTCCGGTTATTACGTTGAGCGTACAGGCTCCGTTCAGTTTCGTTGGGTATCCAGACTCCGGTTATTACGTTGAGCGTTAAGGCTCTGGTCAGTTTCGTTGGGTATCCAGACTCCGGTTTTTACGTTGAGCGTTCAGGCTCCGGTCAGTTTTACTGGGAATCCAGACTCCGGTTATTACGTTGTGAGTTCTGGCTCCGGTCAGTTTTGTTGGGTATCCAGACTCCGGTTATTACGTTGAGCGTTCAGGCTCCGTTCAGTTTCGTTGGGTATCCAGACTCCGGTTATTACGTTGAGCGTTCAGGCCCTGGTCAGTTTTATTGTGTATCCAGACTCCGGTTATTACGTTGAGCGTTCAGGCTCCAAGCAGTTTCGTTGGTATCCAGACTCCGGTTATTACGTTGATCATTCAGGCTCCATTCAGTTTCGTTGGGTATCCAGACTCCGGTTATTACGTTGAGCGTTCAGGCTCCAGTCAGTTTCGTTGGGTATCCAGACTCCGGTTATTACGTTGAGCGTTCAGGCTCTGGTCAGTTTCGTTGGGTATCCAGACTCCGGTTATAACATTGAATGTTCAGGCTCCGGTCAGTTTCGTTGGGTGTCCAGACTCTGGTTTTTACGTTGTGCATTAAGACTCCGATCATTTTCGTTGAGCATCCAGACTCCAGTTATTACGTTGTGCATTCTGACTCCGGTCAGTTTTGTTGGGTATCCAGACTCCGGTTATTACGTTGAGCGTTCAGGCTCCGTTCAGTTTCATTGGGTATCCAGACTCCGGTTATTACGTTGAGCGTTAAGGCCCTGGTCAGTTTTGTTGTGTATCCAGACTCCGGTTATTACGTTGAGTGTTCAGGCTCCGGTCAGTTTCGTTGGGTATCTAGACTCCGGTTATTACATTGAGCGTTCAGGCTCCGGTCAGTTTCGTTTGGTATCCAGACTCCGGTTATTATGTTGAGCGTTCATCTCCGGTCAGTTTCGTTGGGTATCTAGACTCCGGTTATTACATTGAGTGTTCAGGCTCCGGTCAGTTTCGTTTGGTATCCAGACTTCAGTTGTTACGTTGAGCGTTCAGGCTCCGGTCAGTTTCGTTGGGTATCCAGACTCCGGTTTTTAAGTTGAGCGTTCAGGCTCCGGTCAGTTTTGTAGGGTATCCAGACTCTGTTTTTTACGTTGAGCGTTCAGGCTCCGGTCAGTTTTATTGGGTATCCAGACTCCGGTTATTACGTTATGCGTTCAGGCTCCGGTCAGTTTCGTTGATTATCCAGACTCCGATTATTACGTTGAGCGTTCAGGCTCCGGTCAGTTTCGTTGGGTATCCAGACTCTGGTTTTTACGTTGAGTGTTCAGGCTCCAGTCAGTTTCGTTGGGTATCCAGACTCCGGTTATTACGTTGAGCGTTCAGGCTCCGGTCAGTTTCGTTGGGTATCCAGACTTCGGTTATTACATTGAGCGTTCAGGCTCCGGTCATTTTCGTTGAGCATCCAGACTCCAGCTATTAGGTTTTGTGTTCAAGGTCCGATCAGTTTCGTTGAGTATCAAGACTCCGGTTATTACGTTGAGCGTTCGGGCTCCGGTCAGTTTCGTTGGGTATCCGGACTCCGGTTATTATGTTGAGCGTTCAGGCTCCGGTCAGTTTCGTTGTGTATCCAGACTCCGGTTATTACGTTGAGCGATCAGGCTCCGATCAATTTCGTTGTGTATCCAGACTCAGGTTATTACGTTGAGCGATCAGGCTCCGATCATTTTCGTTGTGTATCCAGACTCTGGTTTTTACGTTGAGCGTTCAGCCTCCGGTCAGTTTCGTTGGGTATCCAGACTCCGGTTATTACGTTGAGCGTTCAGGCTCCGGTCAGTTTCGTTGGGTATCCAGACTCCGGTTATTACGTTGAGCATTCAGGCTCCAGCCAGTTTCGTTGGGTATCCAGACTCCGGTTATTACGTTGAGCGTTCAGGCTCCGGTCAGTTTCGTTGGGTATCCAGACTTCGGTTATAACATTGAATGTTCAGGCTCCGGTCAGTTTCGTTGGGTGTCCAGACTCTGGTTTTTACGTTGAGCATTAAGGCTCCGATCATTTTCGTTGAGCATCCAGACTCCAGTTATTACGTTGTGCGTTCTGGCTCCGGTCAGTTTTGTTGGGTATCCATACTCCGGTTATTACGTTGAGCGTTCAGGCTCCGTTCAGTTTCATTGGGTATCCAGACTCCGGTTATTACGTTGAGCGTTCAGGCCCTGGTCAGTTTTGTTGTGTATCCAGACTCCGGTTATTACGTTGAGCGTTCAGGCTCCGGTCAGTTTCGTTGGGTATCTAGACTCCGGTTATTACATTGAGCGTTCAGGCTCCGGTCAGTTTCGTTTGGTATCCAGACTCCGGTTATTATGTTGAGCGTTCATCTCCGGTCAATTTCGTTGGGTATCTAGACTCCGGTTATTACATTGAGTGTTCAGGCTCCGGTCAGTTTCGTTTGGTATCCAGACTTCAGTTGTTACGTTGAGCGTTCAGGCTCCGGTCAGTTTCGTTGGGTATCCAGACTCCGGTTTTTAAGTTGAGCGTTCAGGCTCCGGTCAGTTTTCTTAGGTATCCAGACTCTGGTTTTTACGTTGAGCGTTCAGGCTCCGGTCAGTTTTATTGGGTATCCAGACTCCGGTTATTACGTTATGCGTTCAGGCTCCGGTCAGTTTCGTTGATTATCCAAACTCCGGTTATTACGTTGAGCGTTCAGGCTCTGGTCAGTTTCGTTGGGTATCCAGACTCTGGTTTTTACGTTGAGTGTTCAGGCTCCAGTCAGTTTCGTTGGGTATCCAGACTCCGGTTATTACGTTGAGCGTTCAGGCTCCGGTCAGTTTCGTTGGGTATCCAGACTCCGGTTATTACATTGAGCGTTCAGGCTCCGGTCATTTTCGTTGAGCATCCAGACTCCAGCTATTAGGTTGTGCGTTCAAGGTCCGATCAGTTTCGTTGAGTATCAAGACTCCGGTTATTACGTTGAGCGTTCGGGCTCAGGTCAGTTTCGTTGGGTATCCAGACTCCGGTTATTATGTTGAGCGTTCAGGCTCCGGTCAGTTTCGTTGTGTATCCAGACTCCGGTTATTACGTTGAGCGATCAGGCTCTGATCAATTTCGTTGTGTATCAAGACTCAGGTTATTACGTTGAGCGATCAGGCTACGATCAATTTCGTTGTGTATCCAGACTCTGGTTTTTACGTTGAGCGTTCAGGCTCCGGTCAGTTTCGTTGGGTATCCAGACTCCGGTTATTACGTTGAGCGTTCAGGCTCCGGTCAGTTTCGTTGGGTATCCAGACTCCGGTTATTACGCTAAGCGTTCAGGCTCCGGGCAGTTTCATTGGGTATCCAGACTCCGGTTATTACATTGAGCGTTCAGGCTCCGGTCAGTTTCGTTTGGTATCCAGACTTCAGTTATTACGTTGAGCGTCCAGGCTCCGGTCAGTTTCGTTGGGTATCCAGACTCCGGTTATTACGTTGAGCGTTCAGGCTCCGATCATTTTCGTTGAGCATCCAGACTCCAGTTATTACGTTGTGCGTTCAGGCTCCGGTCAGTTTCGTTGGGTATCCAGACTCCGGTTATTACGTTGAGCGTTCGGGCTCCGGTCAGTTTTGTTGGGTATCCAGACTCCGGTTATTACGTTTAGCGTTCAGGCTCCGTTTAGTTTCGTTATTTATCCAGACTCCGGTTATTACGTTGTGCGTTCAGGCTCCGGTCAGTTTCGTTGTGTATCCAGACTCCGGTTATTAAGTTGATCGTTCAGGCTCCAGTCAGTTTCGTTGAGTATCCATACTCCGGTTATTACGTCGAACGTTCAGGCTCCGGTCAGTTTAGTTGGGTATCCAGACTCCGGTTATTACGTTTAGCGTTCAGGCCCTGGTCAGTTTCGTTGGGTATCCAGACTCCGGTTTTTACGTTGAGCGTTCAGGCTCCGGTCAGTTTTGTTGGGTATCCAGACTCTGGTTATTACGTTGAGGGTTCAGGCTCCGGTCAGTTTCGTTGGGTATCCAGACTCCGGTTATTACATTGAGCGTTCGGGCTCCGGTCAGTTTCGTTGGGTATCCAGACTCCGGTTTTTACGTTGAGCGTTCAGGCTCCGGTCAGTTTTGTTGGGTGTCCAGACTCTGGTTTTTACGTTGAGCGTTCAGGCTCCGGTCAGTTTTATTGGGTATCCAGACTCCGGTTATTACGTTATGCGTTCAGGCTCCGGTCAGTTTCGTTGATTATCCAGACTCCGGTTATTACGTTGAGCGTTCAGGCTCCGGTCAATTTCGTTGGGTATCCAGACTCTGGTTTTTAAGTTGAGCGTTCAGGCTCCAGTCAGTTTCGTTGGGTATCCAGACTCCGGTTATTACGTTGAGGGTTCAGGCTCCGGTCAAGTTCGTTTGGTATCCAGACTCCGGTTATTACATTGAGCGTTCAGGCTCCGGTCATTTTCGTTGAGCATCCAGACTCCAGCTATTACGTTGTGCGTTCAAGGTCCGATCAGTTTCGTTGAGTATCAAGACTCCGGTTATTACGTTGAGCGTTCGGGCTCCGGTCAGTTTCGTTGGGTATCCAGACTCCGGTTATTACGTTGAGCGTTCAGGCTCCGGTCAGTTTCGTTGTGTATCCAGACTCCGGTTATTACGTTGAGCGATCAGGCTCCGATCAATTTCGTTGTGTATCCAGACTCAGGTTATTACGTTGAGCGATCAGGCTCCGATCAATTTCGTTATGTATCCAGACTCTGGTTTTTACATTGAGCGTTCAGGCTCCGATCATTTTCGTTGGGTATCCAGACTCCGGTTATTACATTGAGCGTTCAGGCTCCGGTCAGTTTCGTTGGGTATCCAGACTCCGGTTATTACGCTAAGCGTTCAGGCTCCGGTCAGTTTCGTTGGGTATCCAGACTCCGGTTATTACATTGAGCGTTCAGGCTCCGGTCAGTTTCGTTTGGTATCCAGACTTCAGTTATTACGTTGAGCGTCCAGGCTCCGGTCAGTTTCGTTGGGTATCTAGACTCCGGTTATTACGTTGAGCGTTCAGGCTCCGATCATTTTCGTTGAGCATCCAGACTCCAGTTATTACGTTGTGCGTTCAGGCTCCGGTCAGTTTCGTTGGGTATCCAGACTCCGGTTATTAGGTTGAGCGTTCGGGCTCCGGTCAGTTTCGTTGGGTATCCAGACTCCGGTTATTACGTTTAGCATTCAGGCTCCGTTTAGTTTCGTTATTTATCCAGACTCCGGTTATTACGTTGTGCGTTCAAGCTCCGGTCAGTTTCGTTGTGTATCCAGACTCCGGTTATTAAGTTGATCGTTCAGGCTCCAGTCAGTTTCGTTGAGTATCCATACTCCGGTTATTACGTTGAACGTTCAGGCTCCGGTCAGTTTAATTGGGTATCCAGTCTCCGGTTATTACGTTTAGCGTTCAGGCCCTGGTCAGTTTCGTTGGGTATCCAGACTCCGGTTTTTACGTTGAGCGTTCAGGCTCCGTTCAGTTTTGTTGGGTATCCAGACTCTGGTTATTACGTTGAGGGTTCAGGCTCCGGTCCGTTTCGTTGGGTATCCAGACTCCGGTTATTACATTGAGCGTTCAGGCTCCGGTCAGTTTCGTTGGGTATCCAGACTCTGGTTATTACGTTGAGGGTTCAGGCTCCGGTCAGTTTGGTTGTGTATCTAGACTCCGGTTATTACGTTGATCGTTCAGGCTCCAGTCAGTTTCGTTGAGTATCCAGACTCCGGTTATTACATTGAGTGTTCAGGCTCCGGTTAGTTTCGTTGAGTATCCAGATTCTGGTTATTACGTTGAGCGTTCAGGCTCCGGTCAATTTCGTTGGGTATCCAGACTCCGGTTATTACGTTGAGCGTTCAGGCTCTGATCATTTTCGTTGAGCATCCAGACACCAGTTATTAGGTTGTGCATTCGGGCTCCGGTTAGTTTCGTTGGGTATCCAGACTCCGATTATTACGTTGAATGTTCAGGCTCCGGTCAGTTTCGTTGGGTGTCCATACTCCGGTTATTACGTTGAGCGTTCAGGCTCCGATCATTTTCGTTGAGCAGCCAGACTCCAGTTATTACGTTGTGCGTTCAGGCTCCGGTCAGTTTCGTTGGGTATCCAGACTCCGGTTATTACGTTGAATGTTCAGGCTCCTGTCAGTTTCGTTGGGTGTCCAGACTCAGGTTATTACATTGTGTGTTCAGGCTCCGGTCAGTTTCGTTGGGTATCCAGACTCCGGTTATTATGTTGAGCGAGCAGGCTCCGGTCAGTTTCGTTGGGTATCTAGACTCCGGTTATTACGTTGAGCGTTCAGGCTCCGGTCAGTTTCGTTGGGTATCCAGACTCCGGTTATTACGTTGAGCGTTCAGGCTCCGATCATTTTCGTTGAGCATCCAGACTCCAGTTATTACGTTGTGCGTTCAGGCTCCGGTCAGTTTCGTTGGGTATCCAGACTCCGGTTATTACGTTGAGCGTTCGGGCTCCGGTCAGTTTCGTTGGGTATCCAGACTCCGGTTATTACGTTTAGCGTTCAGGCTCCGTTTAGTTTCGTTATTTATCCAGACTCCGGTTATTACGTTGTGCGTTCAGGCTCCGGTCAGTTTCGTTGTGTATCCAGACTCCGGTTATTAAGTTGATCGTTCAGGCTCCAGTCAGTTTCGTTGAGTATCCATACTCCGGTTATTACGTTGAACGTTCAGGCTCCGGTCAGTTTAGTTGGGTATCCAGACTCAGGTTATTACGTTTAGCGTTCAGGCCCTGGTCAGTTTCGTTGGGTATCCAGACTCCGGTTTTTACGTTGAGCGTTCAGGCTCCGGTCAGTTTTGTTGGGTATCCAGACTCTGGTTATTACGTTGAGGGTTCAGGCTCCGGTCAGTTTCGTTGGGTATCCAGACTCCGGTTATTACATTGAGCGTTCGGGCTCCGGTCAGTTTCGTTGGGTATCCAGACTCCGGTTTTTACGTTGAGCGTTCAGGCTCCGGTCAGTTTTGTTGGGTGTCCAGACTCTGGTTTTTACGTTGAGGGTTCAGGCTCCGGTCAGTTTTATTGGGTATCCAGACTCCGGTTATTACGTTATGCGTTCAGGCTCCGGTCAGTTTCGTTGATTATCCAGACTCCAGTTATTACGTTGAGCGTTCAGGCTCCGGTCAATTTCGTTGGGTATCCAGACTCTGGTTTTTAAGTTGAGCGTTCAGGCTCTAGTCAGTTTCGTTGGGTATCCAGACTCCGGTTATTACGTTGAGGGTTCAGGCTCCGGTCAAGTTCGTTGGGTATCCAGACTCCGGTTATTACATTGAGCGTTCAGGCTCCGGTCATTTTCGTTGAGCATCCAGACTCCACCTATTACGTTGTGCGTTCAAGGTCCGATCAGTTTCGTTGAGTATCAAGACTCCGGTTATTACGTTGAGCGTTCGGGCTCCGGTCAGTTTCGTTGGGTATCCAGACTCCGGTTATTACGTTGAGCGTTCAGGCTCCGGTCAGTTTCGTTGTGTATCCAGACTCCGGTTATTACGTTGAGCGATCAGGCTCCGATCAATTTCGTTGTGTATCCAGACTCAGGTTATTACGTTGAGCGATCAGGCTCCGATCAATTTCGTTATGTATCCAGACTCTGGTTTTTACATTGAGCGTTCAGGCTCCGGTCATTTTCGTTGGGTATCCAGACTCCGGTTATTACATTGAGCGTTCAGGCTCCGGTCAGTTTCGTTGGGTATCCAGACTCCGGTTATTACGCTAAGCGTTCAGGCTCCGGTCAGTTTCGTTGGGTATCCAGACTCCGGTTATTACATTGAGCGTTCAGGCTCCGGTCAGTTTCGTTTGGTATCCAGACTTCAGTTATTACGTTGAGCGTCCAGGCTCCGGTCAGTTTCGTTGGGTATCCAGACTCCGGTTATTACGTTGAGCGTTCAGGCTCCGATCATTTTCGTTGAGCATCCAGACTCCAGTTATTACGTTGTGCGTTCAGGCTCCGGTCAGTTTCGTTGGGTATCCAGACTCCGGTTATTAGGTTGAGCGTTCGGGCTCCGGTCAGTTTCGTTGGGTATCCAGACTCCGGTTATTACGTTTAGCATTCAGGCTCCGTTTAGTTTCGTTATTTATCCAGACTCCGGTTATTACGTTGTGCGTTCAAGCTCCGGTCAGTTTCGTTGTGTATCCAGACTCCGGTTATTAAGTTGATCGTTCAGGCTCCAGTCAGTTTCGTTGAGTATCCATACTCCGGTTATTACGTTGAACGTTCAGGCTCCGGTCAGTTTAATTGGGTATCCAGTCTCCGGTTATTACGTTTAGTGTTCAGGCCCTGGTCAGTTTCGTTGGGTATCCAGACTCCGGTTTTTACGTTGAGCGTTCAGGCTCCGTTCAGTTTTGTTGGGTATCCAGACTCTGGTTATTACGTTGAGGGTTCAGGCTCCGGTCCGTTTCGTTGGGTATCCAGACTCCGGTTATTACATTGAGCGTTCAGGCTCCGGTCAGTTTCGTTGGGTATCCAGACTCTGGTTATTACGTTGAGGGTTCAGGCTCCGGTCAGTTTGGTTGTGTATCTAGACTCCGGTTATTACGTTGATCGTTCAGGCTCCAGTCAGTTTCGTTGAGTATCCAGACTCCGGTTATTACATTGAGTGTTCAGGCTCCGGTTAGTTTCGTTGAGTATCCAGATTCTGGTTATTACGTTGAGCGTTCAGGCTCCGGTCAATTTCGTTGGGTATCCAGACTCCGGTTATTACGTTGAGCGTTCAGGCTCTGATCATTTTCGTTGAGCATCCAGACACCAGTTATTAGGTTGTGCATTCGGGCTCCGGTTAGTTTCGTTGGGTATCCAGACTCCGATTATTACGTTGAATGTTCAGGCTCCGGTCAGTTTCGTTGGGTGTCCATACTCCGGTTATTACGTTGAGCGTTCAGGCTCCGATCATTTTCGTTGAGCAGCCAGACTCCAGTTATTACGTTGTGCGTTCAGGCTCCGGTCAGTTTCGTTGGGTATCCAGACTCCGGTTATTACGTTGAATGTTCAGGCTCCTGTCAGTTTCGTTGGGTGTCCAGACTCAGGTTATTACATTGTGTGTTCAGGCTCCGGTCAGTTTCGTTTGGTATCCAGACTCCGGTTATTATGTTGAGCGAGCAGGCTCCGGTCAGTTTCGTTGGGTATCTAGACTCCGGTTATTACGTTGAGCGTTCAGGCTCCGGTCAGTTTCGTTGGGTATCCAGACTCCGGTTATTACGTTGAGCGTTCAGGCTCCGGTCAGTTTCGTTGGGTATCCAAACTCTGGTTTTTTCGTTGAGCGTTTAGGCTCCGGTCAGTTTTTTTGGGTATCCAGACTCCGGTTATTAAGTTAAGGGTTCAGGTTCCAGTCAGTTTCGTTGGGTATCCAGACTCCGGTTATTACATTGAGCGCTTAGGTTCCGGTCAGTTTCGTTGTGTATCCAAACTCCTGTTATTACGTTGATCGTTCAGGCTCCAGTCAGTTTCGTGGGGTATCCAGACTCCAGTTATTACGTTGAACGTTCAGGCTCCGGTCAGTTATGTTGGGTATCCAGACTCCGGTTATTACGTTGAGTGTTCAGGCTCCGATCATTTTCGTTGAGCATCCAGACTCCAGTTATTACGTTGTGCGTTCAGGCTCCGGTCAGTTTCGTTGGGTATCCAGACTCCGGTTATAACGTTGAGCGTTCAGGCTCCGTTCAGTTTCGTTGGGTATCCAGACTCCGGTTATTACGTTGAGTGTTCAGGCTCTGGTCAGTTTCGTTGTGTATCCTTACTCCGGTTATTACATTGAGCGTTCAGGCTCCGGTCAGTTTCGTTGGGTATCCATACTCCGGTTTTTACGTTGAGCGTTCAGGCTCCGGTCAGTTTTGCTGGGTATCCAGACTCCGGTTATTACGTTGAGCGTTCAGGCTCCGGTCAGTTTCGTTGGGTATCCAGACTCCGGTTATTACGTTGAGCGAGCAGGCTCCGGTCAGTTTCGTTGGGTATCTAGACTCCGGTTATTACGTTGAGCGTTCAGTCTTCGGTCAGTTTCGTTGGGTATCCATACTCCGGTTATTAGGTTGAGCGTTCAGGCTCTGGTCAATTTCGTTGGGTATCCAGACTCCGGTTTTTACGTTGAGCGTTCAGGCTCCGGTCAGTTTTGTTGGGTATCTAGACTCCGGTTATTATGTTGAGGGTTCAGGCTCCAGTCAGTTTCGTTGGGTATCCAGACTCCGGTTATTACGTTGAGCGTTTAGGCTCCGGTCAGTTACGTTGGGTATCCAGACTCTGGTTATTACGTTGATCATTCAGGCTCCAGTCATTTTCGTAGGGTATCCAGACTCCGGTTATTACGTTGAGCGTTCAGGCTCCGGTCAGTTTCGTTGGGTATCCAGACTCCGGTTATTACGTTGAGCGTTCAGGCTCCGGTCAGTTTCGTTGGGTATCCAGACTCCGATTATTACGTTGAGCGTTCAGGCTCCGATCATTTTCGTTGAGCATCATGACACCAGTTATTAGGTTGTGCATTCGGGCTCCGGTTAGTTTCGTTGGGTATCCAGACTTCGGTTATTACGTTGAATGTTCAGGCTCCGGTCAGTTTCGTTGGGTGTCCATACTCCGGTTATTACGTTGAGCGTTCAGGCTCCGATCATTTTCGTTGAGCATCCAGACTCCAGTTATTACGTTGTGCGTTCAGGCTCCGGTCAGTTTCGTTGGGTATCCAGACTCCGGTTATTACGTTGAATGTTCAGGCTCCTGTCAGTTTCGTTGGGTGTCCAGACTCAGGTTATTACGTTGTGCGTTCAGGCTCCGGTCAGTTTCGTTGGGTATCCAGACTCCGGTTATTACGTTGAGCGAGCAGGCTCCGGTCAGTTTCGTTGGGTATCTAGACTCCGGTTATTACGTTGAGCGTTCAGGCTCCGGTCAGTTTCGTTGGGTATCCAGACTCCGGTTATTACGTTGAGCGTTCAGGCTCCGGTCAGTTTCGTTGGGTATCCAAACTCTGGTTTTTTCGTTGAGCGTTTAGGCTCCGGTCAGTTTTTTTGGGTATCCAGACTCCGGTTATTAAGTTAAGGGTTCAGGTTCCGGTCAGTTTCGTTGGGTATCCAGACTCCGGTTATTACATTGAGCGCTTAGGTTCCGGTCAGTTTCGTTGTGTATCCAAACTCCTGTTATTACGTTGATCGTTCAGGCTCCAGTCAGTTTCGTGGGGTATCCAGACTCCAGTTATTACGTTGAACGTTCAGGCTCCGGTCAGTTATGTTGGGTATCCAGACTCCGGTTATTACGTTGAGTGTTCAGGCTCCGATCATTTTCGTTGAGCATCCAGACTCCAGTTATTACGTTGTGCGTTCAGGCTCCGGTCAGTTTCGTTGGGTATCCAGACTCCGGTTATAACGTTGAGCGTTCAGGCTCCGTTCAGTTTCGTTGGGTATCCAGACTCCGGTTATTACGTTGAGTGTTCAGGCTCTGGTCAGTTTCGTTGTGTATCCTTACTCCGGTTATTACATTGAGCGTTCAGGCTCCGGTCAGTTTCGTTGGGTATCCATACTCCGGTTTTTACGTTGAGCGTTCAGGCTCCGGTCAGTTTTGCTGGGTATCCAGACTCCGGTTATTACGTTGAGCGTTCAGGCTCCGGTCAGTTTCGTTGGGTATCCAGACTCCGGTTATTACGTTGAGCGAGCAGGCTCCGGTCAGTTTCGTTGGGTATCTAGACTCCGGTTATTACGTTGAGCGTTCAGTCTTCGGTCAGTTTCGTTGGGTATCCATACTCCGGTTATTAGGTTGAGCGTTCAGGCTCTGGTCAATTTCGTTGGGTATCCAGACTCCGGTTTTTACGTTGAGCGTTCAGGCTCCGGTCAGTTTTGTTGGGTATCTAGACTCCGGTTATTATGTTGAGGGTTCAGGCTCCAGTCAGTTTCGTTGGGTATCCAGACTCCGGTTATTACGTTGAGCGTTTAGGCTCCGGTCAGTTACGTTGGGTATCCAGACTCTGGTTATTACGTTGATCATTCAGGCTCCAGTCATTTTCGTAGGGTATCCAGACTCCGGTTATTACGTTGAGCGTTCAGGCTCCGGTCAGTTTCGTTGGGTATCCAGACTCCGGTTATTACGTTGAGCGTTCAGGCTCCGGTCAGTTTCGTTGGGTATCCAGACTCCGATTATTACGTTGAGCGTTCAGGCTCCGATCATTTTCGTTAAGCATCCAGACACCAGTTATTAGGTTGTGCATTCGGGCTCCGGTTAGTTTCGTTGGGTATCCAGACTTCGGTTATTACGTTGAATGTTCAGGCTCCGGTCAGTTTCGTTGGGTGTCCATACTCCGGTTATTACGTTGAGCGTTCAGGCTCCGATCATTTTCGTTGAGCATCCAGACTCCAGTTATTACGTTGTGCGTTCAGGCTCCGGTCAGTTTCGTTGGGTATCCAGACTGCGGTTATTACGTTGAATGTTCAGGCTCCTGTCAGTTTCGTTGGGTGTCCAGACTCAGGTTATTACGTTGTGCGTTCAGGCTCCGGTCAGTTTCGTTGGGTATCCAGACTCCGGTTATTACGTTGAGCGAGCAGGCTCCGGTCAGTTTCGTTGGGTATCTAGACTCCGGTTATTACGTTGAGCGTTCAGGCTCCAGTCAGTTTCGTTGGGTGTCCAAACTCCGGTTATTACGTTGAGCGTTCAGGCTTCGGTCAGTTTCGTTGGGTATCCAAACTCTGGTTTTTTCGTTGAGCGTTTAGGCTCCGGTCAGTTTTTTTGGGTATCCAGACTCCGGTTATTAAGTTAAGGGTTCAGGTTCCGGTCAGTTTCGTTGGGTATCCAGACTCCGGTTATTACATTGAGCGTTTAGGTTCCGGTCAGTTTCGTTGTGTATCCAGACTCCTGTTATTATGTTGAGCGAGCAGGCTCCGGTCAGTTTCGTTGGGTATCTAGACTCCGGTTATTACGTTGAGCGTTCAGGCTCCGGTCAGTTTCGTTGGGTATCCAGACTTTGGTTATTACGTTGAGCGTTCAGGCTCCGGTCAGTTTCGTTGGGTATCCAAACTCTGGTTTTTTCGTTGAGCGTTTAGGCTCCGGTCAGTTTTTTTGGGTATCCAGACTCCGGTTATGAAGTTAAGGGTTCAGGTTCCGGTCAGTTTCGTTGGGTATCCAGACTCCGGTTATTACATTGAGCGCTTAGGTTCCGGTCAGTTTCGTTGTGTATCCAAACTCCTGTTATTACGTTGATCGTTCAGGCTCCAGTCAGTTTCGTGGGGTATCCAGACTCCAGTTATTACGTTGAACGTTCAGGCTCCGGTCAGTTATGTTGGGTATCCATACTCCGGTTATTACGTTGAGTGTTCAGGCTCCGATCATTTTCGTTGAGCATCCAGACTCCAGTTATTACGTTGTGCGTTCAGGCTCCGGTCAGTTGCGTTGGGTATCCAGACTCCGGTTATAACGTTGAGCGTTCAGGCTCCGTTCAGTTTCGTTGGGTATCCAGACTCCGGTTATTACGTCGAGTGTTCAGGCTCTGGTCAGTTTCGTTGTGTATCCTTACTCCGGTTATTACATTGAGCGTTCAGGCTCCGGTCAGTTTCGTTGGGTATCCATACTCCGGTTTTTACGTTGAGCGTTCAGGCTCCGGTCAGTTTTGCTGGGTATCCAGACTCCGGTTATTACGTTGAGCGTTCAGGCTCCGGTCAGTTTCGTTGGGTATCCAGACTCCGGTTATTACGTTGAGCGAGCAGGCTCCGGTCAGTTTCGTTGGGTATCTAGACTCCGGTTATTACGTTGAGCGTTCAGTCTCCGGTCAGTTTCGTTGGGTATCCATACTCCGGTTATTACGTTGAGCGTTCAGGCTCTGGTCAATTTCGTTGGGTATCCAGACTCCGGTTTTTACGTTGAGCGTTCAGGCTCCGGTCAGTTTTGTTGGGTATCTAGACTCCGGTTATTATGTTGAGGGTTCAGGCTCCAGTCAGTTTCGTTGGGTATCCAGACTCCGGTTATTACGTTGAGCGTTTAGGCTCCGGTCAGTTACGTTGGGTATCCAGACTCTGGTTATTACGTTGATCATTCAGGCTCCAGTCATTTTCGTTGGGTATCCAGACTCCGGTTATTACGTTGAGCGTTCAGGCTCCGGTCAGTTTCGTTGGGTATCCAGACTCCGGTTATTACGTTGAGCGTTCAGGCTCCGGTCAGTTTCGTTGGGTATCCAGACTCCGATTATTACGTTGAGCGTTCAGGCTCCGATCATTTTCGTTGAGCATCCAGACACCAGTTATTAGGTTGTGCATTCGGGCTCCGGTTAGTTTCGTTGGGTATCCAGACTTCGGTTATTACGTTGAATGTTCAGGCTCCGGTCAGTTTCGTTGGGTGTCCATACTCCGGTTATTACGTTGAGCGTTCAGGCTCCGATCATTTTCGTTGAGCATCCAGACTCCAGTTATTACGTTGTGCGTTCAGGCTCCGGTCAGTTTCGTTGGGTATCCAGACTCCGGTTATTACGTTGAATGTTCAGGCTCCTGTCAGTTTCGTTGGGTGTCCAGACTCAGGTTATTACGTTGTGCGTTCAGGCTCCGGTCAGTTTTGTTGGGTATCCAGACTCCGGTTATTACGTTGAGCGAGCAGGCTCCGGTCAGTTTCGTTGGGTATCTAGACTCCGGTTATTACGTTGAGCGTTTAGGCTCCAGTCAGTTTCGTTGGGTATCCAAACTCCGGTTATTACGTTGAGCGTTCAGGCTTCGGTCAGTTTCGTTGGGTATCCAAACTCTGGTTTTTTCGTTGAGCGTTTAGGCTCCGGTCAGTTTTTTTGGGTATCCAGACTCCGGTTATTAAGTTAAGGGTTCAGGTTCCGGTCAGTTTCGTTGGGTATCCAGACTCCGGTTATTACATTGAGCGTTTAGGTTCCGGTCAGTTTCGTTGTGTATCCAGACTCCTGTTATTACGTTGATCGTTCAGGCTCCAGTCAGTTTCGTTGGGTATCCAGACTCCAGTTATTATGTTGAACGTTCAGGCTCCGGTCAGCTATGTTGGGTATCCAGACTCCGGTTATTACGTTGAGTGTTCAGGCTCCGATCATTTTCGTTGAGCATCCAGACTCCAGTTATTACGTTGTGCGTTCAGGCTCCGGTCAGTTTCGTTGGGTATCCAGACTCCGGTTATTACGTTGAGCGTTCAGGCTCCGGTCAGTTTCCTTGTGTATCCTGACTCCGGTTATTACATTGAGCGTTCAGGCTCCGGTCAGTTTCGTTGGGTATCCAGACTCCGGTTTTTACGTTGAGCGTTCAGGCTCCGGTCAGTTTTGCTGGGTATCCAGACTCCGGTTATTACGTTGAGCATTCAGGCTCCAGTCAGTTTCGTTGGGTATCCAGACTCCGGTTATTACGTTGAGCGAGCAGGCTCCGGTCAGTTTCGTTGGGTATCTAGACTCCGGTTATTACGTTGAGCGTTCAGGCTCCGGTCAGTTTCGTTGGGTATCCAGACTCCGGTTATTACGTTGAGCGTTCAGGCTCTGGTCAGTTTCGTTGGGTATCCAGACTCCGGTTTTTACGTTGAGCGTTCAGGCTCCGGTCAGTTTTGTTGGGTATCCAGACTCCGGTTATTATGTTGAGGGTTCAGGCTCCAGTCAGTTTCGTTGGGTATCCAGACTCCGGTTATTACATTGAGCGTTCAGGCTCCGGTGAGTTTTATTGGGTATCCAGACTCCGGTTATTACGTTGATCAGTCAGGCTCCAGTCAGTTTCGTTGGGTATCCAGACTCCGGTGATTACGTTGAGCGTTCAGGCTCCGGTCAGTTTCGTTGGGTATCTAGACTCCGGTTATTACATTGAATGTTCAGGCTCCGGTCAGTTTCGTTGGGTGTCCAGACTCTGGTTTTTACGTTGAGCATTCAGGCTCCGATCATTTTCGTTGAGCATCCAGACTCCAGTTATTACGTTGTGCATTCTGGCTCCGGTCAGTTTTGTTGGGTATCCAGACTCCGGTTATTACGTTGAGCATTCAGGCTCCGTTCAGTTTCGTTGGGTATCTAGACTCCGGTTATTACGTTGAGCGTTCAGGCCCTGGTCAGTTTTGTTGTGTATCCAGACTCTGGTTATTACGTTGAGCGTTCAGGCTCCGGTCAGTTTCGTTGGGTATCCAGACTCCGGTTATTACATTGAGCGTTCAGGCTCCGGTCAGTTTTGTTGGGTATCCAGACTCCGGTTATTATGTTGAGCGTTCAGCTCCGGTCAGTTTCGTTGGGTATCTAGACTCCGGTTATTACATTGAGTGTTCAGGCTCCGGTCAGTTTCGTTTGGTATCCAGACTTCAGTTTTTACGTTGAGCGTTTAGGCTCCGGTCAGTTTCGTTGGGTATCCAGACTCCGGTTTTTACGTTGAGCGTTCAGGCTCCGGTCAGTTTTGTTGGGTATCCAGACTCCGGTTATTACGTTGAGCGTTCAGGCTCCGGTCAGTTTTGTTGAGTATCCAGACTCCGGTTATTACGTTGAGCGTTCAGGCTCCGGTCAGTTTCGTTGGGTATCCAGACTCTGGTTTTTACGTTGAGCGTTCAGGCTCCGGTCAGTTTCGTTGGGTATCCAGACTCCGGTTATTACGTTGAGCGTCAGGCTCCGGTCAGTTTCGTTGGGTATCCAGACTCCGGTTATTACGTTGAGCGTTCAGGCTCCGGTCAGTTTCGTTGTGTATCCAGACTCCAGTTATTACGTTGAACGTTCAGGATCCGGTCAGTTATGTTGGGTATCCAGACTCCGGTTATTACGTTGAGTGTTCAGGCTCCGATCATTTTCGTTGAGCATCCAGACTCCAGTTATTACGTTGTGCGTTCAGGCTCCGGTCAGTTTCGTTGGGTATCCAGACTCCGGTTATTACGTTGAGCGTTCAGGCTCAGGTAAGTTTCGTTGGGTATCAAGACTCTGGTTATTACGTTGAGCGAGCAGGCTCCGGTCAGTTTCGTTGGGTATCTAGACTCCGGTTATTACGTTGAGCGTTCAGGCTCCGGTCAGTTTCGTTGGGTATCCAGACTCCGGTTATTACGTTGAGCGTTCAGGCTCTGGTCAGTTTCGTTGGGTATCCAGACTCCGGTTTTTACGTTGAGCGTTCAGGCTCCGGTCAGTTTTGTTGGGTATCCAGACTCCAGTTATTATGTTGAGGGTTCAGGCTCCAGTCAGTTTTGTTGGGTATCCAGACTCCGGTGATTACGTTGAGCGTTCAGGCTCCGGTCAGTTTCGTTGGGTATCTAGACTCCGGTTATTACATTGAATGTTCAGGCTCCGGTCAGTTTCGTTGGGTGTCCAGACTCTGGTTTTTACGTTGAGCATTCAGGCTCCGATCATTTTCGTTGAGCATCCAGACTCCAGTTATTACGTTGTGCATTCTGGCTCCGGTCAGTTTTGTTGGGTATCCAGACTCCGGTTATTACGTTGAGCATTCAGGCTCCGTTCAGTTTCGTTGGGTATCTAGACTCCGGTTATTACGTTGAGCGTTCAGGCCCTGGTCAGTTTTGTTGTGTATCCAGACTCTGGTTATTACGTTGAGCGTTCAGGCTCCGGTCAGTTTCGTTGGGTATCCAGACTCCGGTTATTACATTGAGCGTTCAGGCTCCGGTCAGTTTTGTTGGGTATCCAGACTCCGGTTATTATGTTGAGCGTTCAGCTCCGGTCAGTTTCGTTGGGTATCTAGACTCCGGTTATTACATTGAGTGTTCAGGCTCCGGTCAGTTTCGTTTGGTATCCAGACTTCAGTTGTTACGTTGAGCGTTTAGGCTCCGGTCAGTTTCGTTGGGTATCCAGACTCCGGTTTTTACGTTGAGCGTTCAGGCTCCGGTCAGTTTTGTTGGGTATCCAGACTCTGGTTTTTACGTTGAGCGTTCAGGCTCCGGTCAGTTTTGTTGGGTATCCAGACTCCGGTTATTACGTTATGCGTTCAGGCTCCGGTCAGTTTCGTTGAGTATCCAGACTCCGGTTATTTAGTTGAGCGTTCAGGCTCCGGTCAGTTTCGTTGGATATCCAGACTCTGGTTTTTACGTTGAGCGTTCAGGCTCCGGTCAGTTTCGTTGGGTATCCAGACTCCGGTTATTACGTTGAGCGTCAGGCTCCGGTCAGTTTCGTTGGGTATCCAGACTCCGGTTATTACGTTGAGCGTTCAGGCTCCGGTCAGTTTCGTTGTGTATCCAGACTCCAGTTATTACGTTGAACGTTCAGGCTCCGGTCAGTTATGTTGGGTATCCATACTCCGGTTATTACGTTGAGTGTTCAGGCTCCGATCATTTTCGTTGAGCATCCAGACTCCAGTTATTACGTTGTGCGTTCAGGCTCCGGTCAGTTTCGTTGGGTATCCAGACTCCGGTTATTACGTTGAGCGTTCAGGCTCAGGTAAGTTTCGTTGGGTATCAAGACTCTGGTTATTACGTTGAGCGAGCAGGCTCCGGTCAGTTTCGTTGGGTATCTAGACTCCGGTTATTACGTTGAGCGTTCAGGCTCCGGTCAGTTTCGTTGGGTATCCAGACTCCGGTTATTACGTTGAGCGTTCAGGCTCTGGTCAGTTTCGTTGGGTATCCAGACTCCGGTTTTTACGTTGAGCGTTCAGGCTCCGGTCAGTTTTGTTGGGTATCCAGACTCCAGTTATTATGTTGAGGGTTCAGGCTCCAGTCAGTTTTGTTGGGTATCCAGACTCCGGTTATTACATTGAGCGTTCAGGCTCCGGTCAGTTTCGTTGGGTTTCTAGACTTCGGTTATTACGTTAAGCGTTCAGGCTCCGTTCAGTTTCGTTGGGTATCCAGACTCCGGTTATTACGTTGAGCGTTCAGGCCCTGGTCAGTTTCATTGTGTATCTAGACTCTGGTTATTACGTTGAGCGTTCAGGCTCCGGTCAGTTTCGTTGGGTATCCAGACTCCGGTTATTACATTGAGCGTTCAGGCTCCGGTCAGTTTCGTTGGGTATCCAGACTCCGGTTATTATGTTGAGCGTTCAGCTCCGGTCAGTTTCGTTGGGTATCTAGACTTCGGTTATTACATTGAGTGTTCAGGCTCCGGTCAGTTTCGTTTGGTATCCATACTTCAGTTGTTACGTTGAGCGTTCAGGCTCCGGTCAGTTTCGTTGGGTATCCAGACTCCGGTTTTTACGTTGAGCGTTCAGGCTCTGGTCAGTTTTGTTGGGTATCCAGACTCTGGTTTTTACGTTGAGCGTCCAGGCTCTGGTTAGTTTTGTTGGGTATCCAGACTCCGGTTATTACGTTATGCGTTCAGGCTCTGGTCAGTTTCATTGAGTATCCAGACACCGGTTATTACGTTGAGCGTTCAGGCTCCGATCTGTTTCGTTGGGTATCCAGACTCTGGTTTTTACGTTGAGCGTTCAGGCTCCGGTCAGTTTCGTTGGGTATCCAGACTCCGGTTATTACGTTGAGCGTTCAGGCTCCGGTCAGTTTCGTTGGGTATCCAGACTCTGGTTATTACGCTAAGCGTTCAGGCTCCGGTCAGTTTTGTTGGGTATCCAGACTCCGGTTATTACATTGAGCGTTCAGGCTCCGGTCAGTTTCGTTTGGTATCCAGACTTCAGTTATTACGTTGAGCGTCCAGGCTCCGGTCAGTTTCGTTGGGTATCCAGACTCCGGTTATTACGTTGAGGGTTCAGGCTCCGGTCAGTTTTGTTGGGTGTCCAGACTCCGGTTATTACGTTGAGCGTTCAGGCTCCGATCATTTTCGTTGAGCATCCAGACTCCAGTTATTACGTTGTGCGTTCAGGCTCCGGTCAGTTTCGTTGGGTATCCAGACTCTGGTTTTTACGTTGAGCGTTCAGGCTCCGTTCAGTTTCGTTGGATATCCAGACACCAGTTATTACGTTGTGCGTTCAGGCTCCGGTCAGTTTCGTTGGGTATCCAGACTCCGGTTATTACGTTAAATGTTCAGGCTCCGGTCAGTTTCGTTGGGTGTCCAGACTCCGGTTATTACGTTGAGCGTTCAGGCTCCGATCATTTTCGTTGAGCATCCAGACTCCAGTTATTATGTTGTGCGTTCAGGCTCCGGTCAGTTTCGTTGGGTATCCAGACTCCGGTTATTACGTTGAATGTTCAGGCTCCGGTCAGTTTCGTTGGGTGTCCAGACTCCGGTTATTACGTTGTGCGTTCAGGCTCCGGTCAGTTTCGTTGGGTATCCAGACTCCGGTTTTTACGTTGAGCGTTCAGGCTCCGGTCAGTTTTGTTGGGTATCCAGACTTCGGTTATTATGTTGAGGGTTCAGGCTCCAGTCAGTTTCGTTGGGTGTCCAGACTCCGGTTATTACATTGAGCGTTCAGGCTCCGGTCAGTTTCGTTGGGTATCCAGACTCCGGTTATTACGTTGATCATTCAGGCTCCAGTCAGTTTCGTTGGGTATCCAGACTCCGGTTATTACGTTGAGCGTTCAGGCTCCGGTCAGTTTCGTTGGGTATCCAGACTCCGGTTATTACATTGAATGTTCAGGCTCCGGTCAGTTTCGTTGGGTGTCCAGACTCTGGTTTTTACGTTGAGCATTCAGGCTCCGATCATTTTCGTTGAGCATCCAGACTCCAGTTATTACGTTGTGCGTTCTGGCTCCGGTCAGTTTTGTTGGGTATCCAGACTCCGGTTATTACGTTGAGCGTTCAGGCTCCATTCAGTTTCGTTGGGTATCCAGACTCCGGTTATTACGTTGAGCGTATAGGCCCTGGTCAGTTTTGTTGTGTATCCAGACTCCGGTTATTACGTTGAGCGTTCAGGCTCCGGTCAGTTTCGTTGGGTATCCAGACTCCGGTTATTACATTGAGCGTTCAGGCTCCGGTCAGTTTCGTTGGGTATCCAGACTCCGGTTATTATGTTGAGTGTTCAGCTCCGGTCAGTTTCGTTGGGTATCTAGACTCCGGTTATTACATTGAGTGTTCAGGCTCCGGTCAGTTTCGTTTGATATCCATATTTCAGTTGTTACGTTGAGCGTTCAAGCTCCGGTCAGTTTCGTTGGGTATCCAGACTCCGGTTTTTACGTTGAGTATTCAGGCTCCGGTCTGTTTTGTTGGGTATCCAGACTCTGGTTTTTACGTTGAGCGTTCAGGCTCCGGTCAGTTTTGTTGGGTATCCAGATTCCAGTTATTACGTTATGCGTTCAGGCTCCGGTCAGTTTCATTGAGTATCCAGACTCCGGTTATTACGTTGAGCGTTCAGGCTCCGATCAGTTTCGTTGGGTATCCAGACTCTGGTTTTTACGTTGAGCGTTCAGGCTCCGGTCAGTTTCGTTGGTTATCCAGACTCCGGTTATTACGTTGAGCGTTCAGGCTCCGGTCAGTTTCGTTGGGTATCCAGACTCCGGTTATTACGCTAAGCGTTCAGGCTCCGGTCAGTTTCGTTGGGTATCCAGACTCCGGTTATTACATTGAGCGTTCAGGCTCCGGTCAGTTTCGTTTGGTATCCAGACTTCAGTTATTACGTTGAGCGTCTAGGCTCCGATCAGTTTCGTTGGGTATCCAGACTCCGGTTATTACATTGAGCGTTCAGGCTCCAGTCAGTTTCGTTGGGTGTCCAGACTCCGGTTATTACGTTGAGCGTTCAGGCTCCGATCATTTTCGTTGAGCATCCAGACTCCAGTTATTACGTTGTGCGTTCAGGCTCCGGTCAGTTTCGTTGGGTATCCAGACTCTGGTTTTTACGTTGAGCGTTCAGGCTCCATTCAGTTTCGTTGGATATCCAGACACCAGTTATTACGTTGTGCGTTCTGGCTCCGGTCAGTTTCGTTGGGTATCCAGACTCCGGTTATTACGTTGAATGTTCAGGCTCCGGTCAGTTTCGTTGGGTGTCCAGACTCCGGTTATTACGTTGAGTGTTCAGGCTCCGATCATTTTCGTTGAGCATCCAGACTCCAGTTATTATGTTGTGCGTTCAGGCTCCGGTCAGTTTCGTTGGGTATCCAGACTCCGATTATTACGTTGAATGTTCAGGCTCCGGTCAGTTTCGTTGGGTGTCTAGACTCCGGTTATTACGTTGTGCGTTTAGGCTCCGGTCAGTTTCGTTGGGTATCCAGACTCCGGTTTTTACGTTGAGCGTTCAGGCTCCGGTCAGTTTTGTTGGGTGTCCAGACTCTGGTTTTTACGTTGAGCGTTCAGGCTCCGGTCAGTTTTATTGGGTATCCAGACTCCGGTTATTACGTTATGCGTTCAGGCTCTGGTCAGTTTCATTGAGTATCCAGACACCGGTTATTACGTTGAGCGTTCAGGCTCCGATCTGTTTCGTTGGGTATCCAGACTCTGGTTTTTACGTTGAGCGTTCAGGCTCCGGTCAGTTTCGTTGGGTATCCAGACTCCGGTTATTACGTTGAGCGTTCAGGCTCCGGTCAGTTTCGTTGGGTATCCAGACTCTGGTTATTACGCTAAGCGTTCAGGCTCCGGTCAGTTTTGTTGGGTATCCAGACTCCGGTTATTACATTGAGCGTTCAGGCTCCGGTCAGTTTCGTTTGGTATCCAGACTTCAGTTATTACGTTGAGCGTCCAGGCTCCGGTCAGTTTCGTTGGGTATCCAGACTCCGGTTATTACGTTGAGGGTTCAGGCTCCGGTCAGTTTTGTTGGGTGTCCAGACTCCGGTTATTACGTTGAGCGTTCAGGCTCCGATCATTTTCGTTGAGCATCCAGACTCCAGTTATTACGTTGTGCGTTCAGGCTCCGGTCAGTTTCGTTGGGTATCCAGACTCTGGTTTTTACGTTGAGCGTTCAGGCTCCGTTCAGTTTCGTTGGATATCCAGACACCAGTTATTACGTTGTGCGTTCAGGCTCCGGTCAGTTTCGTTGGGTATCCAGACTCCGGTTATTACGTTAAATGTTCAGGCTCCGGTCAGTTTCGTTGGGTGTCCAGACTCCGGTTATTACGTTGAGCGTTCAGGCTCCGATCATTTTCGTTGAGCATCCAGACTCCAGTTATTATGTTGTGCGTTCAGGCTCCGGTCAGTTTCGTTGGGTATCCAGACTCCGGTTATTACGTTGAATGTTCAGGCTCCGGTCAGTTTCGTTGGGTGTCCAGACTCCGGTTATTACGTTGTGCGTTCAGGCTCCGGTCAGTTTCGTTGGGTATCCAGACTCCGGTTTTTACGTTGAGCGTTCAGGCTCCGGTCAGTTTTGTTGGGTATCCAGACTTCGGTTATTATGTTGAGGGTTCAGGCTCCAGTCAGTTTCGTTGGGTGTCCAGACTCCGGTTATTACATTGAGCGTTCAGGCTCCGGTCAGTTTCGTTGGGTATCCAGACTCCGGTTATTACGTTGATCATTCAGGCTCCAGTCAGTTTCGTTGGGTATCCAGACTCCGGTTATTACGTTGAGCGTTCAGGCTCCGGTCAGTTTCGTTGGGTATCCAGACTCCGGTTATTACATTGAATGTTCAGGCTCCGGTCAGTTTCGTTGGGTGTCCAGACTCTGGTTTTTACGTTGAGCATTCAGGCTCCGATCATTTTCGTTGAGCATCCAGACTCCAGTTATTACGTTGTGCGTTCTGGCTCCGGTCAGTTTTGTTGGGTATCCAGACTCCGGTTATTACGTTGAGCGTTCAGGCTCCGTTCAGTTTCGTTGGGTATCCAGACTCCGGTTATTACGTTGAGCGTATAGGCCCTGGTCAGTTTTGTTGTGTATCCAGACTCCGGTTATTACGTTGAGCGTTCAGGCTCCGGTCAGTTTCGTTGGGTATCCAGACTCCGGTTATTACATTGAGCGTTCAGGCTCCGGTCAGTTTCGTTGGGTATCCAGACTCCGGTTATTATGTTGAGTGTTCAGCTCCGGTCAGTTTCGTTGGGTATCTAGACTCCGGTTATTACATTGAGTGTTCAGGCTCCGGTCAGTTTCGTTTGATATCCATATTTCAGTTGTTACGTTGAGCGTTCAAGCTCCGGTCAGTTTCGTTGGGTATCCAGACTCCGGTTTTTACGTTGAGTATTCAGGCTCCGGTCTGTTTTGTTGGGTATCCAGACTCTGGTTTTTACGTTGAGCGTTCAGGCTCCGGTCAGTTTTGTTGGGTATCCAGATTCCAGTTATTACGTTATGCGTTCAGGCTCCGGTCAGTTTCATTGAGTATCCAGACTCCGGTTATTACGTTGAGCGTTCAGGCTCCGATCAGTTTCGTTGGGTATCCAGACTCTGGTTTTTACGTTGAGCGTTCAGGCTCCGGTCAGTTTCGTTGGTTATCCAGACTCCGGTTATTACGTTGAGCGTTCAGGCTCCGGTCAGTTTCGTTGGGTATCCAGACTCCGGTTATTACGCTAAGCGTTCAGGCTCCGGTCAGTTTCGTTGGGTATCCAGACTCCGGTTATTACATTGAGCGTTCAGGCTCCGGTCAGTTTCGTTTGGTATCCAGACTTCAGTTATTACGTTGAGCGTCTAGGCTCCGATCAGTTTCGTTGGGTATCCAGACTCCGGTTATTACATTGAGCGTTCAGGCTCCAGTCAGTTTCGTTGGGTGTCCAGACTCCGGTTATTACGTTGAGCGTTCAGGCTCCGATCATTTTCGTTGAGCATCCAGACTCCAGTTATTACGTTGTGCGTTCAGGCTCCGGTCAGTTTCGTTGGGTATCCAGACTCTGGTTTTTACGTTGAGCGTTCAGGCTCCATTCAGTTTCGTTGGATATCCAGACACCAGTTATTACGTTGTGCGTTCTGGCTCCGGTCAGTTTCGTTGGGTATCCAGACTCCGGTTATTACGTTGAATGTTCAGGCTCCGGTCAGTTTCGTTGGGTGTCCAGACTCCGGTTATTACGTTGAGTGTTCAGGCTCCGATCATTTTCGTTGAGCATCCAGACTCCAGTTATTATGTTGTGCGTTCAGGCTCCGGTCAGTTTCGTTGGGTATCCAGACTCCGGTTATTACGTTGAATGTTCAGGCTCCGGTCAGTTTCGTTGGGTGTCTAGACTCCGGTTATTACGTTGTGCGTTTAGGCTCCGGTCAGTTTCGTTGGGTATCCAGACTCCGGTTTTTACGTTGAGCGTTCAGGCTCCGGTCAGTTTTGTTGGGTATCCAGACTCCGGTTATTATGTTGAAGGTTCAGGCTCCAGTCAGTTTCGTTGGGTATCCAGACTCCGGTTATTACATTGAGCGTTCAGGCTCCGGTCAGTTTCGTTGGGTATCCAGACTCCGGTTATTACGTTGATCGTTCAGGCTCCAGTCAGTTTCGTTGGGTATCTAGACTCCGGTTATTACGTTGAGCGTTCAGGCTCCGGTCAGTTTCGTTGGGTATCCAGACTCCGGTTATTACATTGAATGTTCAGGCTCCGGTCAGTTTCGTTGGGTGTCCAGACTCTGGTTTTTACGTTGAGCATTCAGGCTCCGATCATTTTCGTTGAGCATCCAGACTCCAGTTATTACGTTGTGCGTTCTGGCTCCGGTCAGTTTCGTTGGGTATCCAGACTCCGGTTATTACGCTAAGCGTTCAGGCTCCGGTCAGTTTCGTTGGGTATCCAGACTCTGGTTATTACATTGAGCGTTCAGGCTCCGGTCAGTTTCGTTTGGTATCCAGACTTCAGTTATTACGTTGAGCGTCTAGGCTCCGATCAGTTTCGTTGGGTATCCAGACTCCGGTTATTACATTGAGCGTTCAGGCTCCAGTCAGTTTCGTTGGGTGTCCAGACTCCGGTTATTACGTTGAGCGTTCAGGCTCCGATCATTTTCGTTGAGCATCCAGACTCCAGTTATTACGTTGTGCGTTCAGGCTCCGGTCAGTTTCGTTGGGTATCCAGACTCTGGTTTTTACGTTGAGCGTTCAGGCTCCATTCAGTTTCGTTGGATATCCAGACACCAGTTATTACGTTGTGCGTTCTGGCTCCGGTCAGTTTCGTTGGGTATCCAGACTCCGGTTATTACGTTGAATGTTCAGGCTCCGGTCAGTTTCGTTGGGTGTCCAGACTCCGGTTATTACGTTGAGTGTTCAGGCTCCGATCATTTTCGTTGAGCATCCAGACTCCAGTTATTATGTTGTGCGTTCAGGCTCCGGTCAGTTTCGTTGGGTATCCAGACTCCGGTTATTACGTTGAATGTTCAGGCTCCGGTCAGTTTCGTTGGGTGTCTAGACTCCGGTTATTACGTTGTGCGTTCAGGCTTCGGTCAGTTTCGTTGGGTATCCAGACTCCGGTTTTTACGTTGAGCGTTCAGGCTCCGGTCAGTTTTGTTGGGTATCCAGACTCCGGTTATTATGTTGAAGGTTCAGGCTCCAGTCAGTTTCGTTGGGTATCCAGACTCCGGTTATTACATTGAGCGTTCAGGCTCCGGTCAATTTCGTTGGGTATCCAGACTCCGGTTATTACGTTGATCGTTCAGGCTCCAGTCAGTTTCGTTGGGTATCTAGACTCCGGTTATTACGTTGAGCGTTCAGGCTCCGGTCAGTTTCGTTGGGTATCCAGACTCCGGTTATTACATTGAATGTTCAGGCTCCGGTCAGTTTCGTTGGGTGTCCAGACTCTGGTTTTTACGTTGAGCATTCAGGCTCTGATCATTTTCGTTGAGCATCCAGACTCCAGTTATTACGTTGTGCGTTCTGGCTCCGGTCAGTTTTGTTGGGTATCCAGACTCCGGTTATTACGTTGAGCGTTCAGGCTCCGTTCAGTTTCGTTGGGTATCCAGACTCCGGTTATTACGTTGAGCGTTCAGGCCCTGGTCAGTTTCGTTGTGTATCCAGACTCCGGTTATTACGTTGAGCGTTCAGGCTCCGGTCAGTTTCGTTGGGTATCCAGACTCCGGTTATTACATTGAGCGTTCAGGCTCCGGTCAGTTTCGTTGGGTATCCAGACTCCGGTTATTATGTTGAGCGTTCAGCTCCGGTCAGTTTCGTTGGGTATCTAGACTCCGGTTATTACATTGAGTGTTCAGGCTCCGGTCAGTTTCGTTTGGTATCCATACTTCAGTTGTTACATTGTGCGTTCAGGCTCCGGTCAGTTTCGTTGGGTATCCAGACTCCGGTTTTTACGTTGAGCATTCAGGCTCCGGTCTGTTTTGTTGGGTATCCAGACTCTAGTTTTTACGTTGAGTGTTCAGGCTCCGGTCAGTTTTGTTGGGTATCCAGATTCCAGTTATTACGTTATGCGTTCAGGCTCCGGTCAGTTTCATTGAGTATCCAGACTCCGGTTATTACGTTGAGCGTTCAGGCTTCGTTCAGTTTCGTTGGGTATCCAGACTCTGGTTTTTACGTTGAGCGTTCAGGCTCCGGTCAGTTTCGTTGGTTATCCAGACTCCGGTTATTACGTTGAGCGTTCAGGCTCCGGTCAGTTTCGTTGGGTATCCAGACTCCGGTTATTACGCTAAGCGTTCAGGCTCCGGTCAGTTTCGTTGGGTATCCAGACTCCGGTTATTACATTGAGCGTTCAGGCTCCGGTCAGTTTCGTTGGGTATCAAGACTCCGGTTATTACGTTGAGCGTTCAGGCTCCGGTCAGTTTCGTTGGGTGTCCAGACTCCGGTTATTACGTTGAGCGTTCAGGCTCCGATCATTTTCGTTCAGCATCCAGACTCCAGTTATTACATTGTGCGTTCAGGCTCCGATCAGTTTTGTTGGGTATCCAGACTCCGGCTTTTACGTTGAGCGTTCAGGCTCCGTTCAGTTTCGTTGGGTATCCAGACTCCGGTTATTACGTTGAATGTTCAGGCTCCGGTCAGTTTCGTTGGTGTCCAGACTCCGGTTATTACGTTGAGCGTTCAGGCTCCGATCATTTTCGTTGAGCATCCAGACTCCGGTTATTACGTTGAGCGTTCAGGCTCCGATCAGTTTCGTTGGGTATCCAGACTCCGGCTTTTACGTTGAGCGTTCAGGCTCCGTTCAGTTTCGTTGGGTATCCAGACTCCGGTTTTTACGTTGAGTATTCAGGCTCCGGTCTGTTTTGTTGGGTATCCAGACTCCGGTTATTACGTTGAGCGTTCAGGCTCCGGTCAGTTTCGTTGGGTATCCAGACTCCGGTTATTACGTTGAGCGTTCAGGCTCCGGTCAGTTTCGTTGGGTATCCAGACTCCGGTTATTACATTGAGTGTTCAGGCTCCGGTCAGTTTCGTTGGGTGTCCAGACTCCGGTTATTACGTTGTGCGTTCAGGCTCCGGTCAGTTTCGTTGGGTATCCAGACTCCGGTTTTTACGTTGAGCGTTCAGGCTCCGGTCAGTTTTGTTGGGTATCCAGACTTCGGTTATTATGTTGAGGGTTCAGGCTCCAGTCAGTTTCGTTGGGTGTCCAGACTCCGGTAATTACATTGAGCGTTTAGGCTCCGGTCAGTTTCGTTGGGTATCCAGACTCCGGTTATTACGTTGATCATTCAGGCTCCGGTCAGTTTCGTTGGGTATCCAGACTCCGGTTATTACGTTGAGCGTTCAGGCTCCGGTCAGTTTCGTTGGGTATCCAGACTCCGGTTATTACATTGAATGTTCAGGCTCCGGTCAGTTTCGTTGGGTGTCCAGACTCTGGTTTTTACGTTGAGCATTCAGGCTCCGATCATTTTTGTTGAGCATCCAGACTCCAGTTATTACGTTGTGCGTTCTGGCTCCGGTCAGTTTTGTTGGGTATCCAGACTCCGGTTATTACGTTGAGCGTTCAGGCTCCGTTCAGTTTCGTTGGGTATCCAGACTCCGGTTATTACGTTGAGCGTATAGGCCCTGGTCAGTTTTGTTGTGTATCCAGACTCCGGTTATTACGTTGAACGGTCAGGCTCCGGTCAGTTTCGTTGGGTATCCAGACTCCGGTTATTACATTGAGCGTTCAGGCTCCGGTCAGTTTCGTTGGGTATCCAGACTCCGGTTATTATGTTGAGCGTTCAGCTCCGGTCAGTTTCGTTGGGTATCTAGACTCCGGTTATTACATTGAGTGTTCAGGCTCCGGTCAGTTTCGTTTGGTATCCATATTTCAGTTGTTACGTTGAGCGTTCAAGCTCCGGTCATTTCGTTGGGTATCCAGACTCCGGTTTTTACGTTGAGTATTCAGGCTCCGGTCTGTTTTGTTGGGTATCCAGACTCTGGTTTTTACGTTGAGCGTTCAGGCTCCGGTCAGTTTTGTTGGGTATCCAGATTCCAGTTATTACGTTATGCGTTCAGGCCCTGGTCAGTTTCATTGAGTATCCAGACTCCGGTTATTACGTTGAGCGTTCAGGCTCCGATCAGTTTCGTTGGGTATCCAGACTCTGGTTTTTACGTTGAGCGTTCAGGCTCCGGTCAGTTTCGTTGGGTATCCAGACTCCGGTTATTACGCTAAGCGTTCTGGCTCCGGTCAGTTTCGTTGGGTATCCAGACTCCGGTTATTACATTGAGCGTTCAGGCTCCGGTCAGTTTCGTTTGGTATCCAGACTTCAGTTATTACGTTGAGCGTCCAGGCTCCGATCAGTTTCGTTGGGTATCCAGACTCCGGTTATTACATTGAGCGTTCAGGCTCCGGTCAGTTTCGTTGGGTGTCCAGACTCCGGTTATTACGTTGAGCGTTCAGGCTCCGATCATTTTCGTTGAGCATCCAGACTCCAGTTATTACGTTGTGCGTTCAGGCTCCGGTCAGTTTCGTTGGGTATCCAGACTCTGGTTTTTACGTTGAGCGTTCAGGCTCCATTCAGTTTCGTTGGATATCCAGACACCAGTTATTACGTTGTGCGTTCTGGCTCCGGCCAGTTTCGTTGGGTATCCAGACTCCGGTTATTACGTTGAATGTTCAGGCTCCGGTCAGTTTCGTTGGGTGTCCAGACTCCGGTTATTACGTTGAGTGTTCAGGCTCCGATCATTTTCGTTGAGCATCCAGACTCCAGTTATTATGTTGTGCGTTCAGGCTCCGGTCAGTTTCGTTGGGTATCCAGACTCCGGTTATTACGTTGAATGTTCAGGCTCCGGTCAGTTTCGTTGGGTGTCTAGACTCCGGTTATTACGTTGTGCGTTCAGGCTCCGGTCAGTTTCGTTGGGTATCCAGACTCCGGTTTTTACGTTGAGCGTTCAGGCTCCGGTCAGTTTTGTTGGGTATCCAGACTCCGGTTATTATGTTGAGGGTTCAGGCTCCAGTCAGTTTCGTTGGGTATCCAGACTCCGGTTATTACATTGAGCGTTCAGGCTCCGGTCAGTTTCGTTGGGTATCCAGACTCCGGTTATTACGTTGATCGTTCAGGCTCCAGTCAGTTTCGTTGGGTATCTAGACTCCGGTTATTACATTGAGTGTTCAAGCTCTGGTCAGTTTCGTTTGGTATCCATACTTCAGTTGTTACGTTGAGCGTTCAGGCTCCGGTCAGTTTCTTTGGGTATCCAGTCTCCGGTTTTTACGTTGAGCGTTCAGGCTCCGGTCAGTTTTGTTGGGTATCCAGACTCTGGTTTTTACGTTGAGCATTCAGGCTCCGATAATTTTCGTTGAGCATCCAGACTCCAGTTATTACGTTGTGCGTTCAGGCTCTGGTCAGTTTCATTGAGTATCCAGACTCTGGTTATTACGTTGAGCGTTCAGGCTCCGATCAGTTTCGTTGGGTATCCAGACTCCGGTTATTACGTTGAGCGTTCAGGCTCCGGTCAGTTTCGTTGGGTATCCAGACTCCGGTTATTACGTTGAGCGTTCAGGCTCCGTTCAGTATTGTTGGGTATCCAGACTCTGGTTATTACGCTAAGCGTTCAGGCTCCGGTCAGTTTCGTTGGGTATCCAGACTCCAGTTATTACATTGAGCGTTCAGGCTCCAGTCAGTTTCGTTTGGTATCCAGACTTCAGTTATTACGTTGAGCGTCCAGGCTCCGGTCAGTTTCGTTGGGTATCCAGACTCCGGTTATTACGTTGAGCGTTCAGGCTCCGGTCAGTTTCGTTGGGTGTCCAGACTCCGGTTATTACGTTGAGCGTTCAGGCTCCGATCATTTTCGTTGAGCATCCAGACTCCAGTTATTACGTTGTGCGTTCAGGCTCCGGTCAGTTTCGTTGGGTATCCAGACTCCGGTTTTTACGTTGAGCGTTCTGGCTCCGTTCAGTTTCGTTGGATATCCAGACACCAGTTATTACGTTGTGCGTTCAGGCTCCGGTCAGTTTCGTTGGGTATCCAGACTCCGGTTATTACGTTGAATGTTCAGGCTCTGGTCAGTTTCGTTGGGTGTCCAGACTCCGGTTATTACGTTGAGCGTTCAGGCTCCGATCATTTGCGTTGAGCATCCAGACTCCAGTTATAATGTTGTGCGTTCAGGCTCCGGTCAGTTTCGTTGGGTATCCAGACTCCGGTTATTACGTTGAATGTTCAGGCTCCGGTCAGTTTCGTTGGGTGTCCAGACTCAGGTTATTACGTTGTGTGTTCAGGCTCCGGTCAGTTTCGTTGGGTATCCAGACTCCGGTTATTACGTTGTACGAGCAGGCTTCGGTCAGTTTCGTTGGGTATCTAGACTCCGGTTATTACGTTGAGCGTTCAGGCTCCGGTCAGTTTCGTTGGGTATCCAGACTCCGGTTATTACGTTGAGCGTTCAGGCTCCGGTCAGTTTCGTTGGGTATCCAAACTCTGGTTTTTTCGTTGAGCATTCAGGCTTCGGTCAGTTTTGTTGGGTATCCAGACTCTGGTTATTAAGTTAAGGGTTCAGGCTCCGGTCAGTTTCGTTGGGTATCCAGACTCCGGTTATTACATTGAGCGTTCAGGTTCCGGTCAGTTTCGTTGTGTATCCAGACTCCTGTTATTACGTTGATCGTTCAGGCTCCAGTCAGTTTCGTTGGGTATCCAGACTCCGGTTATTACGTTGAGCGTTCAGGCTCAGGTCAGTTTCGTTGGGTATCCAGACACCGGTTATTACGTTGAGCGTTCAGGCTCCGGTCATTTTCGTTGAGCATCCAGACTCCAGTTATTACGTTGTGCGTTCAGGGTCCGGTCAGTTTCGTTGAGTATCAAGACTCCGGTTATTACGTTGAGCGTTCGGGCTCCAGTCAGTTTCGTTGAGTATCCAGACTCCGGTTATTACATTGAGTGTTCAGGCTCCGGTCAGTTTCGTTGGGTGTCCAGACTCTGGTTTTTACGTTGAGCATTCAGGCTCCGATCATTTTCGTTGAGCATCCAGACTCCAGTTATTACGTTGTGCGTTCTGGCTCCGGTCAGTTTTGTTGGGTATCCAGACTCCGGTTATTACGTTGAGCGTTCAGGCTCCATTCAGTTTCGTTGGGTATCCAGACTCCGGTTATTACGTTGAGCGTTCAGGCCCTGGTCAGTTTCATTGTGTATCCAGACTCCGGTTATTACGTTGAGCGTTCAGGCTCCGGTCAGTTTCGTTGGGTATCCAGACTCCGGTTATTACATTGAGCGTTCAGGCTCTGGTCAGTTTCGTTGGGTATCCAGACTTCGGTTATTATGTTGAGCGTTCAGCTCCGGTCAGTTTCGTTGGGTATCTAGACTCCGGTTATTACATTGAGTGTTCAGGCTCTGGTCAGTTTCGTTTGGTATCCATACTTCAGTTGTTACGTTGAGCGTTCAGGCTCCGGTCAGTTTCGTTGGGTATCCAGTCTCCGGTTTTTACGTTGAGCGTTCAGGCTCCGGTCAGTTTTGTTGGGTATCCAGACTCTGGTTTTTACGTTGAGCATTCAGGCTCCGATCATTTTCGTTGAGCATCCAGACTCCAGTTATTACGTTGTGCGTTCAGGCTCTGGTCAGTTTCATTGAGTATCCAGACTCTAGTTATTACGTTGAGCGTTCAGGCTCCGATCAGTTTCGTTGGGTATCCAGACTCCGGTTATTACGTTGAGCATTCAGGCTCCGGTCAGTTTCGTTGGGTATCCAGACTCCGGTTATTACGTTGAGCGTTCAGGCTCCGTTCAGTATTGTTGGGTATCCAGACTCCGGTTATTACGCTAAGCGTTCAGGCTCCGGTCAGTTTCGTTGGGTATCCAGACTCCGGTTATTACATTGAGCGTTCAGGCTCCGGTCAGTTTCGTTTGGTATCCAGACTTCAGTTATTACGTTGAGCGTCCAGGCTCCGGTCAGTTTCGTTGGGTATCCAGACTCCGGTTATTACGTTGAGCGTTCAGGCTCCGGTCAGTTTCGTTGGGTGTCCAGACTCCAGTTATTACGTTGAGCGTTCAGGCTCCGATCATTTTCGTTGAGCATCCAGACTCCAGTTATTACGTTGTGCGTTCAGGCTCCGGTCAGTTTTGTTGGGTATCCAGACTCCGGTTTTTACGTTGAGCGTTCTGGCTCCGTTCAGTTTCGTTGGATATCCAGACACCAGTTATTACGTTGTGCGTTCAGGCTCCGGTCAGTTTCGTTGGGTATCCAGACTCCGGTTATTACGTTGAATGTTCAGGCTCCGGTCAGTTTCGTTGGGTGTCCAGACTCCGGTTATTACGTTGAGCGTTCAGGCTCCGATCATTTGCGTTGAGCATCCAGACTCCAGTTATAATGTTGTGCGTTCAGGCTCCGGTCAGTTTCGTTGGGTATCCAGACTCCGGTTATTACGTTGAATGTTCAGGCTCCGGTCAGTTTCGTTGGGTGTCCAGACTCAGGTTATTACGTTGTGTGTTCAGGCTCCGGTCAGTTTCGTTGGGTATCCAGACTCCGGTTATTACGTTGTACGAGCAGGCTTCGGTCAGTTTCGTTGGGTATCTAGACTCCGGTTATTACGTTGAGCGTTCAGGCTCCGGTCAGTTTCGTTGGGTATCCAGACTCCGGTTATTACGTTGAGCGTTCAGGCTCCGGTCAGTTTCGTTGGGTATCCAAACTCTGGTTTTTTCGTTGAGCGTTCAGGCTTCGGTCAGTTTTGTTGGGTATCCAGACTCCGGTTATTAAGTTAAGGGTTCAGGCTCCGGTCAGTTTCGTTGGGTATCCAGACTCCGGTTATTACATTGAGCGTTCAGGTTCCGGTCAGTTTCGTTGTGTATCCAGACTCCTGTTATTACGTTGATCGTTCAGGCTCCAGTCAGTTTCGTTGGGTATCCAGACTCCGGTTATTACGTTGAGCGTTCAGGCTCAGGTCAGTTTCGTTGGGTATCCAGACTCCGGTTATTACGTTGAGCGTTCAGGCTCCGGTCATTTTCGTTGAGCATCCAGACTCCAGTTATTACGTTGTGCGTTCAGGGTCCGGTCAGTTTCGTTGAGTATCAAGACTCCGGTTATTACGTTGAGCGTTCGGGCTCCAGTCAGTTTCGTTGAGTATCCAGACTCCGGTTATTACGTTGAGCGTTCAGGCTCCGGTCAGTTTGGTTGGGTATCTAGACTCCGGTTATTACGTTGAGCGTTCAGGCTCAGGTCAGTTTCGTTGGGTATCCAGACTCCGGTTATTACGTTGAACGTTCAGGCTCCGGTCAGTTATGTTGGGTATCCAGACTCCGGTTATTACGTTGAGTGTTCAGGCTCCGATCATTTTCGTTGAGCATCCAGACTCCAGTTATTACGTTGTGCGTTCAGGCTCCGGTCAGTTTCGTTGGGTATCCAGACTCCGGTTATTACGTTGAGCGTTCAGGCTCCATTCAGTTTCGTTGGGTATCCAGACTCCGGTTATTACGTTGAGCGTTCAGGCTCCGTTCAGTTTTGTTTGTTATCCAGACTCCGGTTATTACGTTGAGCGTTCAGGCCCCAGTCAGTTTCGTTGGGTATCCAGACTCCGGTTATTACGTTGAGCGTTCAGGCTCCGGTCAGTTTCGTTGGGTATCCAGACTCCGGTTATTACGTTGAGCGTTCAGGCTCTGGTCAGTTTCGTTGGGTATCCAGACTCCGGTTATTACATTGAATGTTCAGGCTCCGGTCAGTTTCGTTCGGTGTCCAGACTCTGGTTTTTACGTTGAGCATTCAGGCTCCGATCATTTTTGTTGAGCAACCAGACTCCAGTTATTACGTTGTGCATTCTGGCTCCGGTCAGTTTTGTTGGGTATCCAGACTCCGGTTATTACGTTGAGCGTTCAGGCTCCGTTCAGTTTTGTTGGGTATCCAGACTCCGGTTATTACGTTGAGCGTTCAGGCCCTGGTCAGTTTCGTTGTGTATCCAGACTCCGGTTATTACGTTGAGCGTTCAGGCTCCGGTCAGTTTCGTTGGGTATCCAGACTCCGGTTATTACATTGAGCGTTCAGGCTCCGGTCAGTTTCTTTGGGTATCCAGACTCCGGTTATTATGTTTAGGGTTCAGCTCCGATCAGTTTCGTTGGGTATCCAGACTCCGGTTATTACGCTAAGCGTTCAGGCTCCGGTCAGTTTCGTTGGGTATCCAGACTCCGGTTATTCCGTCGAGCCTTCAGGCTCCGGTCAATTTCGTTGGGTATCCAGACTCCGGTTATTACGTTGAACGTTCAGGATCCGGTCAGTTATGTTGGGTATCCAGACTCCGGTTATTAAGTTGAGTGTTCAGGCTCCGATCATTTTCGTTGAGCATCCAGACTCCAGTTATTACGTTGTGCGTTCAGGCTCCGGTCAGTTTCGTTGGGTATCCAGACTCCGGTTATTACGTTGAGCGTTCAGGCTCCATTCAGTTTCGTTGGGTATCCAGACTCCGGTTATTACGTTGAGCGTTCAGGCTCTGGTCAGTTTCGTTATGTATCCAGACTCCGGTTATTACATTGAGCGTTCAGGCTCCAGTCAGTTTCGTTGGGTATCCAGACTCCAGTTTTTACGTTGAGCGTTCAGGCTCCGGTCAGTTTTGCTGGGTATCCAGACTCCGGTTATTACGTTGAGCGTTCAGGCTCCGGTCAGTTTCGTTGGGTATCCAGACTCCGGTTATTACGTTGAGCGAGCAGGCTCCGGTCAATTTCGTTGGGTATCTAGACTCCGGTTATTACGTTGAGCGTTCAGGCTCCGGTCAGTTTCGTTGGGTATCCAGACTCCGGTTATTACGTTGAGCGTTCAGGCTCTGGTCAGTTTCGTTGGGTATCAAGACTCCGGTTTTTATGTTGAGCGTTCAGGCTCCGGTCAGTTTTGTTGGGTATCCAGACTCCGGTTATTACGTTGAGGGTTCAGGCTCCGGTCAGTTTCGTTGGGTATCCAGACTCCGGTTATTACATTGAGCGTTCAGGCTCCGGTCAGTTTCGTTGGGTATCCAGACTCCGGTTATTACGTTGATCGTTCAGGCTCCAGTCAGTTTCGTTGGGTATCCAGACTCCGGTTATTACGTTGAGCGTTCAGGCTCCGGTCAGTTTCGTTGGGTATCCAGACTCCGGTTATTACGTTGAGCGTTCAGGCTCCGGTCAGTTTCGTTGGGTATCCAGACTCCGGTTATTACATTGAATGTTCAGGCTCCGGTCAGTTTCGTTCGGTGTCCAGACTCTGGTTTTTACGTTGAGCATTCAGGCTCCGATCATTTTCGTTGAGCAACCAGACTCCAGTTATTACGTTGTGCATTCTGGCTCCGGTCAGTTTTGTTGGGTATCCAGACTCCGGTTATTACGTTGAGCGTTCAGGCTCCATTCAGTTTTGTTGGGTATCCAGACTCCGGTTATTACGTTGAGCATTCAGGCCCTGGTCAATTTCGTTGTGTATCCAGACTCCGGTTATTACGTTGAGCGTTCAGGCTCCGGTCAGTTTCGTTGGGTATCCAGACTCCGGTTATTACATTGAGCGTTCAGGCTCCGGTCAGTTTTGTTGGGTATCCAGACTCCGGTCAGTTTCGTTGTGTATCTAGACTCCGGTTATTATGTTTAGGGTTCAGCTCCGGTCAGTTTCGTTGGGTATCCAGACTCCGGTTATTACGCTAAACGTTCAGGCTCCGGTCAGTTTCGTTGGGTATCCAGACTCCGGTTATTACATTGAGCGTTCAGTCTCCGGTCAGTTTTGTTTGGTATCCAGACTTCAGTTATTACGTTGAGCGTCCAGGCTCCGGTCAGTTTCGTTGGGTATCCAAACTCCGGTTATTACGTTGAGCGTTCAGGTTCCGGTCAGTTTCGTTGGTTGTCCAGACTCCGGTTATTACGTTGAGCGTTCAGGCTCCGATTATTTTCGTTGAGCATCCAGACTCCAGTTATTACGTTGTGCGTTCAGGCTCCGGTCAGTTTCGTTGGGTATCCAGACTCCGGTTATTACGTTGAGCGTTCAGGCTCCGTTCAGTTTCGTTGGGTATCGAGACACCAGTTATTACGTTGTCCGTTCAGGCTCCGGTCAGTTTCGTTGGGTATCCAGACTCCGGTTATTACGTTGAATGTTCAGGCTCCGGTCAGTTTCGTTGGGTGTCCAGACTCCGTTTATTACGTTGAGCGTTCAGGCTCCGATCATTTTCGTTGAGCATCCAGACTCCAGTTATTACGTTGTGCGTTCAGGCTCCGGTCAGTTTCGTTGGGTATCCAGACTCCGGTTATAACGTTGAATGTTCAGGCTCCGGTCAGTTTCGTTGGGTGTCCAGACTCAAGTTATTACGTTGTGCGTTCAGGCTCCGGTCAATTTCGTTTGGTATCCAGACTCCGGTTATTACGTTGAGCGAGCAGGCTCCGGTCAGTTTCGTTGGGTATCTAGACTCCGGTTATTACGTTGAGCGTTCAGGCTCCGGTCAGTTTTGTTGGGTATCTAGACTCCGGTTATTACGTTGAGCGTTCAGGCTCCGGTCAGTTTCATTGGGTATCCAAACTCTGGTTTTTTCGTTGAGCGTTCAGGCTCTGGTCAGTTTTGTTGGGTATCCAGACTCCGGTTATTAAGTTAAGGGTTCAGGCTCCGGTCAGTTTTGTTGGGTATCCAGACTCCGGTTATTACATTGAGCGTTCAGGTTCCGGTCAGTTTCGTTGTGTATCCAGACTCCTGTTATTACGTTGATCGTTCAGGCTCCAGTCAGTTTGGTTGGGTATCTAAACTCTGGTTATTACGTTGAGCGTTCAGGCTCAGGTCAGTTTCGTTGGGTATCCAGACTCCGGTTATTACGTTGAGCGTTCAGGCTCCGGTCATTTTCGTTGCGCATCCAGACTCCGGTTATTACGTTGAGCGTTCAGGCTCCGGTCAGTTTCGTTGGGTATCCGGACTCCGGTTATTATGTTTAGCGTTCAGCTCCGGTCAGTTTCGTTGGGTATCCAGACTCTGGTTATTACGCTAAGTATTCAGGCTCCGGTCAGTTTCGTTGGGTATCCAGACTCTGGTTATTACATTGAGCGTTCAGGCTCCGGTCAGTTTCGTTTGGTATCTAGACTTCAGTTATTACGTTGAGCGTCCAGGCTCCGGTCAGTTTCGTTGGGTATCCAGACTCCGGTTATTACGTTGAGCGTTCAGGCTCCGGTCAGTTTCGTTGGGTATCCAGACTCCGGTTATTACGTTGAGCGTTCAGGCTCCGGTCAGTTTCGTTGGGTATCCAGACTCCGGTTATTACATTGAATGTTCAGGCTCCGGTCAGTTTCGTTGGGTGTCCAGACTCTGGTTTTTACGTTGAGCATTCAGGCTCCGATCATTTTCGTTGAGCAACTAGACTCCAGTTATTACGTTGTGCGTTCTGGCTCCGGTCAGTTTTGTTGGGTATCTAGACTCCGGTTATTACGTTGAGCGTTCAGGCTCCGTTCAGTTTTGTTGGGTATCCAGACTCCGGTTATTACGTTGAGCGTTCAGGCCCTGGTCAATTTCGTTGTGTATCCAGACTCCGGTCATTACTTTGAGCGTTCAGGCTCCGGTCAGTTTCGTTGGGTATCCAGACTCCGGTTTTTACATTGAGCGTTCAGGCTCCGGTCAGTTTCGTTGGGTATCCAGACTCCGGTTATTATGTTGAACGTTCAGGCTCCGGTCAGTTTCGTTGGGTATCCAGACTCCGGTTATTACGCTAAGCGTTCAAGCTCCGGTCAGTTTCGTTGGGTATCCAGACTCCGGTTATTACATTGAGCGTTCAGGCTCCGGTCAGTTTCGTTTGGTATCCAAACTTCAGTTATTACGTTGAGCGTCCAGGCTCCGGTCAGTTTCTTGGGTATCCAGACTCCGGTTATTACTTTGAGCGTTCAGGCTCCGGTCAGTTTCGTTGGGTGTCCAGACTCCGTTTATTACGTTGAGCGTTCAGGCTCCGATCATTTTCGTTGAGCATCCAGACTCCAGTTATTACGTTGTGCGTTCAGGCTCCGGTCAGTTTCGTTGGGTATCCAGACTCCGGTTATAACGTTGAATGTTCAGGCTCCGGTCAGTTTCGTTGGGTGTCCAGACTCAAGTTATTACGTTGTGCGTTCAGGCTCCGGTCAATTTCGTTTGGTATCCAGACTCCGGTTATTACGTTGAGCGAGCAGGCTCCGGTCAGTTTCGTTGGGTATCTAGACTCCGGTTATTACGTTGAGCGTTCAGGCTCCGGTCAGTTTTGTTGGGTATCTAGACTCCGGTTATTACGTTGAGCGTTCAGGCTCCGGTCAGTTTCATTGGGTATCCAAACTCTGGTTTTTTCGTTGAGCGTTCAGGCTCTGGTCAGTTTTGTTGGGTATCCAGACTCCGGTTATTAAGTTAAGGGTTCAGGCTCCGGTCAGTTTTGTTGGGTATCCAGACTCCGGTTATTACATTGAGCGTTCAGGTTCCGGTCAGTTTCGTTGTGTATCCAGACTCCTGTTATTACGTTGATCGTTCAGGCTCCAGTCAGTTTGGTTGGGTATCTAAACTCTGGTTATTACGTTGAGCGTTCAGGCTCAGGTCAGTTTCGTTGGGTATCCAGACTCCGGTTATTACGTTGAGCGTTCAGGCTCCGGTCATTTTCGTTGCGCATCCAGACTCCGGTTATTACGTTGAGCGTTCAGGCTCCGGTCAGTTTCGTTGGGTATCCGGACTCCGGTTATTATGTTTAGCGTTCAGCTCCGGTCAGTTTCGTTGGGTATCCAGACTCTGGTTATTACGCTAAGTATTCAGGCTCCGGTCAGTTTCGTTGGGTATCCAGACTCTGGTTATTACATTGAGCGTTCAGGCTCCGGTCAGTTTCGTTTGGTATCTAGACTTCAGTTATTACGTTGAGCGTCCAGGCTCCGGTCAGTTTCGTTGGGTATCCAGACTCCGGTTATTACGTTGAGCGTTCAGGCTCCGGTCAGTTTCGTTGGGTATCCAGACTCCGGTTATTACGTTGAGCGTTCAGGCTCCGGTCAGTTTCGTTGGGTATCCAGACTCCGGTTATTACATTGAATGTTCAGGCTCCGGTCAGTTTCGTTGGGTGTCCAGACTCTGGTTTTTACGTTGAGCATTCAGGCTCCGATCATTTTCGTTGAGCAACTAGACTCCAGTTATTACGTTGTGCGTTCTGGCTCCGGTCAGTTTTGTTGGGTATCTAGACTCCGGTTATTACGTTGAGCGTTCAGGCTCCGTTCAGTTTTGTTGGGTATCCAGACTCCGGTTATTACGTTGAGCGTTCAGGCCCTGGTCAATTTCGTTGTGTATCCAGACTCCGGTCATTACTTTGAGCGTTCAGGCTCCGGTCAGTTTCGTTGGGTATCCAGACTCCGGTTTTTACATTGAGCGTTCAGGCTCCGGTCAGTTTCGTTGGGTATCCAGACTCCGGTTATTATGTTGAACGTTCAGGCTCCGGTCAGTTTCGTTGGGTATCCAGACTCCGGTTATTACGCTAAGCGTTCAAGCTCCGGTCAGTTTCGTTGGGTATCCAGACTCCGGTTATTACATTGAGCGTTCAGGCTCCGGTCAGTTTCGTTTGGTATCCAAACTTCAGTTATTACGTTGAGCGTCCAGGCTCCGGTCAGTTTCTTGGGTATCCAGACTCCGGTTATTACTTTGAGCGTTCAGGCTCCGGTCAGTTTCGTTGGGTGTCCAGACTCCGGTTATTACGTTGAGCGTTCAGGCTCCGATCATTTTCGTTGAGCATCCAGACTCCGGTTATTACGTTGAGCGTTCAGGCTCAGGTCAGTTTCGTTGGGTATCCAGACTCCGGTTATTACGTTGAGCGTTCAGGCTCCGGTCATTTTCGTTGGGCATCCAGACTCCCGTTATTACGTTGTGCGTTCAGGGTCCGGTCAGTTTCGTTGGGTGTCCAGATTTCGGTTATTACGTCGATCCTTCAGGCTCCGGTCAATTTCGTTGGGTATCCAGACTCCGGTTATTACGCTGAACGTTCAGGCTCCGATCAGTTATGTTGGGTATCCAGACTCCGGTTATTACGTTGAGTGTTCAGGTTCCGATCATTTTCGTTGAGCATCCAGACTCCAGTTATTACGCTAAGCGTTCAGGCTCCGGTCAGTTTCGTTGGGTATCCAGACTCCGGTTATTACGTTGAGCGTTCAGGCTCCATTCAGTTTCGTTGGGTATCCAGACTCCGGTTATTACATTGAGCGTTCAGGCTCCGGTCAGTTTCGTTGTGTATCCAGACTCCGGTTATTACATTGAGCGTTCAGGCTCCGGTCAGTTTCGTTGGGTATCCAGACTCTGGTTATTACGCTAAGTATTCAGGCTCCGGTCAGTTTCGTTGGGTATCCAGACTCCGGTTATTACATTGAGCGTTCAGGCTCCGGTCAGTTTCGTTGGGTATCCAGACTCCGGTTATTACGCTAAGCGTTCAGGCTCCGGTCAGTTTCGTTGGGTATCCAGACTCCGGTTATTACATTGAGCGTTCAGGCTCCGGTCAGTTTTGTTTGGTATCCAGACTTCAGTTATTACGTTGAGCGTCCAGGCTCCGGTCAGTTTCGTTGGGTATCCAAACTCCGGTTATTACGTTGAGCGTTCAGGTTCCGGTCAGTTTCGTTGGTTGTCCAGACTCCGGTTATTACGTTGAGCGTTCAGGCTCCGATCATTTTCGTTGAGCATCCAGACTCCAGTTATTACGTTGTGCGTTCAGGCTCCGGTCAGTTTCGTTGGGTATCCAGACTCCGGTTATTACGTTGAGCGTTCAGGCTCCGTTCAGTTTCGTTGGGTATCGAGACACCAGTTATTACGTTGTCCGTTCAGGCTCCGGTCAGTTTCGTTGGGTATCCAGACTCCGGTTATTACGTTGAATGTTCAGGCTCCGGTCAGTTTCGTTGGGTGTCCAGACTCCGTTTATTACGTTGAGCGTTCAGGCTCCGATCATTTTCGTTGAGCATCCAGACTCATGTTATTACGTTGTGCGTTCAGGCTCCGGTCAGTTTCGTTGGGTATCCAGACTCCGGTTATTACGTTGAATGTTCAGGCTCCGGTCAGTTTCGTTGGGTGTCCAGACTCAAGTTATTACGTTGTGCGTTCAGGCTCCGGTCAATTTCGTTGGGTATCCAGACTCCGGTTATTACGTTGAGCGAGCAGGCTCCGGTCAGTTTCGTTGGGTATCTAGACTCCGGTTATTACGTTGAGCGTTCAGGCTCCGGTCAGTTTTGTTGGGTATCTAGACTCCGGTTATTACGTTGAGCGTTCAGGCTCCGGTCAGTTTCATTGGGTATCCAAACTCTGGTTTTTTCGTTGAGCGTTCAGGCTCTGGTCAGTTTTGTTGGGTATCCAGACTCCGGTTATTAAGTTAAGGGTTCAGGCTCCGGTCAGTTTTGTTGGGTATCCAGACTCCGGTTATTACATTGAGCGTTCAGGTTCCGGTCAGTTTCGTTGTGTATCCAGACTCCTGTTATTACGTTGATCGTTCAGGCTCCAGTCAGTTTGGTTGAGTATCTAGACTCCGGTTATTACGTTGAGCGTTCAGGCTCAGGTCAGTTTCGTTGGGTATCCAGACTCCGGTTATTACGTTGAGCGTTCAGGCTCCGGTCATTTTCGTTGAGCATCCAGACTCCGGTTATTACGTTAAGCGTTCAGGCTCCGGTCAGTTTCGTTGGGTATCCGGACTCCGGTTATTATGTTTAGCGTTCAGCTCCGGTCAGTTTCGTTGGGTATCCAGACTCTGGTTATTACGCTAAGTATTCAGGCTCCGGTCAGTTTCGTTGGGTATCCAGACTCCGGTTATTACATTGAGCGTTCAGGCTCCGGTCAGTTTCGTTTGGTATCTAGACTTCAGTTATTACGTTGAGCGTCCAGGCTCCGGTCAGTTTCGTTGGGTATCCAGACTCCGGTTATTACGTTGAGCGTTCAGGCTCCGGTCAGTTTCGTTGGGTATCCAGACTCCGGTTATTACATTGAATGTTCAGGCTCCGGTCAGTTTCGTTGGGTGTCCAGACTCTGGTTTTTACGTTGAGCATTCAGGCTCCGATCATTTTCGTTGAGCAACTAGACTCCAGTTATTACGTTGTGCGTTCTGGCTCCGGTCAGTTTTGTTGGGTATCTAGACTCCGGTTATTACGTTGAGCGTTCAGGCTCCGTTCAGTTTTGTTGGGTATCCAGACTCCGGTTATTACGTTGAGCGTTCAGGCCCTGGTCAATTTCGTTGTGTATCCAGACTCCGGTCATTACGTTGAGCGTTCAGGCTCCGGTCAGTTTCGTTGGGTATCCAGACTCCGGTTTTTACATTGAGCGTTCAGGCTCCGGTCAGTTTCGTTGGGTATCCAGACTCCGGTTATTATGTTGAACGTTCAGGCTCCGGTCAGTTTCGTTGGGTATCCAGACTCCGGTTATTACGCTAAGCGTTCAAGCTCCGGTCAGTTTCGTTGGGTATCCAGACTCCGGTTATTACATTGAGCGTTCAGGCTCCGGTCAGTTTCGTTTGGTATCCAAACTTCAGTTATTACGTTGAGCGTCCAGGCTCCGGTCAGTTTCTTGGGTATCCAGACTCCGGTTATTACTTTGAGCGTTCAGGCTCCGGTCAGTTTCGTTGGGTGTCCAGACTCCGGTTATTACGTTGAGCGTTCAGGCTCCGATCATTTTCGTTGAGCATCCAGACTCTGGTTATTACGTTGAGCGTTCAGGCTGAGGTCAGTTTCGTTGGGTATCCAGACTCCGGTTATTACGTTGAGCGTTCAGGCTCCGGTCATTTTCGTTGAGCATCCAGACCCCAGTTATTACATTGTGCGTTCAGGGTCCGGTCAGTTTCGTTGGGTGTCCAGATTCCGGTTATTACGTCGATCCTTCAGGCTCCGGTCAATTTCGTTGGGTATCCAGACTCCGGTTATTACGTTGAACGTTCAGGCTCCGATCAGTTATGTTGGGTATCCAGACTCCGGTTATTACGTTGAGTGTTCAGGTTCCGATCATTTTCGTTGAGCATCCAGACTCCAGTTATTACGCTAAGCGTTCAGGCTCCGGTCAGTTTCGTTGGGTATCCAGACTCCGGTTATTACGTTGAGCCTTCAGGCTCCATTCAGTTTCGTTGGGTATCCAGACTCCGGTTATTACGTTGAGCGTTCAGGCTCCGGTCAGTTTCGTTGTGTATCCAGACTCCGGTTATTACATTGAGCGTTCAGGCTCCGGTCAGTTTCGTTGGGTATCCAGACTCCGGTTTTTACGTTGAGCATTCAGGCTCCGGTCAGTTTTGTTGGGTATCCAGACTCCGGTTATTAAGTTGTGCATTCAGGCTCCGGTCAGTTTCGTTGGGTATCCAGACTCCGGTTATTACGTTGAGCATTCAGGCTCCGTTCAGTTTCGTTGGGTATCCAGACACCAGTTATTACGTTGTGCGTTCAGGCTCCGGTCAGTTTCGTTTGGTATCCAGTCTCCGGTTATTACGTTGAATGTTCAGGCTCCGGTCAGTTTCGTTGGGTGTCCAAACTCCGGTTATTACGTTGAGCGTTCAGGCTCCGGTCAGTTTTGTTGGGTATCCAGACTCCAGTTATTACGTTGTGCGTTCAGGCTCTGGTCAGTTTCGTTGGGTATCCAGACTCCGATTATTACATTGAGCGTTCAGGCTCTGGTCAGTTTCGTTGGGTATCCAGACTCCGGTTATTACGTTGATCGTTCAGGCTCCGGTCAGTTTCGTTGGGTATCCAGACTCCGGTTATTACGTTGAGCGTTCAGGCTCCGGTCAGTTTCGTTGGGTATCTAGACTCCGGTTATTACGTTGAGCGTTTAGGCTCCGGTCAGTTTCGTTGGGTATCCAGACTCCGGTTATTACGTTGAGCGTTCAGGCTCCGGTCAGTTTCGTTGGGTATCCAAACTCTGGTTTTTTCGTTGAGCGTTCAGGCTCTGGTCAGTTTTGTTGGGTATCCAGACTCCGGTTATTAAGTTAAGGGTTCAGGCTCCGGTCAGTTTCGTTGGGTATCCAGACTCCGGTTATTACATTGAGCGTTCAGGTTCCGGTCAGTTTCGTTGTGTATCCAGACTCCTGTTATTACGTTGATCGTTCAGGCTCCAGTCAGTTTCATTGGGTATCCAGACTCCGGTTATTACGTTGAGCATTCAGGCTCAGGTCAGTTTCGTTGGGTATCCAGACTCCGGTTATTACGTTGAGCTTCGGTACTTCGATACTTCTCCGATGCTTCAGTTTCGTTGGGTATCCACACGTGGAACGCAATCATTTGCTTATTCAAATCCCTAACTTTTGCGTGAACCGCCCTTTACGGGTTTTCAGTTCACCGGGATACCCTTTTTTGCCGAAGCCGCCCAGTGTAGGTTTTCGACTTCGCGGGTGTACATTTTTTCAGTATATCCCTAATTTTTGCCCGAACCTTTTATTCTGTTTTTGGTTCGCCGGGATGCCCCTTTTTTGCCTGGACTCTTTCTTTTTTTGTCCAGCGGGTCTCTTTCAAGCAAAGTATTTTTTAACTGCATCCGCGTTCACCGGGGATGCAAAATCTTCACCATCCATCGTGGATAACAACAAAGCTCCTCCCGAGAAGACCTTGCTAACGACATACGACCCTTCGTAATTCGGAGTCCACTTGCCCCGGTGATCGGAGTGTGACGGAAGAATCTTCTTCAGGACGAGATCACCCGTCTGAAAGCTTCTAGGACGCACCTTCTTATCATAAGCTCTCTTCATTCGGCTTTGGTACAGCCGACCAAATGCAATCGATGCTAACCTCTTCTCGTCCATCAGGCTGAGTTGGTTCAAACGATTCGTAATCCATTCTGCCTCGTCGAGTTTCACATCAACCAACACTCGCAAAGAAGGGATCTCCACCTCTAACGGTAGGACAGCTTCCATACCGTACACCAAGGAGAAAGGAGTTGCCCCGGTCGACGTACGCACCGTCGTACGATAACCGTGCAAGGCAAACGGCAGCATCTCGTGCCAATCTTTGTACGTCACAACCATCTTCTGAACAATCTTCTTTATGTTCTTGTTGGCGGCTTCGACGGCGCCATTCATCTTCGGCCGGTAAGGAGATGAGTTGTGGTGTTCAATCTTGAAGCTCTGGCACAACTCCTTCATCATCTTGTTATTCAAATTCGAACCATTATCAGTAATGATCCGCTCGGGAACTCCGTAACGACAGATGATGTCCCTCTTTATGAATTTAGCTACCACTTGCTTGGTCACATTAGCGTACGAGGCTGCCTCCACCCATTTGGTGAAGTAGTCGATAGCTACCAGAATGAAACGATGACCATTGGATGCAGTGGGCTCGATCTTGCCTATCATGTCGATGCCCCACATGGAGAACGGCCACGGGGAGGACATGACATTTAACGGGCACGGCGGCACATGAACTTTATCAGCATAAATCTGGCATTTATGACATTTCTTCGCAAATCTGAAGCAATCCGACTCCATAGTCAGCCAGTAGTATCCTGCCCTTAGGATCTTTCTCGTCATGGCATGCCCGCCGGCGTGCGTACCAAATGTGCCGTCATGGACTTCTTCCATGAGCATACCTGCCTCTTTCTCATCTACACATCTGAGTAGCACGAGATCGTGGTTTCTCTTATACAACACTCCATCAGGATTGAGATAAAAGTTTCCAGACAGCCTCCTCAGAGTCTTCTTATCCTGGGTTGACGCACCCACAGGATACTCCTTAGTCATAAGGAAGGTCTGGATGTCGTGGAACCATGGTTTGCCGTCGGCGGCATCCTCGATTGCGAAGACAAATGCCGGTCTATCAAGACGCGAAAGCACAATTCTTGGAGCCTCATTCCAAAAATTGACCTTATACATTGAAGCCAACGTGGCTAAGGCATCAGCCATCTGATTTTCAGCCCTGGGTACATGCTGAAGTTCCACTCGGTCGAAGAACGGGAGCAGCCTCCTGGCATAATTCATGTACGGCACCAAATTCGCTTGACGAGTTTCCCACTCCCCTTTAATTTGATTGATTACAAGCGCTGAGTCACCATATACGTCTAGATTCTTGATTCTCAAATAAATTGCCTCTTCTAGACCCATAATACATGCTTCATACTCCGCCTCATTGTTGGTAACTGGAAACGTCAGTCTCGCAGTAAACGGGATGTGGGATCCGTGAGGAGTCGTGATGATAGCCCCGATGCCACTTCCATAGGAATTAACCGCTCCATCGAATATCAACTTCCACTGAGACTTCCTATCTGGCCCCTCACTGGGCAACGGCTCATCGCAATCCTTCGCTTTGAGAAACATAATATCCTCGTCAGGGAATTCAAACTTCATCGGCTGGTAGTCTTCGATTGGCTGTTCGGCAAGGTAATCAGACAATACGCTTCCCTTAATGGCCTTCTGGGAGACGTACTGAATATCATATTCCGTTAACACCATTTGCCATCTGGCAATCCTGCCCGAAAGAGCCTGCTTCTCGAAGACGTACTTGATCGGATCCATCTTCGAAATTAGCATAGTGGTGTGATTGAGCATATACTGTCGTAGACGTTTGGCAGCCCAAGCTAATGCACAACACGTCTTCTCCAGCATCGAGTATCGAGATTCACACTCAGTGAACTTTTTACTCAAATAATAAATGGCATGCTCCTTTCTGCCCGTGTCGTCGTGCTGACCGAGAACACACCCCATACTATTCTCCAGAACCGTCAGGTACATGATTAATGGCCGTCCAGCCACTAGGGGTATCAAGATTGGAGGTTCTTGAAGATACTGCTTTATTTTGTCGAATGCCTTCTGGCAATCCTCATTCCAAGTAATCGCCTGATCTTTCTTTAAAAGTTTGAACATCGGTTCACAAGTGGCCGTGAGCTGAGAGATAAACCTTGCAATGTAGTTTATTCGGCCCAAGAAACCACGAACTTCTTTTTCTGTTTTCGGCGCTGGCATTTCTTGAATAGCTTTTATTTTCGCAGGATCAACTTCGATACCTCGTTCACTAATGATAAACCCCAATAACTTTCCGGACCGCACTCAGAAAGTGCACTTGTTAGGGTTCAGCCTCAGCCTGAACTTCCTAAGCCTCTCAAAAAGCTTCAATAAGTTGACCAGATGCTCTTCCTCCGTTTGGGACTTTGCAATCATGTCATCAACATAGACCTCGATCTCATGATGAATCATATCATGAAACAAAGTTACCATTGCTCGCTGGTAAGTGGCCCCTGCGTTCTTCATACCAAAGGGCATTACCTTATAGCAAAATGTTCCCCAGGGGGTGATAAACGTCGTTTTCTCCATGTCCTCCGGTGCCATCTTAATCTGATTGTAACCGGAGAAGCCATCCATTAACGAAAACACGGAGAACTGGGCTGTGTTGTCGACCAACACATCGATATGAGGCAACGGGAAATCATCCTTAGGGCTCGCCCTATTCAAATCCCGATAATCGACGCACATACGTACCTTACCGTCCTTCTTCGGTACAGGCACTATGTTGGCGACCCACAGAGGGTAAGTGGTAACGGCTAGAAATCCTGCGTCCAACTGCTTCTGGACTTCTTCTTTGATTTTTACAGCCATATCTGGTCTCGTCCTCCTGAGCTTCTGCTTGACTGGAGGGCACTCTTCTCGCAACGGAAAGCGATGAACCACGATGTCTGTGTCAAGTCCGGGCATATCTTCGTATGACCAAGCAAAGACGTCACTATACTCTCGAAGCATCTCGACCAGTCTATGCTTGACATCATTCTGCAGCGCAGCCCCTACTCTGACATTTCTGACGAGCTCTTCAGAACCCAGGTTTACGATCTCGATATCTTCCTCATGAGGCAGAATAACCTTTTCCTCTTGTCTCAACAAGCGGGCCAACTCTTCCGGAAGGTCTTCGTCTTCATCAATCTCATCCTCGGCTTGATATATCGGGCAATCGAAGTCGTAGTGAGCCGTAGAGGGTCCAGTGTCGATGTCGTCTATTATGTGGATCCTGCAATAACAAGGGTTAAGTTTAAAACAAGAATATGCAGGTTAGCACAAACCCCGTTTCCATTTTACTGTTTTTTCAAAATAAACATAAAACGGGAATAACAGAGAACACAATATTTGAGTACGAAGAAAACGCCTTTGATTTATTAACAAAATGCATGTACATAATCCAACAAGGCCCTGGCAATAAAACTACTATGCCCTGGGAAAGACATAGGGTTGTACAAAGATTGTAAAAAGTAAATCATTACTCTTCACTTGTCAGCTGGATAATCTCCTTGATGGTCCAATTGTTGAGGAGCTCGCCCGACTTGCCTGGCTGAATCCAAGCGTCAAGATCGCAATCGCTATCCCCGCTGTCCTCAGACGCTGCGTTGATGCTTTCGAAGATCACTCCGCCACTGGTAAATAAGATCGGCCCCTTCCCACGAGACGAACTGCTAGACGAAGAAGATGAAGCTTCAGCTTCAGGAGAATACCCCAATCCAAACTTGTCCTGCTTGATCGGTATCTCCAAAACATGCCCCCAGCCTGGGGTGGAACCGGCTTCGACGACGGCTCGAGCTTCTCTGAACGAGGAGAGATTCATCTCCTGCTTCTCTATGATGACAGGAGCTACCTCTTTCACCTTGACAGCTTCAAATGCTTGGCAGAGAGTTTCATGGATTTCGCCATCCATTTCAACATACTTAAAGGATGACAAGTGGCTCACCATAATGTCCTTCTCACTACAGACGGTTACTATGCTTCCTCCGACAGCATATTTGAGCTTTTGATGCAGTGTGGACGTCACGGCACCAGCAGCGTGGATCCATGGCCGACCTAAGAGGCAACTGTAGGCAGGCATGATATCCATGATATAAAAAACCGTATCGAACGTCTCCGGACCAACTTGAATCGGCAGGGTCAACTCTCCAAAAACGTGGCGCTTAGTTCCGTCAAATGCTTTCACCACCAGATCACTGGGCGTGCAAAGCAATCCACGAGTGTCCAACTTCATTAGTGCCTTCTTCGGAAGCACATTAAGCGACGAACCCGTGTCCACCAGGACATGCGACATGATAGTGCCTCTGCACTCTATCGAGATGTGCAAGGCGCTGTTGTGATCTCTCCCTTTAGGAGTCAGCTCTAAATCTGTGAAACCTAGCCCATTGCCAGCATTAACATGGGCTACCACCTCTTCTAGCTGATTCATGGATATCTCTTGCGGTACGTAGGCAGCGTTCAATACCTTCAGTAACGCGTTGCGGTGCGCTTCAGAACACAGCAACAAGTTGAGAATAGAAATCTTTGACGGAGTCTGATGAAGATGGTCTACAATCTTGTAGTCTCTCTTTTTGATTAACCGCATGAACTCCTCGGCATCTTTGACAAGCAAATCCTTCTCTGCCCCACAAGGGACCTCTTCGACGGCTCTGCCTTTACCCTTATCAACAGCATCAGCTCTGACCACTTTCTCTGCCACAACCTCTGTCGGCGCAAACACTCTTCCGCTTCGAGTAATACCATTGACTCCTGCGAGATTCTGCACAGTCGACCCGTACGGCTCCAGCTCTAACTTCTGACCATTGCAATAGACTTCGGCGCCATAATGCCACGGAACGGCGTTAGTGCTCTCGAATGGGATCGGCCCGACTCTGGTAATAGTGATTGTAGGCGGTCGGGGCGCAGAAATGGTAATAGGTTGACGAGGAATGGTGATGGTGGCGACTTCATCTGCCTGCTTCAACACAATCTCTCCTGATACACCTTTAACTCTTCGGCTGAACTGCAAAATACCCTCAGACATCAGACTTTGGATACCTTCTACCAGCTGCTTACACCCATCAGGATGTGTAGCACAAGCCATGCATAACTCTCCGCATCCTGGAAAGAACCCCTTCTTCACCAACTTAGCTTTGACGAAACTAAGCAGCGTCTTTAAGTCTTTGACATCAGTCAGCAGATCTGCACTATCCTCTGCGATAATGGCGTTCACTCCGCCTCCCCTATGATGAGGCATGGGGTTTTTGGTAACATTGGGCACATTGTCGGAGAAGTTGATAATCTTGGCGTCTACCAGGTCCTGCACCTTGTGCTTAAAGGCTTTGCAGTTCTCAATCGTATGGCCTGGCGCCCCAGTATGGAAATCGCAAGTGGCATTTGCGTCATACCCCGGTGGTGGTTATAACGCCCCATATTGCTTTTAGGATTACCGACTGACCCCACAAACCAACACGGGTCTTTTCAGCATGCTTTTTCCTCACTCACATGCTTTCCGGGAAACTTCCCAGAAGGTCACCCATCCCAGAATTGCTCCAAGTCAAGCACGCTTAACTATGGAGTTCTTATGAACGGGCTACCGAAAAGAAGATGCATCTTGTTGGTATAGGTAGTACCAATTAATCCTTATAATCCTTCATTCAACCATGCAGTCCCATACCTGCATAGCCTCAGGATCCCTCTCATTCGGATGTGAATTCGGTTTTCCCCTAGAAGCTGCTAGGAGTGTCTCATTGTCATGCCTCATGACACCGACAACCACTCCCTCGCCCATGGGTGTTACATGTAACCACCGTCCTCTTTCACCTCAGGTGTTACATGCCCACCAGCTTCCGCTTGGTTCGTCCCCGAACCACATCGTACTGGGAGAGGTATGGCTATGATACCATTTGTAACGCCCCATATTGCTTTCTAAGGATTACCGACTGACCCCACAAACCAACACGGGTCCTTTCAGCATGCTTTGTCCTCAATCACACGCTTTCCAGGAAACTTCCCAGAAGGTCACCCATCCTAGTACTACTCTTGCCCAAGCACGCTTAACTGCGGAGTTCTGATGGGATCAGGTGCGATCATACCAGCACTAATGCACCGGATCCCATCAGAACTCCGCAGTTAAGCGTGCTTGGGCAAGAGTAGTACTAGGATGGGTGACCTTCTGGGAAGTTTCCTGGAAAGCGTGTGATTGAGGACAAAGCATGCTGAAAGGACCCGTGTTGGTTTGTGGGGTCAGTCGGTAATCCTTAGAAAGCAATATGGGGCGTTACAGTGGTGCCCCTGTCAAGGGAGCCATCGTCCTCTTTTGAACTAACTAAAGCTGAAGCAAAGTTTGCAAGAGCTGCGCATACGACATAGGTGGTGCTTCGAAGTGACGGTTTGCCAAAGGAGCCCGATTCTGATATTTTCTATATCCCTGTTGATTCTGTTGCTGCGGTTGCTGCTGCGGCGGAGCTGCTGGGATATTTATACTGGCTATCTGCTGCTGAGGGCCCTTGCTCTTTCTCCGAGCGTTGGTGACAGCACTCACATCTGCTTCTCGACGTTTGCCAGCGTAAGGTTTCTTTCCACCTCCTCCAGCTGAGGATGATTCACCTTGAATTTTTCCGATCTTTATACCATTCTCGACGTGCTCGCCCATAGTGATGAGAGCAGAGAACGTCCCAGACATGCCACTGACTAGCTTTTCATAGTAGATTCCCGGGAGGGTAGCAACAAACATCTGTACGAGCTCGCGCTCAACCATCGGCGGTTGAACCCGAGCAGCCAACTCACGCCACCGCTGGGCGTACTCCTTAAAGCCTTCATTATTTTGCAGCGAAAGGTTCTGGAGCTGAACTCGGTTGGGGGCCAAGTCGCTATTATATTAATAGTGGAGGACAAACGCTTCAGCGAGATCTTTCCATGTGCGCACGGTAGTGGGCTCCAAGCCCATATACCACTCGAGGGATGGACCAGAAAGACTATCTTGGAAGAAGTGCATCAGCAACTTCTCATCGTCAGAATAGGCGGACATCTTTCTATAGTAAGATCGAAGGTGGACACGAGGGCAAGTAGTGCCCTTATACTTCTCGAAGACAGGCACTTTGAACTTATGAGGTACCTTGAAATCAGCAATTAACCCCAGCTTGGACATATCAACGCCCAATGTATTCTGATTCTCAATGTCTCTCATTTTGTCTTCCAGTGCTTTGAACCTGAGCCGCGCTTCAGCATTCAACTCTGCTTCCACACCTCTTTGAGAAAAGATATCATCCTGATGATCCTCAAGCCACGGTTGAGGCACCAACAGATTTCCGACGCCAGCGTTGCCGTTGACCGGCCCGGCGTTGACATTAGCCCCCAGACTACCATTGCCGACGCCCGTCGCATTGAGTCCGATATTGGCCATCACATTGCCATTAGCACTGCCGTTGCCCCCGGCAACAGGAACAACATTCTGCGAAGCATCAACTGGAGGAGGAGTAGGCACAACCCCGCCATGAAGTATGCCGTTACTATCAACCCTGGAGATCAAAGGTTGAACCAAAGTACGAAGCTGGTCCTGACCATTAGCGACTACCTGCATCAGTTCCATAAAACGATCCATCCGTTCACGGAGCTCTTGAACATATGACTACACCTGATCCATGATCCTTGTCTGATTAGCCCGAGTTGAGTAACGGTGAATGAGTCTCTGATCAATCCTGGAGACCGGAAGCAGCTCGGAACCTGTGAACCTGAAAAACCTGTAAACAATAAAGGTTAGGAAAAGCAACAAAATGTACGCCATGCAAATGCTTCATGCAGATGCATGCGTGTGTCTGTGTGCTTGGGAGATTTCCCCCGATCCTAGCGCCTTAGTGCCAGTGCTGACAATAATAATAATAATAAGAAGAAGTCCGAGCCCAATCATGGAAACATCAACCTCATATATATATGGAAAGCCTATCAAGGTAGTACATAGCATCAGCGAGTACAAAACAAATCAACAGCGTGACCTCAGCCAACAAGTCTGGTGATGGTCAGCATACAACAAAGATCAAAACAAAAGGAATACAAGCTGGTCAAGTATGGCCACGGGCGCGGTACTCTGCTAATAACTCCTTCGTCTCTGGATGATCTGGCAAAGTGAGCAACCCCTCGACGAGTAGTTCCCTCTGCACAATAGTATACTGAAGTCCCTGAACTGAACTTCCCCATGCTCCTTCACCGAAGCAATCTTCCAGTTTCCTCTTCTTAGACTCAAACTTCAGCTTGCACTCCTTCAGGTTGGCAAGGGCTTTGTTGAGTTGGCCTTCGGCGGCGTACCTGCGGGCAGTCTCTTCATCAAACCTCCGCTCACTGTCTTTTACCTCAGCTTCCAGCTTAGAGATCTGCAGCATCAGCTTGTCCTCTCGCTCCTTCCTGGTAGCCAGGGAGGTCTTCCAATGCTGGTCGAACTTAGATATCCTCCGATATGCCTCGTCCAAATGTTGTTTCTTCGTAGCTAGTACATCATTAACAGCCCTGAAGTCCTGCACCCAGTTGGTTCACCGACTCTGTTTGCTTTTTGAAAGCATGCACGACTTCGTTCCTCTCACTTCGAAGCTGAGCTAACTCTTTCTCCAGTTCTGCGTTTGCCCGCTTCAGCTCATCCCGCTCAGCTAGTACCTGGTTATGCTGATGGATGGACACAGTAGTAGGCTCTTCGACTGGTGGAGGACTCTCTGGTCTGGCATGAGGAAACGGCATCCCTATAGCGCTGGCTCTGGCTCTGATCCAAGCTGAATAAGGAGGGTAGGCTTGACTGTTGCTCTTTCCCAACAAAGGCTTTCCTCTCTTGCTGATACTGTTCCACGCGCGCTGAAGCTTGGACAACAAATCCCCCTCTAGAGTACCCGTGAGGTACAGAGATTCCCGTACCTCTTCCTCCTTCGGCGGAGTCCTCAAAGCATATGCGAACTGACGAACTAGCAACGACGGATTGTAGTTTATGCAACCCTTCCTACCTATCAGAGGTACATTAGGAAACCCACTACAACTGAAGATCACCTAAGTACCTAGCCTGTCTCTGTCAATGAACCAATCAATGTCTTCTGCAGACAAACTCATCAGACACTCAGGCCACTCAGCTGTGGCTGCAGACAAGACGAAAGAACCCCTCTTGGGCAAATGACTATCAAACCATCTAAACAGCAATGGTACGCAGCATGAGACATTCTTCCCTCTCTGGTTCTCATTCTTGTAATGCACTGAGTGATAGACGTCCCCGATCAAAGTAGGGACCGGATTCCCTGAGGCGAAGATGTGAAATGCATCAAAGTCTACGAAATCAGGCATGTTGGGGAACAAGATAATGCCATATATGCATAAAGCGAGGATGGCATTGAATGCGTCCCAACATCTGTCCTTAGCACACTGCTGAGCCTTAGCTACCAGAAACTGCAAGGAGAACCCAGGAACCTTGTTCCAACTCGTCACTACTAACTCAGAGGCGTCCACATGAAGTGAAGAAGCTAAACCAGCCAGATCAGGCTCAGCATCCATGTGGACAAAAGGCATCTGCCTTTTGATAGGCACACCCAGCAAATCAGCATACTCTTCCAGCGTCGGCGCGAGAACGAAGTCCTGAAAAGTGAAACACCTCAGCGGAGGGTCATAGAACTGCAACAGAGCATGTAACTCATTCAACTCGGATGTAGAAGGTTTGCAAACCAGACTGAGCAACCTGCCATAAGACTTCCTGAACCCATCCTTCACAGAATCACCTGCTAGAGCTATCAAACCAGTCAACTTCGACACATCAGGGGTCGGGAACTTGTACGCAACAGTCTTCCTGAGGGAGGCCATAACAATACAATAGAAGGCGAGAAATCCTGGATCGGGGAAACGGTACCTGCAACACAGACACACGTTAATGGAATGCAAATGAACATGCAAACTAATGCAAAATGCAGGCATGCAATAATCTATCAGGATAGCCGCGGTGGAGATTCTGTATCAACGATCACTGATGAGAAGAAAACCCCGGTGTAAGACCACTAATTTGATCTACTAAGAACGACCTTCTGATAGGACCAGATACATAAGATCAAAATTCTGCTCTGTCGAGAACAAATGTCTAATAATAAGGACCCCGGATGTATGATCAAGAAATATCTGCTGACGAAGTCTTCAGACCCCAAATCAAAAATCTGCCCTATCAAGAACAAACATACAGCTGCTGATGAGATCTTCAGACCCCACTCAAAATCTGCTCTATCAAGAACAAACCACTGATGACAATACTCTGATCAAAACCTGCTCTATCAAGAACAGACATACACCTGATGATAAGATCCTCTGATCAAAACCTGCTCTATCAAGAACAGACAAATCTGCAATTGAGAAACCCTGGTACCAACATAACTGATTCACTGTCAAGAAAACCAGGTAGTCTGAAGGTCAAAGTTTCCTGCCATAAACCCAATCCCACTCACAGGTATGGACCTAAACTGACTCAAGGTACGACATCCTATGCGTTCATCAGCGTCACAGACTTTCAAGAGGGGTGATACGATACCCAGAAGGTGTGGCATCACCAGCTCATGAAGAGGCCTCACTTAGCTGAATCACAAATGATCGGTCCCCAGAGTCGACAATCCACCAAACCAGCAACCGTCTCAACCCAAAGGGTTGAAAGTGAAGCCAACCGGATGAACCTCGTCTGAGCGTGGATTTCATGAGACACTAGTGCCTGCAAAGCAAGCACGCGCCCACTAATTTCCACTCTAATGCTATGGTGCACTCAAGCCTGGGCCTGGCTTCTCACTCATCAGAACTCCCATCCCACAACAGCACAAATAATCATATTATACTGAAAATAAAATGCGGGAAATAAAGTGCGAGAAGTAAAATGCGATAAATAAACGCAACCCAACAAGTAAACACACAAGCGCTAGGATTGACTCGCATAGGGAACCAGGGAACCATAGATTCTGGGTTCGATCCCCAGCAGAGTCGCCAGCTGTCGCTTGCGCGGAAATAAGGTGTCGGCATGACAGAAGAGTCGCCACCTTTCATTATTTATCCCTCAGAGCGGGAAAGGAAACGATTGGAAAAACCTGCCGAAAAAGGGTAAGACAAGGTCATCGCAACCATTGTCTGGGTTCGGGAGTCGGTTACGCAAGGGGAAGGTATTAGCACCCCTCACGTTCGTCGTACTCGACGGGATCCGCGCTTGTTTGTTTACTTGGACGGGTTGGTTATAATCTATCTACCTATCAAGGCTGGCTGAAAAAGAAAAGAAAAATGACTCGGCAAAGCGTCGCACTTTATGCCTACGTATTCTCATCAGAGAATGAGAAATCAGAGTCAACATAGTTCGGCCTACGAAGGGTTATGGGGGAAGGTAGCTCGCCAAGACTTCGCCATCTTGTGCCTACGTACTCTCAACAGGCATGAGAGATCAGAGCTCACGTAGTTCGGGAAACTACGGTTTATTTCCTGTTTTGAAAGAAATGTTTTTTATTGTGTTTGCGATTTCAACTGCACTAGAGACTATGACCTGAGAGTGAATGCGTCGCATGTCACCCAAAGGGTACCATACTAAACATCCAAACTGTGGAAAAGAAGCTCTCCCACAATCCTTTCTCAGATAGCTTAAGGCTCGTAACGTACGAAAGAAATCATTCATGATTACTGTATCTTAAACTGTTTTGAGATGAGAAGAGAACAGGCCCAGCTAGGAGGGAGACTATCAAGTCCTACTGTTATCATGCCATGGATTCATCCTATGGTTGAGGTTTGAACAGGGAACTCCTAGAAGTTGTCATGCATAGGTTTCAACCTAAGATTCTATCATCAAATCCTTATCAAAGGAAATGAGAGTCCTAAGGGATCATGTCAATGATACACCGAAACAGACAAAGCATCAGCTTAACAGTAAAATGCATGCAATGCAAGTGAGGGAGGAAATGTGTGTGGGGCTTCAGCCTCCTCAAGCTCATCTCAACCTCAAGCCAGTCATGAAATAAAAGTAATCATACTGAAAAATAAACAACATGCTATCAAGCAATAAACAGTAAACTGCGATCATACAGATAAAATAAATGAAATACCATCCATGCTTGAGAAAGAAATTATCTACATCTAAGCTCTCCCTAATCCTAACCCTAAAACAAAACCCTAATCACATCTCTAAGCAAAGCCCTAAAGCAAAACCCTACACAAGAGAAATCAATCCCAGTCTTCAAGCTTCAAAACAACTGTGATCGGTTTACATTCCTCCTCAGGAGAAACTAAACTCACATGAAGGCTCCAACATCATTGGATACTTGAGAAATCCTACATGAACTAAGGGAACTAAGTGAACAGACCCATAGTGCCTTCCTCAGGAAAGTACTAGGGGGCTTCCACTTAGGAATCATATCCCATGTGGCTCAACAACTGTGATCAGTTTACATTCCTCCTCAGGAGAAACTAAACTCACATGAAGGCTCCAACATCATTAGATACTTGAGAAATCCTACATGAACTAAGGGAACTAAGTGAACAGACCCATAGTGCCTTCCTCAGGAAAGTACTAGGGGGCTTCCACTTAGGAATCATATCCCATGTGGCTCAACAACTGTGATCAGTTTACATTCCTCCTCAGGAGAAACTAAACTCACATGAAGGCTCCAACATCATTGGATACTTGGGAAAGAGGTGAGAAGAGAGAATGAAAGACATCCATAGTGCCTTCCTCAGGAAAGTACCATGAACTTCCCTCAGACTCCAGGGTCTCAAACCTCACAGAAAGCGAGCAAGCTCCTAAACCAGGCCTTCAATCCATGCCTCCTCCAATCCTCTAGTATGCTCCACTAAGCTCCACCATGAGATGCCAAGCTCCTCCAAGCAAAGGAATACCCCAAAGCAAAGCAAACTAACAAAACTTGCCCTAAAGGCCACACAAACAATCATTCAATTCAAAAATCAACTAAAAATAGTATATTATTCTATTAATTCCTAATATAAATGCCAGGGGACCCTACATGACTACCCTTTAGTCCCATATATTCCCCATAGACTAAATTGCCCTATAAAGCCTAAAACAAAATTGTTCAAAATCAACTATGCTCCATAAAACCCTAATTTGTTATGCTAATGCTATTTAATCAAACTAACTAAAATCTAATCCTAAAAATCTTGGTATAAAAACCATAGGGAACTAGATCAACATCTAATTATACTAGAAAGAATGGATTAAAAAACTTAAGGGAAGATCCTAAACCAAATTCTACAAAATCCAACATTAACCTAAATCATTAAAAAGCTATTTAAAAGAAAAATATGCTAAAAATATAAAAATAAAAATAAAATGGAATTTTATTTATTCATATTTTTCTAGACAAAATTATAAAATCATAGCAAAAACAACCACTTAAAAATATTCATTTTTCAATTATTTATGAATTTTATAAGATGCAAGAAAATAAAAGAAATTAAAAACTAAAATGAAATGGGAAGGGGGGTGTCAGTAGTGATGCACCTAGTTCAATTATCCAGATGGGCCAGGAAAGGGGGTTCAATTAGTAAGCGTGTTAAGCCCAATTACATTTCAGAAATTCAATTAAAAAAACCAAAGAAAAAGACTAAAAGCTCGGTGCATTAAGTAACTGATTTCAGTTGAAAATGGAATGGGCTTCACGTGGGGGGTTTGGATAGCACGCTTTTGCTGAGGCCCAAGAGTTGGATTAAATGAAACGCTGCGTTGCAGCTTCATTCTTTCCCTCCGTTTCCAACTTTAAATCTCAACCCTCAGATCAGTTTTCCAAGTCAAAGTCTCCCCACGATCTAACGGACATCAACCCGTCTTCAAACTTGGAACCCTAGGGTTTCAGGAATCACAACTCCATGCAGGGATCTTCCTCTCCCTCGTTCTCACTCAATTCTCCATGAATTTCTAAACTTCAAGAACCAAAAATGATCTACAATCTCCCAGGAATACAACCATACTCTTGGTTTTAATTGAATCCCCCTAGAACTCCAAACCCGATAGCATGAAATCCTTGGTTCACCAACTTTACACTGTGATGGACTCTCACGATTCTTGATTCTAATGGTACTAATGTGTTCTTCATGTTGCACTGGTCTCAGCATGCTAATGGATGTTGATTAAAACTCACTATATAACATTTTCTTGATCATCAAAGATTCCACATCATGTATGCAAACCTCATGAAACTCACTCAAACTTTCTGAATTCAATCATCTAATCAACCCTAACAGTTCTAACCTATTCTTTCTAACTAATAACACATAAATAAGGAGATAGAGGAGAATTCACCAACCTGCTTCTTGGCTATGGCAGAGGTGGAATCAGCTTGTTTCAGTGCTTGAATCCTCTTCACAATGATCCTCTAATGGTGATCTCTCTTCTGTTTGCAACAATTCTGATGATGAATGCTTGTAGAAGAAGATTCGAGCCTTGCTTGCAATAGAACCTTTCCTTGAATACCTCTCTCTCCACTGAATTCTCCAACTGAATTCTCTAACCCCTAATCTCATTTTGATCCCCTCAATATATAACAATCATTAGAAGAATCTAGATCCCTCTAGAATATGGTAGAAAGTCATGGAATTCTCATTTGATGACATATTGGAACCATCTCATATCATGCATACATCCCTTCATACTTGTGCTAAAATCTCTCCTCATGAGATATTGAGATGATATGTGTGAAAAATCAGCTGATCCTTGCCTTATGTTGAGTTTTCCAAAGTTACCTTATTATGCAAGTAATAGGTTTTCAAAGCAAGTCCCATTTTTAGGCCTCAAATCAAAAATGTGTTTAAACCATTGTTTCTAAAATGTTGTTTAGACTCAAAATCATATATTATATGACCTGTTTTGGATTTGTAGATCTCTCAAACCATTTTCCAATTTGAACTTATTTAACTTATATGCCATTTTTAGGTCATTTTCACCCATTCTTGTCAATTCTTGCTACAAGCTTCTCCAGCATGTCATGACTACTCTTTTAGACTCAAAATGTAATTTTGAGCAACTTTGATGTTTTGAAGTTTTTCCTTTGAGGCTTGGAAATAGGAGATACGGCCTTTGCTTAAAATGACCTATAAGTTCAAAATGACCAAAATACCCTTGGCTTGTCAAGGCCATAAGTTGAGTTCTACAAATCCTATCAAGGACTTCTAGTACTCTCTAGAAAGCTAAGAAGATTATATTCAACATTAATGTTGACCAAGAGATCATAGGAATCATCCTACTAGGGCAAAAGTTGGCTGCAAGTTGGGTGACTTTCAAGGACCCAGATTCACACACCTCAGATGACCTGTAATTTGTCAAAACCATAACTTGAGCTCTGCAAATCCTATCAAGGACTTCTACCACTCAAATTAAAGCTAAGAATAAGCTCTACAACATTCATGTTGTGGGGAAGATGAGATGAAAATCACATCTTGAGCTAAAACTGCCTGGAAGATAGGGATCAAACTAGGGGATTTTACGCTGCCAATCCTTAGAAACCCTAGCTTAAAACTTCTCAAACTCCTCAATCATGATGAGTTGGTCTAGGAATCATCCTTATAATATCTCAATACATCATTCCATGCTCATGGATCTTGGATTAGGTCTCAACCCTCTCCAAAACATCAGCTGACCTAGGGTTGACCCAGTCAAAACCCTAATTCTACCACTCATGGTTGAATCTTCTGAATTCTTGCATAATGACCTCTATGGGCTTCATGATGGCTTTCAATACATCTCATAAACTTTCTCAAAGCTTCAAGTTCACTCTCATAGTCTCAGCATCATCTGGGGAGCACCCACAACTCTCAAGTTATGAGACACACAACCTTGGTTTCAACCAATTTCTCTGAGGATCTCTTGAACTTTCTGATGAAGGTATCAACCTTCAAACATTTGATGGATAAATAAATGTTGGTCAAATTTTGGGGTGCAACAGTATCCAGACTCCGGTTATTACGTTGAGCGTTCAGGCTCCGTTCAGTTTCGTTGGGTATCCAGACTCCGGTTATTACGTTGAGCGTCCAGGCTCTAGTCAGTTTCGTTGTGTATCCGGACTCCGGTTATTACGTTGAGCGTTCAGGCTCCGGTCAGTTTCGTTGGGTATCCAGACTCCGGTTTTTACATTGAGCGTTCAGGCTCCGGTCAGTTTAGCTGGGTATCCAGACTCCGGTTATTACGTTGAGCGTCCAGGCTCCGGTCAGTTTCGTTGGGTATCCAGACTCCGGTTATTACGTTGAGCGTTCAGGCTCCGGTCAATTTCGTTGGGTGTCCAGACTCCGGTTATTACATTGAGGGTTTAGGCTCCGATCATTTTCGTTGCGCATCCAGACTCCAATTTATACGTTGTGCGTTCAGGCTCCGGTCAGTTTCGTTGGGTATCCAGACTCCGATTATTACGTTGAGCATTCAGGCTACGTTCAGTTTCGTTGGGTATCCAGACACCAGTTATTACGTTGTCCGTTCAGGCTCCGGTCAGTTTCGTTGGGTATCCAGACTCCGGTTATTACGTTGAATGTTCAGGCTCCGGTCAGTTTCGTTGGGTGTCCAGACTCCGGTTATTACGTTGAGCGTTCAGGCTCCGATCATTTTCGTTGAGCATCCAGACTCCAGTTATTATGTTGTGCGTTCAGGCTCCGGTCAGTTTCGTTGGGTATCCAGACTCCGGTTATTACGATGAATGTTCAGGCTCCGGTCAGTTTCGTTGGGTGTCCAGACTCAGGTTATTACGTTGTGCGTTCAGGCTCCGGTCAGTTTCGTTGGGTATCCAGACTCCGGTTATTACGTTGAGCGAGCAGGCTCCGGTCAGTTTCGTTGGGTATCTAGACTCCGGTTATTACCTTGAGCGTTCAGGCTCCGGTCAGTTTCGTTGGGTATCCAGACTCCGGTTATTACGTTGAGCGTTCAGGCTCCGGTCAGTTTCGTTGGGTATCCAAACTCTGGTTTTTTCGTTGAGCGTTCAGGCTCCGGTCAGTTTTGTTGGGTATCCAGACTCCGGTTATTAAGTTAAGGGTTCAGGCTCCGGTCAGTTTTGTTGGGTATCCAGACTCCGGTTATTACATTGAGCGTTCAGGTTCCGGTCAGTTTCGTTGTGTATCCAGACTCTTGTTATTACGTTGATCGTTCAGGCTCCAGTCAGTTTCGTTGGGTATCCAGACTCCGGTTATTACGTTGAGCGTTCAGGCTCAGGTCAGATTCCTTGGGTATCCAGACTCCGGTTATTACGTTGAGCGTTCAGGCTCCAGTCATTTTCGTTGAGCATCCAGACTCCAGTTATTACATTGTGCGTTCAGGGTCCGGTCAGTTTCGTTGAGTATCAAGACTCCGGTTATTACGTTGAGCGTTCGGGCTTCGGTCAGTTTCGTTGGGTATCCAGACTCCGGTTATTACGTTGAGCGTTCAGGCTCCGGTCAGTTTCGTTGTGTATCCAGACTCTGGTTATTACGTTGAGCGATCAGGCTCCGATCAATTTCGTTGTGTATCCAGACTCCAGTTATTACGTTGATCGTTCAGGCTCCAGTCAGTTTCGTTGAGTATCCAGCCTCCGGTATTACGTTGAGCGTTCAGGCTCCGGTCAGTTTCATTGGGTATCCAGATTCCGGTTATTACGTTGAGCGATCAGGCTCCGATCAATTTCGTTGGGTATCCAGACTCCGGTTATTACGTTGAACATTCAGGCTCCGGTCAGTTATGTTGGGTATCCAGACTCCGGTTATTACTTGAGTGTTCAGGCTCCGATCATTTTCGTTGAGCATCCAGACTCCAGTTATTACGTTGTGCGTTCAGGCTCCGGTCAGTTTCATTGGGTATCCAGACTCCGGTTATTACGTTGAGCGTTCAAGCTCTGGTCAGTTTCGTTGTGTATCCAGACTCCGGTTATTACATTGAGCGTTCAGGCTCCGGTCAGTTTCATTGGGTATCCAGACTCTGGTTTTTACGTTGAGCGTTCAGGCTCTTGTCAGTTTTGCTGGGTATCCAGACTCCGGTTATTACATTGAGCGTTCAGGCTCCGGTCAGTTTCGTTGGGTATCCAGACTCCGGTTATTACGTTGAGCGTTCAGGCTCTGGTCAGTTTCGTTGGGTATCCAGACTCCGGTTTTTACGTTGAGCGTTCAGGCTCCGGTCAGTTTTGTTGGGTATCCAGACTCCGGTTATTACGTTGAGGGTTCAGGCTCCGGTCAGTTTCGTTGGGTATCCAGACTCCGGTTATTACATTGAGCGTTCAGGCTCCGGTCAGTTTCGTTGGGTATCCAGACTCCGGTTATTACGTTGATCGCTCAGGCTCCAGTCAGTTTCGTTGGGTATCCAGACTCCGGTTATTACGTTGAGCGTTCAGGCTCCGGTCAGTTTCGTTGGGTATCCAGACTCCGGTTATTACGTTGAGCGTTCAGGCTCCGGTCAGTTTCGTTGGGTATCCAAACTCTGGTTTTTTCGTTGAGCATTCAGGCTCCGGTCAGTTTTGTTGGGTATCCAGACTCCGGTTATTAAGTTAAGGGTTCAGGCTCCGGTCAGTTTTGTTGGGTATCCAGACTCCGGTTATTACATTGAGCGTTCAGGTTCCGGTCAGTTTCTTTGTGTATCCAGACTCTTGTTATTACGTTGATCGTTCAGGCTCCAGTCAGTTTCGTTGGGTATCCAGACTCCGGTTATTACGTTGAGCGTTCAGGCTCAGGTCACTTTCGTTGGGTATCCAGACTCCGGTTATTACGTTGAGCGTTCAGGCTCCAGTCATTTTCGTTGAGCATCCAGACTCCAGTTATTACGTTGTGCATTCAGGGTCTGGTCAGTTTCGTTGAGTATCAAGACTCCGGTTATTACGTTGAGCGTTCGGGCTCCGGTCAGTTTCGTTGGGTATCCAGACTCCGGTTATTACGTTGAGCGTTCAGGCTCCGGTCAGTTTCGTTGTGTATCCAGACTCCGGTTATTACGTTGAGCGATCAGGCTCCGATCAATTTCGTTGTGTATCCAGACTCCAGTTATTACGTTGATCGTTCAGGCTCCAGTCAGTTTCGTTGAGTATCCAGCCTCCGGTTATTACGTTGAGCGTTCAGGCTCCGGTCAGTTTCATTAGGTATCCAGATTCCGGTTATTACGTCGAGCCTTCAGGCTCCGGTCAATTTCGTTTGGTATCCAGACTCCGGTTATTACGTTGAACATTCAGGCTCTGGTCAGTTATGTTGGGTATCCAGACTCCGGTTATTACGTTGAGTGTTCAGGCTCCGATCATTTTCGTTGAGCATCCAGACTCCAGTTATTACGTTGTGCGTTCAGGCTCCGGTCAGTTTCATTGGGTATCCAGACTCCGGTTATTACGTTGGGTATCCAGACTCCGGTTATTACGTTGAGCGTTCAGGCTCTGGTCAGTTTCGTTGTGTATCCAGACTCCGGTTATTACATTGAACGTTCAGGCTCCGGTCAGTTTCGTTGGGTATCCAGACTCCGGTTTTTACGTTGAGCGTTCAGGCTCCGGTCAGTTTTGCTGGGTATCCAGACTCCGGTTATTACGTTGAGCGTTCAGGCTCCGGTCAGTTTCGTTGGGTATCCAGATTCCGGTTATTACTTTGAGCGAGCAGGCTATGGTCAGTTTCGTTGGGTATCCAGACTCCGGGTTTTACGTTGAGCGTTCAGGCTCCGGTCAGTTTCACTGTGTATCCAGACTCCGGTTATTACGTTGAGCGTTCAGGCTCCGGTCAGTTTCGTTGGGTATCCAGACTCCGGTTATTACATTGAGCGTTCAGGCTCCGGTCAGTTTTGTTGGGTATCCAGACTCCGGTTATTATGTTTAGCGTTCAGCTCCAGTCAGTTTCGTTGGGTATCCAGACTCCGGTTATTACATTGAGTGTTCAGGCTCCGGTCAATTTCGTTTGGTATCCAGACTCCGGTTATTACAATGAGCGTTCGAGCTCCATTAAGTTTCGTTGGGTATCCAGACTCCGGTTATTACGTTGAGCATTCAGGCTCTGGTCAGTTTCGTTGTGTATCCAGACTCCGGTTAATACATTGAGCGTTCAGGCTCCGGTCAGTTTCGTTGGGTATCCAGACTCTGGTTTTTACGTTGAGCGTTCAGGCTGCTGTCAGTTTTGGTGGGTATCCAGACTCCGGTTATTACGTTGAGCGTTCAGGCTCCGGTCAGTTTCGTTGGGTATCCAGACTCCGGTTATTACGTTGAGCATTCAGGCTCTGGTCAGTTTCGTTGGGTATCCAGACTCCGGTTTTTACGTTGAGCGTTCAGGCTCCGGTCAGTTTTGTTGGGTATCCAGACTCCGGTTATTACGTTGAGGGTTCAGGCTCCGGTCAGTTTCGTTGGGTATCCAGACTCCGGTTATTACATTGAGCGTTCAGGCTCCGGTCAGTTTCGTTGGGTATCCAGACTCCGGTTATTACGTTGATCGTTCAGGCTCCAGTCAGTTTCGTTGGGTATCCAGACTCCGGTTATTACGTTGAACGTTCAGGCTCTGGTCAGTTTCGTTGGGTATCCAGACTCCGGTTATTACGTTGAGCGTTCAGGCTCCGGTCAGTTTCGTTGGGTATCCAGACTCCAGTTATTACATTGAATGTTAAGGCTCCGGTCAGTTTCGTTGGGTGTCCAGACTCTGGATTTTACGTTGAGCATTCAGGCTCCGATCATTTTCGTTGAGCATCCAGACTCCAGTTATTACGTTGTGCGTTCTGGCTCCGGTCAGTTTTGTTGGGTATCCAGACTCCGGTTATTACGTTGAGCGTTCAGGCTCCGTTCAGTTTCGTTGGGTATCCAGACTCCGGTTATTACGTTGAGCGTTCAGGCTCCGATCATTTTCGTTGAGCATCCAGACTCCGGTTATTACGTTGAGCGTTCAGGCTCCGGTCAGTTTCGTTGGGTATCCAGACTCCGGTTATTACGTTGAGCGTTCAGACTCCGGTCAGTTTCGTTGGGTATTCAGACTCCGGTTATTACGTTGAGCGTTCAGGCTCCGGTTAGTTTCGTTAGGTATCCAGACTCTGGTTATTACGTTGAGCGTTCAGGCTCCGGTCAGTTTTGTTGGGTATCCAGACTCTGGTTTTTACGTTGAACGTTCAAGCTCCGGTCAGTTTTGTTGGCTATCCAGACTCCAGTTATTACGTTATACCTTCAGAATCCGGTCAGTTTCGTTGAGTATCCAGACTCCGGTTATTACGTTGAGCGTTCAGGCTCCGGTCAGTTTCGTTGGGTATCCAGACTCTGGTTTTTACGTTGAGCATTCAGGCTCCGGTCAGTTTCGTTGGGTATCCAGACTCCGGTTATTACGTTGAGCATTCAGGCTCCGGTCAGTATTGTTGGGTATCCAGACTCCGGTTATTACGCTAAGCGTTCAGGCTCCGGTCAGTTTCGTTGGGTATCCAGACTCCGGTTATTACATTGAGCGTTCAGGCTCCGGTCAGTTTCGTTTGGTATCCAGACTTCAGTTATTACGTTGAGCGTCCAGGCTCCGGTCAGTTTCGTTGGGTATCCAGACTCCGGTTATTACGTTGAGCGTTCAGGCTCTGGTCAGTTTCGTTGTGTATCCAGACTCCGGTTATTACATTGAGCGTTCAGGCTCCGGTCATTTTCGTTGAGCATCCAGACTCCAGTTATTACGTTGAGCGTTCAGGCTCCGGTCAGTTTCATTGGGTATCCAGACTCCGGTTATTACGTTGAGCGTTCAGGCTCCGTTCAGTTTCGTTGGGTATCCAGACTCCGGTTATTACGTTGAGCGTTCAGGCTCTAGTCAATTTCATTGTGTATCCGGACTCCGGTTATTACGTTGAGCGTTCAGGCTCCGGTCAGTTTCCTTGGGTGTCCAGACTCCGGTTATTACTTTGTGCGTTCAGGCTCCGATCATTTTTGTTGAGCATCCAGACTCCAGTTATTACATTGTGCGTTTAGGCTCCGGTCAGTTTCATTGGGTATCCAGACTCCGGTTATTACGTTGAGCGTTCAGACTCCGTTCAGTTTCGTTGGGTATCTGGACTCCGGTTATTACGTTGAGCGTTCAGGCTCTGGTCAGTTTCGTTGTGTATCCGGACTCCGGTAATTACGTTGAGCGTTCAGGCTCCGGTCAGTTTCGTTGGGTATCCAGACTCCGGTTTTTACGTTGAGCGTTCAGGCTCCGGTCAGTTTTGTTGGGTATCCAGACTCCGGTTATTACGTTGAGCGTTCAGGCTCCGGTCAGTTTCGTTGGGTATCCAGATTCCGGTTATTACTTTGAGCGAGCAGGCTATGGTCAGTTTCGTTGGGTATCCAGACTCCGGGTTTTACGTTGAGCGTTCAGGCTCCGGTCAGTTTCACTGTGTATCCAGACTCCGGTTATTACGTTGAGCGTTCAAGCTCCGGTCAGTTTCGTTGGGTATCCAGACTCCGGTTATTACATTGAGCGTTCAGGCTCCGGTCAGTTTTGTTGGGTATCCAGACTCCGGTTATTATGTTTAGCGTTCAGCTCCAGTCAGTTTCGTTGGGTATCCAGACTCCGGTTATTACATTGAGTGTTCAGGCTCCGGTCAATTTCGTTTGGTATCCAGACTCCGGTTATTACAATGAGCGTTCGGGCTCCATTAAGTTTCGTTGGGTATCCAGACTCCGGTTATTACGTTGAGCATTCAGGCTCTGGTCAGTTTCGTTGTGTATCCAGACTCCGGTTAATACATTGAGCGTTCAGGCTCCGGTCAGTTTCGTTGGGTATCCAGACTCTGGTTTTTACGTTGAGCGTTCAGGCTGCTGTCAGTTTTGGTGGGTATCCAGACTCCGGTTATTACGTTGAGCGTTCAGGCTCCGGTCAGTTTCGTTGGGTATCCAGACTCCGGTTATTACGTTGAGCATTCAGGCTCTGGTCAGTTTCGTTGGGTATCCAGACTCCGGTTTTTACGTTGAGCGTTCAGGCTCCGGTCAGTTTTGTTGGGTATCCAGACTCCGGTTATTACGTTGAGGGTTCAGGCTCCGGTCAGTTTCGTTGGGTATCCAGACTCCGGTTATTACATTGAGCGTTCAGGCTCCGGTCAGTTTCGTTGGGTATCCAGACTCCGGTTATTACGTTGATCGTTCAGGCTCCAGTCAGTTTCGTTGGGTATCCAGACTCCGGTTATTACGTTGAACGTTCAGGCTCTGGTCAGTTTCGTTGGGTATCCAGACTCCGGTTATTACGTTGAGCGTTCAGGCTCCGGTCAGTTTCGTTGGGTATCCAGACTCCAGTTATTACATTGAATGTTAAGGCTCCGGTCAGTTTCGTTGGGTGTCCAGACTCTGGATTTTACGTTGAGCATTCAGGCTCCGATCATTTTCGTTGAGCATCCAGACTCCAGTTATTACGTTGTGCGTTCTGGCTCCGGTCAGTTTTGTTGGGTATCCAGACTCCGGTTATTACGTTGAGCGTTCAGGCTCCGTTCAGTTTCGTTGGGTATCCAGACTCCGGTTATTACGTTGAGCGTTCAGGCTCCGATCATTTTCGTTGAGCATCCAGACTCCGGTTATTACGTTGAGCGTTCAGGCTCCGGTCAGTTTCGTTGGGTATCCAGACTCCGGTTATTACGTTGAGCGTTCAGACTCCGGTCAGTTTCGTTGGGTATTCAGACTCCGGTTATTACGTTGAGCGTTCAGGCTCCGGTTAGTTTCGTTAGGTATCCAGACTCTGGTTATTACGTTGAGCGTTCAGGCTCCGGTCAGTTTTGTTGGGTATCCAGACTCTGGTTTTTACGTTGAACGTTCAAGCTCCGGTCAGTTTTGTTGGCTATCCAGACTCCAGTTATTACGTTATACCTTCAGAATCCGGTCAGTTTCGTTGAGTATCCAGACTCCGGTTATTACGTTGAGCGTTCAGGCTCCGGTCAGTTTCGTTGGGTATCCAGACTCTGGTTTTTACGTTGAGCATTCAGGCTCCGGTCAGTTTCGTTGGGTATCCAGACTCCGGTTATTACGTTGAGCATTCAGGCTCCGGTCAGTATTGTTGGGTATCCAGACTCCGGTTATTACGCTAAGCGTTCAGGCTCCGGTCAGTTTCGTTGGGTATCCAGACTCCGGTTATTACATTGAGCGTTCAGGCTCCGGTCAGTTTCGTTTGGTATCCAGACTTCAGTTATTACGTTGAGCGTCCAGGCTCCGGTCAGTTTCGTTGGGTATCCAGACTCCGGTTATTACGTTGAGCGTTCAGGCTCTGGTCAGTTTCGTTGTGTATCCAGACTCCGGTTATTACATTGAGCGTTCAGGCTCCGGTCATTTTCGTTGAGCATCCAGACTCCAGTTATTACGTTGAGCGTTCAGGCTCCGGTCAGTTTCATTGGGTATCCAGACTCCGGTTATTACGTTGAGCGTTCAGGCTCCGTTCAGTTTCGTTGGGTATCCAGACTCCGGTTATTACGTTGAGCGTTCAGGCTCTAGTCAATTTCATTGTGTATCCGGACTCCGGTTATTACGTTGAGCGTTCAGGCTCCGGTCAGTTTCCTTGGGTGTCCAGACTCCGGTTATTACGTTGTGCGTTCAGGCTCCGATCATTTTTGTTGAGCATCCAGACTCCAGTTATTACATTGTGCGTTTAGGCTCCGGTCAGTTTCATTGGGTATCCAGACTCCGGTTATTACGTTGAGCGTTCAGACTCCGTTCAGTTTCGTTGGGTATCTGGACTCCGGTTATTACGTTGAGCGTTCAGGCTCTGGTCAGTTTCGTTGTGTATCCGGACTCCGGTAATTACGTTGAGCGTTCAGGCTCCGGTCAGTTTCGTTGGGTATCCAGACTCCGGTTTTTACGTTGAGCGTTCAGGCTCCGGTCAGTTTTGTTGGGTATCCAGACTCCGTTTATTACATTGAGCGTTCAGGCTCCGGTCAGTTTCGTTGGGTATCCAAACTCCGGTTATTACGTTGAGCGAGCAGGCTCCGGTCAGTTTCGTTGGGTATCTAGACTACGGTTATTACGTTGAGCGTTCAGGCTCCGGTCAGTTTCGTTGGGTATCCAGACTCCGGTTATTATGTTGAGCGTTCAGGCTCTGGTCAGTTTCGTTGGGTATCCAGACTCCGGTTTTTACGTTGAGCGTTCAGGCTCCGGTCAGTTTTGTTGGGTATCCAGACTCCGGTTATTACGTTGAGGGTTCAGGCTCCGGTCAGTTTCGTTGGGTATCCAGACTCCGGTTATTACATTGAGCGTTCAGGCTCCGGTCAGTTTCGTTGGGTATCCAGACTCCGGTTATTACGTTGATCGTTCAGGCTCCAGTTAGTTTCGTTGGGTATCTAGACTCCGGTTATTACGTTGAGCGTTCAGGCTCCGGTCAGTTTCGTTGGGTATCCAGACTCCGGTTATTACGTTGAGCACTCAAGCTCCGGTCAGTTTTGTTGGGTATCCAGACTCCAGTTATTACATTGAATGTTCAAGCTCCGGTCAGTTTCGTTGGGTGTCCAGACTCTGGTTTTTACGTTGAGCATTCAGGCTCCGATCATTTTCGTTGAGCATCCAGACTCCAGTTATTACGTTGTGCGTTCTGGCTCCGGTCAGTTTTGTTGGGTATCCAGACTCCGGTTATTACCTTGAGCGTTCAGGCTCCGTTCAGTTTCGTTGGGTATCCAGACTCCGGTTATTACGTTGAGCGTTCAGGCCCAGGTCAGTTTCGTTGGGTATCCAGACTCCGGTTATTACGTTGAGCGTTCAGGCTCAGGTCAGTTTCGTTGGGTATCCAGACTCCGGTTATTACGTTGAGCGTTCAGGCTCCAGTCATTTTCGTTGAGCATCCAGACTCCAGTTATTACGTTGTGCGTTCAGGGTCCGGTCAGTTTCGTTGAGTATCAAGACTCCGGTTATTACGTTGAGCGTCCAGGCTCCGGTCAGTTTCGTTGGGTATCCAGACTCCGGTTATTACGTTGAGCGTTCAGGCTCTGGTCAGTTTCGTTGTGTATCCAGACTCCGGTTATTACATTGAGCGTTCAGGCTCCGGTCATTTTCGTTGAGCATCCAGACTCCAGTTATTACGTTGAGCGTTCAGGCTCCGGTCAGTTTCATTGGGTATCCAGACTCCGGTTATTACGTTGAGCGTTCAGGCTCCGTTCAGTTTCGTTGGGTATCCAGACTCCGGTTATTACGTTGAGCGTTCAGGCTCTAGTCAATTTCATTGTGTATCCGGACTCCGGTTATTACGTTGAGCGTTCAGGCTCCGGTCAGTTTCCTTGGGTGTCCAGACTCCGGTTATTACGTTGTGCGTTCAGGCTCCGATCATTTTTGTTGAGCATCCAGACTCCAGTTATTACATTGTGCGTTTAGGCTCCGGTCAGTTTCATTGGGTATCCAGACTCCGGTTATTACGTTGAGCGTTCAGACTCCGTTCAGTTTCGTTGGGTATCTGGACTCCGGTTATTACGTTGAGCGTTCAGGCTCTGGTCAGTTTCGTTGTGTATCCGGACTCCGGTAATTACGTTGAGCGTTCAGGCTCCGGTCAGTTTCGTTGGGTATCCAGACTCCGGTTTTTACGTTGAGCGTTCAGGCTCCGGTCAGTTTTGTTGGGTATCCAGACTCCGTTTATTACATTGAGCGTTCAGGCTCCGGTCAGTTTCGTTGGGTATCCAAACTCCGGTTATTACGTTGAGCGAGCAGGCTCCGGTCAGTTTCGTTGGGTATCTAGACTACGGTTATTACGTTGAGCGTTCAGGCTCCGGTCAGTTTCGTTGGGTATCCAGACTCCGGTTATTATGTTGAGCGTTCAGGCTCTGGTCAGTTTCGTTGGGTATCCAGACTCCGGTTTTTACGTTGAGCGTTCAGGCTCCGGTCAGTTTTGTTGGGTATCCAGACTCCGGTTATTACGTTGAGGGTTCAGGCTCCGGTCAGTTTCGTTGGGTATCCAGACTCCGGTTATTACATTGAGCGTTCAGGCTCCGGTCAGTTTCGTTGGGTATCCAGACTCCGGTTATTACGTTGATCGTTCAGGCTCCAGTTAGTTTCGTTGGGTATCTAGACTTCGGTTATTACGTTGAGCGTTCAGGCTCCGGTCAGTTTCGTTGGATATCCAGACTCCGGTTATTACGTTGAGCACTCAAGCTCCGGTCAGTTTTGTTGGGTATCCAGACTCCAGTTATTACATTGAATGTTCAAGCTCCGGTCAGTTTCGTTGGGTGTCCAGACTCTGGTTTTTACGTTGAGCATTCAGGCTCCGATCATTTTCGTTGAGCATCCAGACTCCAGTTATTACGTTGTGCGTTCTGGCTCCGGTCAGTTTTGTTGGGTATCCAGACTCCGGTTATTACCTTGAGCGTTCAGGCTCCGTTCAGTTTCGTTGGGTATCCAGACTCCGGTTATTACGTTGAGCGTTCAGGCCCAGGTCAGTTTCGTTGGGTATCCAGACTCCGGTTATTACGTTGAGCGTTCAGGCTCAGGTCAGTTTCGTTGGGTATCCAGACTCCGGTTATTACGTTGAGCGTTCAGGCTCCAGTCATTTTCGTTGAGCATCCAGACTCCAGTTATTACGTTGTGCGTTCAGGGTCCGGTCAGTTTCGTTGAGTATCAAGACTCTGGTTATTACGTTGAGCGTTCGGGCTCCGGTCAGTTTCGTTGGGTATCCAGACTCCGGTTATTACGTTGAGCGTTCAGGCTCCGGTCAGTTTCGTTGTGTATCCAGACTCCGGTTATTACGTTGAGCGATCAGGCTCCGATCAATTTCAATGTGTATCCAGACTCCAGTTATTACGTTGATCGTTCAGGCTCCAGTCAGTTTCGTTGAGTATCCAGCCTCCGGTTATTACGTTGAGCGTTCAGGCTCCGGTCAGTTTCATTGGGTATCCAGATTCCGGTTATTACGTCGAGCCTTCAGGCTCCGGTCAATTTCGTTGGGTATCCAGACTCCGGTTATTACGTTGAACATTCAGGCTCCGGTCAGTTATGTTGGGTATCCAGACTCCGGTTATTACGTTGAGTGTTCAGGCTCCGGTCAGTTTCATTGGGTATCCAGACTCCGGTTATTACGTTGAGCGTTCAGGCTCCATTCAGTTTCGTTGGGTATCCAGACTCCGGTTATTACGTTGAGCGTTCAGGCTCTGGTCAGTTTCGTTGTGTATCCAGACTCCGGTTATTACATTGAACGTTCAGGCTCCGGTCAGTTTCGTTGGGTATCCAGACTCCGGTTTTTACGTTGAGCGTTCAGGCTCCGGTCAGTTTTGCTGGGTATCCAGACTCCGGTTATTACATTGAGCGTTCAGGCTCCGGTCAGTTTCGTTGGGTATCCAGACTCCGGGTTTTACGTTGAGCGTTCAGGCTCCGGTCAGTTTCATTGTGTATCCAGACTCCGGTTATTACGTTGAGCGTTCAGGCTCCGGTCAGTTTCGTTGGGTATCCAGACTCCGGTTATTACATTGAGCGTTCAGGCTCCGGTCAGTTTTGTTGGGTATCCAGACTCCGGTTATTATGTTTAGCGTTCAGCTCCAGTCAGTTTCGTTGGGTATCCAGACTCCGGTTATTACATTGAGTGTTCAGGCTCCGGTCAATTTCGTTTGGTATCCAGACTCCGGTTATTACAATGAGCGTTCAGGCTCCATTCAGTTTCGTTGGGTATCCAGACTCCGGTTATTACGTTGAGCATTCAGGCTCTGGTCAGTTTCGTTGTGTATCCAGACTCCGGTTATTACATTGAGCGTTCAGGCTCCGGTCAGTTTCGTTGGGTATCCAGACTCTGGTTTTTACGTTGAGCGTTCAGGCTCCTGTCAGTTTTGCTGGGTATCCAGACTCCGGTTATTACGTTGAGCGTTCACGCTCCGGTCAGTTTATGTTGGGTATCCAGACTCCGGTTATTACGTTGAGCGTTCAGGCTCTGGTCAGTTTCGTTGGGTATCCAGACTCCGGTTTTTACGTTGAGCGTTCAGGCTTCGGTCAGTTTTGTTGGGTATCCAGACTCCGGTTATTACGTTGAGGGTTCAGGCTCCGGTCAGTTTCGTTGGGTATCTAGACTCCGGTTATTACATTGAGCGTTCAGGCTCCGGTCAGTTTCATTGGGTATCCAGACTCCGGTTATTACGTTGATCGTTCAGGCTCTAGTCAGTTTCGTTGGGTATCCAGACTCCGGTTATTACGTTGAGCGTTCAGGCTCCGGTCAGTTTCGTTGGGTATCCAGACTCCGGTTATTACGTTGAGCGTTCAGCCTCCGGTCAGTTTCGTTGGGTATCCAGACTCCAGTTATTACATTGAATGTTAAGGCTCCGGTCAGTTTCGTTGGGTGTCCAGACTCTGGTTTTTACGTTGAGCATTCAGGCTCCGATCATTTTCGTTGAGCATCCAGACTCCAGTTATTACGTTGTGCGTTCTGGCTCCGGTCAGTTTTGTTGGGTATCCAGACTCCGGTTATTACGTTGAGCGTTCAGGCTCCGTTCAGTTTCGTTGGGTATCCAAACTCCGGTTATTACGTTGAGCGTTCAGGCTCCGATCATTTTCGTTGAGCATCCAGACTCCGGTTATTACGTTGAGCGTTCAGGCTCCGGTCAGTTTCGTTGGGTATCCAGACTCCGGTTATTACGTTGATCGTTCAGACTCCGGTCAGTTTTGTTGGGTATTCAGACTCCGGTTATTACGTTGAGCGTTCAGGCTCCGGTTAGTTTCGTTAGGTATCCAGACTCTGGTTATTACGTTGAGCGTTCAGGCTCCGGTCAGTTTTGTTGGGTATCCAGACTCTGGTTTTTACGTTGAGCGTTCAAGCTCCGGTCAGTTTTGTTGGGTATCCAGACTCCGGTTATTACGTTATACGTTCAGGATCCGGTCAGTTTCGTTGAGTATCCAGACTCCGGTTATTACGTTGAGCGTTCAGGCTCCGGTCAGTTTAGTTGGGTATCCAGACTCTGGTTTTTACGTTGAGCATTCAGGCTCCGGTCAGTTTCGTTGGGTATCCAGACTCCGGTTATTACGTTGAGCATTCAGGCTCCGGTCAGTTTTGTTGGGTATCCAGACTCCGGTTATTACGCTAAGCGTTCAGGCTCCGGTCAGTTTCGTTGGGTATCCGGACTCCGGTTATTACATTGAGCGTTCAGGCTCCGGTCAGTTTCGTTTGGTATCCAGACTTCAGTTATTACGTTGAGCGTCCAGGCTCGGTCAGTTTCGTTGGGTATCCAGACTCCGGTTATTACGTTGAGCGTTCAGGGTCCGGTCAGTTTCCTTGGGTGTCCAGACTCCGGTTATTTCGTTGAGCGTTCAGGCTCCGATAATTTTCGTTGAGCATCCAGACTCCAGTTATTACGTTGATCGTCCAGGCTCCGGTCAGTTTCGTTGGGTATCCAGACTCCGATTATTGCTTTGAGCGTTCAGGCTCCGGTCAGTTTCGTTAGGTATCCAGACTCCGGTTATTACGTTGAATGTTCAGGCTCCAGTCAGTTTCGTTGGGTGCCCAGACTCCGGTTATTACATTGAGCGTTCAGGCTCCGGTCATTTTCGTTGAGCATCCAGACTCCAGTTATTACGTTGTGCATTCAGGTTCCGGTCAGTTTCGTTGGGTATCCAGACTCCGGTTATTACATTAAGCGTTCAGGCTTCGGTCAGTTTTGTTGGGTATCCAGACTCTGGTTATTACGTTGATGGTTCAAGCTCCAGTCAGTTTCGTTGGGTATCCAGACTCCGGTTATTACGTTGAGCGTTCAGACTCCGGTCAGTTTCGTTAGGTATCCAGACTCTGGTTATTACGTTGAGCGTTCAGGCTCCGGTCATTTTTGTTGAGCATCCAGACTCCAGTTATTAGGTTGTGCGTTCAGGGTCCGGTCATTTTCGTTGAGTATCCAGACTCCGGTTATTACGTTGAGCGTTCAGGCTCCTGTTATTTTCGTTGGGTATCCAGACTCCGGTTATTATGTTGAGCGTTCAGGCCCTGGTCAGTTTCGTTGGGTATCCAGACTCCGGTTTTTACGTTGAGCGTTCAGGCTCCGGTCAGTTTTGTTGGGTATCCAGACTCCAGTTATTACGTTGTGCGTTCTGGCTCCGGTCAGTTTTGTTGGGTATCCAGACTCCGGTTATTACGTTGAGCATTCAGGCTCCATTCAGTTTCGTTGGGTATCCAGACTCCGGTTATTACGTTGAGCGTTCAGGCTCCGATCATTTTCGTTGAGCATCCAGACTCCGGTTATTACGTTGAGCGTTCAGGCTCCGGTCAGTTTCGTTGGGTATCCAGACTCCGGTTATTACGTTGAGCGTTCAAACTCCGGTCAGTTTCGTTGGGTATTCAGACTCCGGTTATTACGATGAGCGTTCAGGCTCCGGTTAGTTTCGTTAGGTATCCAGACTCTGGTTATTACGTTGAGCGTTCAGGCTCCGGTCAGTTTTGTTGGGTATCCAGACTCTGGTTTTTACGTTGAGCGTTCAAGCTCCGGTCAGTTTTGTTGGGTATCCAGACTCCGGTTATTACGTTATACGTTCAGGATCCGGTCAGTTTCGTTGAGTATCCAGACTCCGGTTATTACGTTGAGCGTTCAGGCTCCGGTCAGTTTCGTTGGGTATCCAGACTCTGGTTTTTACGTTGAGCATTCAGGCTCCGGTCAGTTTCGTTGGGTATCCAGACTCCGGTTATTACGTTGAGCATTCAGGCTCCGGTCAGTTTTGTTGGGTATCCAGACTCCGGTTATTACGCTAAGCGTTCAGGCTCCGGTCAGTTTCGTTGGGTATCCAGACTCCGGTTATTACATTGAGCGTTCAGGCTCCGGTCAGTTTCGTTTGGTATCCAGACTTCAGTTATTACGTTGAGCGTCCAGGCTCCGGTCAGTTTCGTTGGGTATCCAGACTCCGGTTATTACGTTGAGCGTTCAGGGTCCGGTCAGTTTCCTTGGGTGTCCAGACTCCGGTTATTACGTTGAGCGTTCAGGCTCCGATCATTTTCGTTGAGCATCCAGACTCCAGTTATTACGTTGAGCGTTCAGGCTCCGGTCAGTTTCGTTGGGTATCCAGACTCCGGTTATTACGTTGAGCGTTCAGGCTCCGGTCAGTTTCGTTGGGTATCCAGACTCCGGTTATTACGTTGAGCGTTCAGGCTCTGGTCAGTTTCGTTGTGTATCCAGACTCCGGTTATTACATTGAGCGTTCAGGCTCCGGTCATTTTCGTTGAGCATCCAGACTCCAGTTATTACGTTGAGCGTTCAAGCTCCGGTCAGTTTCATTGGGTATCCAGACTCCGGTTATTACGTTGAGCGTTCAGGCTCCGGTCAGTTTCGTTGGGTATCCAGACTCCGGTTATTACGTTGAGCGAGCAGGCTCCGGTCAGTTTCGTTGGGTACCTAGACTCTGGTTATTACGTTGAGCGTTCAGGCTCCGGTCAGTTTCGTTGGGTATCCAGACTCCGGTTTTTACATTGAGCGTTCAGGCTCCGGTCAGTTTTGTTGGGTATCCAGACTCCGGTTATTACGTTGAGGGTTCAGGCTCCAGTCAGTTTCGTTGGGTATCCAGACTCCGGTTATTACATTGAGCGTTCAGGCTCCGGTCAGTTTCGTTGGGTATCCAGACTCCGGTTATTACGTTGATCGTTCAGGCTCCAGTCAGTTTCGTTGGGTATCCAGACTCCGGTTATTACGTTGAGCGTTCAGGCTCCGGTCAGTTTCGTTGGGTATCCAGACTCCGGTTATTACGTTGAGCGTTCAAGCTCCGGTCAGTTTTGTTGGGTATCCAGACTCCAGTTATTACATTGAATGTTCAAGCTCCGGTCAGTTTCGTTGGGTGTCCAGACTCTGTTTTTACGTTGAGCATTCAGGCTCCGATCATTTTCGTTGAGCATCCAGACTCCAGTTATTACGTTGTGCGTTCTGGCTCCGGTCAGTTTTGTTGGGTATCCAGACTCCGGTTATTACGTTGAGCGTTCAGGCTCCGTTCAGTTTCGTTGGGTATCCAGACTCCGGTTATTACGTTGAGCGTTCAGGCTCAGGTCAGTTTCGTTGTGTATCCAGACTCCGGTTATTACGTTGAGCGTTCTGGCTCCGGTCAGTTTCGTTGGGTATCCAGACTCCGGTTATTACATTGAGCTTTAAGGCTCCGGTCAGTTTCGTTGGGTATCCAGACTCTGGTTATTATGTTTAGCGTTCAGCTCCGGTCAGTTTCGTTGGGTATCCAGACTCCGGTTATTACATTGAGTGTTCAGGCTCCGGTCAGTTTCGTTTGGTATCCAGACTTCAGTTGTTACGTTGAGCGTTCATGCTCCGGTCAGTTTCGTTGGGTATCCAGACTCCGGTTTTTACGTTGAGCGTTCAGGCTCCGGTCAGTTTTGTTGGGTATCCAGACTCTGGTTTTTACGTTGAGCGTTCAAGCTCCGGTCAGTTTTGCTGGGTATCGAGACTCCGGTTATTACGTTATACGTTCAGGATCCGGTCAGTTTCGTTGAGTATCCAGACTCCGGTTATTACGTTGAGCGTTCAGGCTCCGGTCAGTTTCGTTGGGTATCCAGACTCTGGTTTTTACGTTGAGCATTCAGGCTCCGGTCAGTTTCGTTGGGTATCCAGACTCCGGTTATTACGTTGAGCGTTTAGGCTCTGGTCAGTTTCGTTGGGTATCCAGACTCCGGTTATTACGCTAAGCGTTCAGGCTCCGGTCAGTTTCGTTGGGTATCCAGACTCCGGTTATTACATTGAGCGTTCAGGCTCCGGTCAGTTTCGTTTGGTATCCAGACTTCAGTTATTACGTTGAGCGTCCAGGTTCCGGTCAGTTTCGTTGGGTATCCAGACTCCGGTTATTACGTTGAGCGTTCAGGCTCCGGTCAGTTTCCTTGGGTGTCCAGACTCCGATTATTACGTTGAGCGTTCAGGCTCCGATCATTTTCGTTGAGCATCCAAACTCCAGTTATTACGTTGAGCGTTCAGGCTCCGATCAGTTTCATTGGGTATCCAGACTCCGGTTATTACGTTGAGCGTTCAGGCTCCGTTCAGTTTCGTTGGGTATCCAGACTCCGGATATTACGTTGAGCGTTCGACCTCTAGTCAGTTTCGTTGTGTATCCGGACTCCGGTTATTACGTTGAGCGTTCAGGCTCCGATCATTTTCGTTGAGCATCCAGACTCCAGTTATTACGTTGTGCGTTTAGGCTCCGGTCAGTTTCATTGCGTATCCAGACTGCAGTTATTATGTTGAGCGTTCAGACTCCGGTCAGTTTCGTTGGGTATCCAGACTCCGGTTATTACGTTGAGCGTTCAGGCTCCGGTCAGTTGCGTTGGGTAACCAGACTCCGGTTATTATGTTTAGCGTTCAGCTCCGGTCAGTTTCGTTGGGTATCCAGACTCCGGTTATTACATTGAGTGTTCAGGCTCCGGTCAGTTTCGTTTGGTATCCAGACTTCAGTTGTTACGTTGAGCGTTCAGGCTCCGGTCAGTTTAGTTGTGTATCCAGACTCCGGTTTTTACGTTGAGCGTTCAGGCTCCGGTCAGTTTTGTTGGGTATCCAGACTCTGGTTTTTACATTGAGCGTTCAAGCTCCGGTCAGTTTTGTTGGGTATCCAGACTCCGGTTATTACGTTATACGTTAAGGATCCGGTCAGTTTCGTTGAGTATCCAGACTCCGGTTATTACGTTGAGCGTTCAGGCTCCGGTCAGTTTCGTTGGGTATCCAGACTCTGGTTTTTACGTTGAGCATTCAGGCTCCGGTCAGTTTCGTTGGGTATCCAGACTCCGGTTATTACGTTGAGCGTTTAGGCTCCGGTCAGTTTTGTTGGGTATCCAGACTCCGGTTATTACGCTAAGCGTTCAGGCTCCGGTCAGTTTCGTTGGGTATCCAGACTTCGGTTATTACATTGAGCGTTCAGGCTCCGGTCAGTTTCGTTTGGTATCCAGACTTCAGTTATTACGTTGAGCGTCCAGGTTCCGGTCAGTTTTGTTGGGTATCCAGACTCCGGTTATTACGTTGAGCGTTCAGGCTCCGGTCAGTTTCCTTGGGTGTCCAGACTCCGGTTATTACGTTGAGCGTTCAGGCTCCGATCATTTTCGTTGAGCATCCAAACTCCAGTTATTACGTTGAGCGTTCAGGCTCCGATCAGTTTCATTGGGTATCCAGACTCCGGTTATTACGTTGAGCGTTCAGGCTCCGGTCAGTTTCGTTGGGTATCCAGACTCCGGTTATTACGTTGAGCGAGCAGGCTCCGGTCAGTTTCGTTGGGTATCCAGACTCCGGTTATTATGTTGAGCGTTCAGGCTCCGGTCAGTTTCGTTGGGTATCCAGACTCCGGTTATTACGTTGAGCGTTCAGGCTCCGGTCAGTTTCGTTGGGTATCCAGACTCCGGTTTTTACGTTGAGCGTTCAGGCTCCGGTCAGTTTCGTTGGGTATCCAGACTCCGATTATTACGTTGAGGGTTCAGGCTCCGGTCAGTCTCGTTGGGTATCCAGACTCCGGTTATTACATTGAGCGTTCAGGCTCCGGTCAGTTGCGTTGGGTAACCAGACTCCGGTTATTATGTTTAGCGTTCAGCTCCGGTCAGTTTCGTTGGGTATCCAGACTCCGGTTATTACATTGAGTGTTCAGGCTCCGGTCAGTTTCGTTTGGTATCCAGACTTCAGTTGTTACGTTGAGCGTTCAGGCTCCGGTCAGTTTCGTTGTGTATCCAGACTCCGGTTTTTACGTTGAGCGTTCAGGCTCCGGTCAGTTTTGTTGGGTATCCAGACTCTGGTTTTTACATTAAGCGTTCAAGCTCCGGTCAGTTTTGTTGGGTATCCAGACTCCGGTCATTACGTTATACGTTCAGGATCCGGTCAGTTTCGTTGAGTATCCAGACTCCGGTTATTACGTTGAGCGTTCAGGCTCCGGTCAGTTTCGTTGGGTATCCAGACTCTGGTTTTTACGTTGAGCATTCAGGCTCCGGTCAGTTTCGTTGGGTATCCAGACTCCGGTTATTACGTTGAGCGTTTAGGCTCCGGTCAGTTTTGTTGGGTATCCAGACTCCGGTTATTACGCTAAGCGTTCAGGCTCCGGTCAGTTTCGTTGGGTATCCAGACTCCGGTTATTACATTGAGCGTTCAGGCTCCGGTCAGTTTCGTTTGGTATCCAGACTTCAGTTATTACGTTGAGCGTCCAGGTTCCGGTCAGTTTTGTTGGGTATCCAGACTCCGGTTATTACGTTGAGCGTTCAGGCTCCGGTCAGTTTCCTTGGGTGTCCAGACTCCGGTTATTACGTTGAGCGTTCAGGCTCCGATCATTTTCGTTGAGCATCCAAACTCCAGTTATTACATTGAGCGTTCAGTCTCCGATCAGTTTCATTGGGTATCCAGACTCCGGTTATTACGTTGAGCGTTCAGGCTCCGGTCAGTTTCGTTGGGTATCCAGACTCCGGTTATTACGTTGAGCGAGCAGGCTCCGGTCAGTTTCGTTGGGTATCTAGACTCCGGTTATTATGTTGAGCGTTCTGGCTCCGGTCAGTTTCGTTGGGTATCCAGACTCCGGTTATTACGTTGAGCGTTCAGGCTCTGGTCAGTTTCGTTGGGTATCCAGACTCCGGTTTTTACGTTGAGCGTTCAGGCTCCGGTCAGTTTTGTTGGGTATCCAGACTCCGGTTATTACGTTGAGGGTTCAGGCTCCGGTCAGTTTCGTTGGGTATCCAGACTCCGGTTATTACATTGAGCGTTCAGGCTCCGGTCAGTTTCGTTGGGTATCCAGACTCCGGTTATTACGTTGATCGTTCAGGCTCCAGTCAGTTTCGTTGGGTATCCAGACTCCGGTTATTACGTTGAGCGTTCAGGCTCCGGTCAGTTTCGTTGGGTATCCAGACTCCGGTTTTTACGTTGAGCGTTCAGGCTCCGGTCAGTTTCGTTGGGTATCCAGACTCCGATTATTACGTTGAGGGTTTAGGCTCCGGTCAGTCTCGTTGGGTATCCATACTCCGGTTATTATATTGAGCGTTCAGGCTCCGGTCAGTTGTGTTGGGTAACCAAACTCCGGTTATTATGTTTAGCGTTCAGCTCCGGTCAGTTTCGTTGGGTATCCAGACTCCGGTTATTACATTGAGTGTTCAGGCTCCGGTCAGTTTCGTTTGGTACCCAGACTTCAGTTGTTACGTTGAGCGTTCAGGCTCCGGTCAGTTTCGTTGTGTATCCAGACTCCGGTTTTTACGTTGAGTGTTCAGGCTCCGGTCAGTTTTGTTGGGTATCCAGACTCTGGTTTTTACATTGAGCGTTCAAGCTCCGGTCAGTTTTGTTGGGTATCCAGACTCTGGTCATTACGTTATACGTTCAGGATCCGGTCAGTTTCGTTGAGTATCCAGACTCCGGTTATTACGTTGAGCGTTCAGGCTCCGGTCAGTTTCGTTGGGTATCCAGACTCTGGTTTTTACGTTGAGCATTCAGGCTCCGGTCAGTTTCGTTGGGTATCCAGACTCCGGTTATTACGTTGAGCGTTTAGGCTCCGGTCAGTTTTGTTGGGTATCCAGACTCCGGTTATTACGCTAAGCGTTCAGGCTCCGGTCAGTTTCGTTGGGTATCCAGACTCCGGTTATTACATTGAGCGTTCAGGCTCCGGTCAGTTTCGTTTGGTATCCAGACTTCAGTTATTACGTTGAGCGTCCGGGTTCTGGTCATTTTGTTGGGTATCCAGACTCCGGTTATTACGTTGAGCGTTCAGGCTCCGGTCAGTTTCCTTGGGTGTCCAGACTCCGGTTATTACGTTGAGCGTTCAGGCTCCGATCATTTTCGTTGAGCATCCAAACTCCAGTTATTACGTTGAGCGTTCAGGCTCCGATCAGTTTCATTGGGTATCCAGACTCCGGTTATTACGTTGAGCGTTCAGGCTCCGGTCAGTTTCGTTGGGTATCCAGACTCCGGTTATTACGTTGAGCGAGCAGGCTCCGGTCAGTTTCGTTGGGTATCGAGACTCCGGTTATTATGTTGAGCGTTCAGGCTCCGGTCAGTTTCGTTGGGTATCCAGACTCCGGTTATTACGTTGAGCGTTCAGGCTCTGGTCAGTTTCGTTGGGTATCCAGACTCCGGTTTTTACGTTGAGCGTTCAGGCTCCGGTCAGTTTTGTTGGGTATCCAGACTCCGGTTATTACGTTGAGGGTTCAGGCTCCGGTCAGTTTCGTTGGGTATCCAGACTCCGGTTATTACATTGAGCGTTCAGGCTCCGGTCAGTTTCGTTGGGTATCCAGACTCCGGTTATTACGTTGATCGTTCAGGCTCCAGTCAGTTTCGTTGGGTATCCAGACTCCGGTTATTACGTTGAGCGTTCAGGCTCCGGTCAGTTTCGTTGGGTATCCAGACTCCGGTTATTACGTTGAGCGTTCAAGCTCCGGTCAGTTTCGTTGGGTATCCAGACTCCAGTTATTACATAGAATGTTCAAGCTCCGGTCAGTTTCGTTGGGTGTCCAGACTCTGGTTTTTACGTTGAGCATTAAGGCTCCGATCATTTTCGTTGAGCATCCAGACTCCAGTTATTACGTTGTGCGTTCTGGCTCCGGTCAGTTTTGTTGGGTATCCAGACTCCGGTTATTACGTTGAGCGTTCAGGCTCCGTTCAGTTTCGTTGGGTATCCAGACTCCGGTTATTACGTTGAGCGTTCAGGCCCAGGTCAGTTTCGTTGTGTATCCAGACTCCGGTTATTACGTTGAGCGTTCAGGCTCCGGTCAGTTTCGTTGGGTATCCAGATTCCGGTTATTACATTGAGCGTTCAGGCTCCGGTCAGTTTCGTTGGGTATCCAGACTCTGGTTTTTACGTTGAGCATTCAGGCTCCGGTCAGTTTCGTTGGGTATCCAGACTCCGGTTATTACGTTGAGCGTTTAGGCTCCGGTCAGTTTTGTTGGGTATCCAGACTCCGGTTATTACGCTAAGCGTTCAGGCTCCGGTCAGTTTCGTTGGGTATCCAGACTTCGGTTATTACATTGAGCGTTCAGGCTCCGGTCAGTTTCGTTTGGTATCCAGACTTCAGTTATTACGTTGAGCGTCCAGGTTCCGGTCAGTTTTGTTGGGTATCCAGACTCCGGTTATTACGTTGAGCGTTCAGGCTCCGGTCAGTTTCCTTGGGTGTCCAGACTCCGGTTATTACGTTGAGCGTTCAGGCTCCGATCATTTTCGTTGAGCATCCAAACTCCAGTTATTACGTTGAGCGTTCAGGCTCCGATCAGTTTCATTGGGTATCCAGACTCCGGTTATTACGTTGAGCGTTCAGGCTCCGGTCAGTTTCGTTGGGTATCCAGACTCCGGTTATTACATTGAGCGAGCAGGCTCCGGTCAGTTTCGTTGGGTATCCAGACTCCGGTTATTATGTTGAGCGTTCAGGCTCCGGTCAGTTTCGTTGGGTATCCAGACTCCGGTTATTACGTTGAGCGTTCAGGCTCCGGTCAGTTTCGTTGGGTATCCAGACTCCGGTTTTTACGTTGAGCGTTCAGGCTCCGGTCAGTTTCGTTGGGTATCCAGACTCCGATTATTACGTTGAGGGTTCAGGCTCCGGTCAGTCTCGTTGGGTATCCAGACTCCGGTTATTACATTGAGCGTTCAGGCTCCGGTCAGTTGCGTTGGGTAACCAGACTCCGGTTATTATGTTTAGCGTTCAGCTCCGGTCAGTTTCGTTGGGTATCCAGACTCCGGTTATTACATTGAGTGTTCAGGCTCCGGTCAGTTTCGTTTGGTATCCAGACTTCAGTTGTTACGTTGAGCGTTCAGGCTCCGGTCAGTTTCGTTGTGTATCCAGACTCCGGTTTTTACATTGAGCGTTCAGGCTCCGGTCAGTTTTGTTGGGTATCCAGACTCTGGTTTTTACATTGAGCGTTCAAGCTCCGGTCAGTTTTGTTGGGTATCCAGACTCCGGTCATTACGTTATACGTTCAGGATCCGGTCAGTTTCGTTGAGTATCCAGACTCCGGTTATTACGTTGAGCGTTCAGGCTCCGGTCAGTTTCGTTGGGTATCCAGACTCTGGTTTTTACGTTGAACATTCAGGCTCCGGTCAGTTTCGTTGGGTATCCAGACTCCGGTTATTACGTTGAGCGTTTAGGCTCCGGTCATTTTTGTTGGGTATCCAGACTCCGGTTATTACGCTAAGCGTTCAGGCTCCGGTCAGTTTCGTTGGGTATCCAGACTCCGGTTATTACATTGAGCGTTCAGGCTCCGGTCAGTTTCGTTTGGTATCCAGACTTCAGTTATTACGTTGAGCGTCCAGGTTCCGGTCAGTTTTGTTGGGTATCCAGACTCCGGTTATTACGTTGAGCGTTCAGGCTCCGGTCAGTTTCCTTGGGTGTCCAGACTCCGGTTATTACGTTGAGCGTTCAGGCTCCGATCATTTTCCTTGAGCATCCAAACTCCAGTTATTACATTGAGCGTTCAGGCTCCGATCAGTTTCATTGGGTATCCAGACTCCGGTTATTACGTTGAGCGTTCAGGCTCCGGTCAGTTTCGTTGGGTATCCAGACTCCGGTTATTACGTTGAGCGAGCAGGCTCCGGTGAGTTTCGTTGGGTATCTAGACTCCGGTTATTATGTTGAGCGTTCTGGCTCCGGTCAGTTTCGTTGGGTATCCAGACTCCGGTTATTACGTTGAGCGTTCAGGCTCTGGTCAGTTTCGTTGGGTATCCAGACTCCGGTTTTTACGTTGAGCGTTCAGGCTCCGGTCAGTTTTGTTGGGTATCCAGACTCCGGTTATTACATTGAGGGTTCAGGCTCCGGTCAGTTTCGTTGGGTATCCAGACTCCGGTTATTACATTGAGCGTTCAGGCTCCGGTCAGTTTCGTTGGGTATCCAGACTCCGGTTATTACGTTGATCGTTCAGGCTCCAGTCAGTTTCGTTGGGTATCCAGACTCCGGTTATTACGTTGAGCGTTCAGGCTCCGGTCAGTTTCGTTGGGTATCCAGACTCCGGTTTTTACGTTGAGCGTTCAGGCTCCGGTCAGTTTCGTTGGGTATCCAGACTCCGATTATTACGTTGAGGGTTTAGGCTCCGGTCAGTCTCGTTGGGTATCCATACTCCGGTTATTACATTGAGCGTTCAGGCTCCGGTCAGTTGCGTTGGGTAACCAGACTCCGGTTATTATGTTTAGCGTTCAGCTCCGGTCAGTTTCGTTGGGTATCCAGACTCCGGTTATTACATTGAGTGTTCAGGCTCCGGTCAGTTTCGTTTGGTACCCAGACTTCAGTTGTTACGTTGAGCGTTCAGGCTCCGGTCAGTTTCGTTGTGTATCCAGACTCCGGTTTTTACGTTGAGTGTTCAGGCTCCGGTCAGTTTTGTTGGGTATCCAGACTCTGGTTTTTACATTGAGCGTTCAAGCTCCGGTCAGTTTTGTTGGGTATCCAGACTCTGGTCATTACGTTATACGTTCAGGATCCGGTCAGTTTCGTTGAGTATCCAGACTCCGGTTATTACGTTGAGCGTTCAGGCTCCGGTCAGTTTCGTTGGGTATCCAGACTCTGGTTTTTACGTTGAGCATTCAGGCTCCGGTCAGTTTCGTTGGGTATCCAGACTCCGGTTATTACGTTGAGCGTTTAGGCTCCGGTCAGTTTTGTTGGGTATCCAGACTCCGGTTATTACGCTAAGCGTTCAGGCTCCGGTCAGTTTCGTTGGGTATCCAGACTCCGGTTATTACATTGAGCGTTCAGGCTCCGGTCAGTTTCTTTTGGTATCCAGACTTCAGTTATTACGTTGAGCATCCAGGTTCTGGTCATTTTGTTGGGTATCCAGACTCCGGTTATTACGTTGAGCGTTCAGGCTCCGGTCAGTTTCCTTGGGTGTCCAGACTCCGGTTATTACGTTGAGCGTTCAGGCTCCGATCATTTTCGTTGAGCATCCAAACTCCAGTTATTACGTTGAGCGTTCAGGCTCCGATCAGTTTCATTGGGTATCCAGACTCCGGTTATTACGTTGAGCGTTCAGGCTCCGGTCAGTTTCGTTGGGTATCCAGACTCCGGTTATTACGTTGAGCGAGCAGGCTCCGGTCAGTTTCGTTGGGTATCTAGACTCCGGTTATTATGTTGAGCGTTCAGGCTCCGGTCAGTTTCGTTGGGTATCCAGACTCCGGTTATTACGTTGAGCGTTCAGGCTCTGGTCAGTTTCGTTGGGTATCCAGACTCCGGTTTTTACGTTGAGCGTTCAGGCTCCGGTCAGTTTTGTTGGGTATCCAGACTCCGGTTATTACGTTGAGGGTTCAGGCTCCGGTCAGTTTCGTTGGGTATCCAGACTCCGGTTATTACATTGAGCGTTCAGGCTCCGGTCAGTTTCGTTGGGTATCCAGACTCCGGTTATTACGTTGATCGTTCAGGCTCCAGTCAGTTTCGTTGGGTATCCAGACTCCGGTTATTACGTTGAGCGTTCAGGCTCCGGTCAGTTTCGTTGGGTATCCAGACTCCGGTTATTACGTTGAGCGTTCAAGCTCCGGTCAGTTTCGTTGGGTATCCAGACTCCAGTTATTACATAGAATGTTCAAGCTCCGGTCAGTTTCGTTGGGTGTCCAGACTCTGGTTTTTACGTTGAGCATTAAGGCTCCGATCATTTTCGTTGAGCATCCAGACTCCAGTTATTACGTTGTGCGTTCTGGCTCCGGTCAGTTTTGTTGGGTATCCAGACTCCGGTTATTACGTTGAGCGTTCAGGCTCCGTTCAGTTTCGTTGGGTATCCAGACTCCGGTTATTACGTTGAGCGTTCAGGCCCAGGTCAGTTTCGTTGTGTATCCAGACTCCGGTTATTACGTTGAGCGTTCAGGCTCCGGTCAGTTTCGTTGGGTATCCAGATTCCGGTTATTACATTGAGCGTTCAGGCTCCGGTCAGTTTCGTTGGGTATCCAGACTCCGGTTATTACGTTGAGCGTTTAGGCTCTGGTCAGTTTCGTTGGGTATCCAGACTCCGGTTATTACGCTAAGCGTTCAGGCTCCGGTCAGTTTCGTTGGGTATGCAGACTCCGGTTATTACATTGAGCGTTTAGGCTCCGGTCAGTTTCGTTTGGTATCCAGACTTCAGTTATTACGTTGAGCGTCCAGGTTCCGGTCAGTTTTGTTGGGTATCCAGACTCCGGTTATTACGTTGAGCGTTCAGGCTCCGGTCAGTTTCCTTGGGTGTCCAGACTCCGGTTATTACGTTGAGCGTTCAGGCTCCGATCGTTTTCGTTGAGCATCCAAACTCCAGTTATTACGTTGAGCGTTCAGGCTCCGATCAGTTTCATTGGGTATCCAGACTCCGGTTATTACGTTGAGCGTTCAGGCTCCGTTCAGTTTCGTTGGGTATCCAAACTCCGGATATTACGTTGAGCGTTCAGGTTCTAGTCAGTTTCGTTGTGTATCCGGACTCCGGTTATTACGTTGAGCGTTCAGGCTCCGGTCAGTTTCCTTGGGTGTCCAGACTCCGGTTATTACGTTGAGCGTTCAGGCTCCGATCATTTTCGTTGAGCATCCAGACTCCAGTTATTACGTTGTGCGTTTAGGCTCTGGTCAGTTTCATTGCGTATCCAGACTCCGGTTATTACGTTGAGCGTTCAGACTCCGGTCAGTTTCGTTGGGTATTCAGACTCCGGTTATTACGTTGAGCGTTCAGGCTCCGGTTAGTTTTGTTAGGTATCCAGACTCTGGTTATGACGTTAAGCGTTCAGGCTCCGGTCATTTTCGTTGGGTATCCAGACTCCAGTTATTACGTTGTGCGTTCAGGGTCTGGTCAATTTTGCTGGGTATCGAGACTCCGGTTATTATGTTGAGCGTTCAGGCTCCGGTCAGTTTCGTTGGGTATCCAGACTCCGGTTATTATGTTGAGCGAGCAGGCCCTGGTTAGTTTTGTTAGGTATCTAGTCTCCGGTTATTACGTTGAGCGTTCAGGCTCCGGTCAGTTTCGTTGGGTATCCAGACTCCGGTTATTACGTTGAGGGTTCACGCTCTGGTCAGTTTTGTTGGGTATCCAGACTCCAGTTATTACATAGAATGTTCAAGCTCCGGTCAGTTTCGTTGGGTGTCCAGACTCTGGTTTTTACGTTGAGCATTAAGGCTCCGATCATTTTCGTTGAGCATCCAGACTCCAGTTATTACGTTGTGCGTTCTGGCTCCGGTCAGTTTTGTTGGGTGTCCAGACTCTGGTTTTTACGTTGAGCATTCAGGCTCCGATCATTTTCGTTGAGCATCCAGACTCCAGTTATTACGTTGTGCGTTCTGGCTCCGGTCAGTTTTGTTGGGTATCCAGACTCCGGTTATTACGTTGAGCGTTCAAGCTCCGTTCAGTTTCGTTGGGTATCCAGACTTCGGTTATTACGTTGAGCGTTCAGGCCCAGGTCAGTTTCGTTGTGTATCCAGACTCCGGTTATTACGTTGAACGTTTAGGCTCCGGTCAGTTTCGTTGGGTATCCAGACTCCGGTTATTACATTGAGTGTTCAGGCTCCGGTCAGTTTCGTTGGGTATCCAGACTCCGATTATTACGCTAAGCGTTCAAGCTCCGGTCAGTCTCGTTGGGTATCCAGACTCTAGTTATTACATTGAGCGTTCAGGCTCCGGTTAGTTGCGTTGGGTAACCAGACTCTGGTTATTATGTTTAGCGTTCAGCTCCGGTCAGTTTCGTTGGGTATCCAGACTCCGGTTATTACATTGAGTGTTCAGGCTCCGGTCAGTTTCGTTTGGTATCCAGACTTCAGTTGTTACGTTGAGCATTCAGGCTCCGGTCAGTTTCGTTGTGTATCCAGACTCCGGTTTTTACGTTGAGCGTTCAGGCTCCGGTCAGTTTTGTTGGGTATCCAGACTCTGGTTTTTACATTGAGCGTTCAAGCTCCGGTCAGTTTTGTTAGGTATCCAGACTCCGGTTATTACGTTATACGTTCAGGATACGGTCAGTTTCGTTGAGTATCCAGACTCCGGTTATTACGTTGAGCGTTCAGGCTCCGGTCAGTTTCGTTGGGTATCCAGACTCTGGTTTTTACGTTGAGCATTCAGGCTCCGGTCAGTTTCGTTGGGTATCCAGACTCCGGTTATTACGTTGAGCGTTTAGGCTCCGGTCAATTTTGTTGGGTATCCAGACTCCGGTTATTACGCTAAGCGTTCAGGCTCCGGTCAGTTTCGTTGGGTATCCAGACTCCGGTTATTACATTGAGCGTTCAGGCTCCGGTCAGTTTCATTTGGTATCCAGACTTCAGTTAATACGTTGAGCGTCCAGGTTCCGGTCAGTTTCGTTGGGTATCCAGACTCCGGTTATTACGTTGAGCGTTCAGCCTCCGGTCAGTTTCCTTGGGTGTCCAGACTCCGGTTATTACGTTGAGCGTTCAGGCTCCGATCATTTTCGTTGAGCATCCAAACTCCAGTTATTACGTTGAGCGTTCAGGCTCCGATCAGTTTCATTGGGTATCCAGACTCCGGTTATTACGTTGAGCGTTCAGGCTCCGTTCAGTTTCGTTGGGTATCCAGACTCCGGTTATTACGTTGAACGTTCAGGCTCTAGTCAGTTTCGTTGTGTATCCGGACTCCGGTTATTACGTTGAGCGTTCAGGCTCCGGTCAGTTTCCTTGGGTGTCCAGACTCCGGTTATTACGTTGAGCATTCAGGCTCCGATCATTTTCGTTGAGCATCCAGACTCCAGTTATTACGTTGTGCGTTTAGGCTCCGGTCAGTTTCATTGCGTATCCAGACTCCGGTTATTACGTTGAGCGTTCAGACTCCGGTGAGTTTCGTTGGGTATTCAGACTCCGGTTATTACGTTGAGCGTTCAGGCTCCGGTTAGTTTCGTTAGGTATCCAGACTCTGGTTATTACGTTAAGCGTTCAGGCTCCGGTCATTTTCGTTGGGTATCCAGACTCCAGTTATTACGTTGTGCGTTCAGGGTCCGGTCAGTTTTGCTGGGTATCGAGACTCCGATTATTACGTTGAGCGTTCAGGCTCCGGTGAGTTTCGTTGGGTATCCAGACTCCGGTTATTATGTTGAGCGAGCAGGCCCTGGTCAGTTTCGTTGGGTATCTAGTCTCCGGTTATTATGTTGAGCGTTCAGGCTCCGGTCAGTTTCATTGGGTATCCAGACTCCGGTTATTACGTTGAGGGTTCAGGCTCTGGTCAGTTTTGTTGGGTATCCAGACTCCGGTTTTTACGTTGAGCGTTCAGGCTCCGGTCAGTTTCGTTGGGTATCCAGACTCTGGTTATTACGTTGAGCGTTCAGGCTCCGGTCAGTTTCGTTGGGTATCCAGACTCCAGTTATTACATTGAATGTTCAGGCTCAGGTCAGTTTCGTTTGGTGTCCAGACTCTGGTTTTTACGTTGAGCATTCAGGCTCCGATCATTTTCGTTGAGCATCCAGACTCCAGTTATTACGTTGTGCGTTCTGGCTCCGGTCAGTTTTGTTGGGTATCCAGACTCCGGTTATTACGTTGAGCGTTCAGGCTCCGTTCAGTTTCGTTGGGTATCCAGACTCCGGTTATTACATTGAGCGTTCAGGCCCAGGTCAGTTTCGTTGTGTATCTAGACTCCGGTTATTACGTTGAGCGTTCAGGCTCCGGTCAGTTTCGTTGGGTATCCAGACTCCGGTTATTACATTGAGCGTTCAGGCTCCGGTCAGTTTCGTTGGGTATCCAGACTCCGGTTATTACGCTAAGCGTTCAGGCTCCGGTCAGTTTCGTTGGGTATCCAGACTCCGGTTATTACATTGAGCGTTCAGGCTCCGGTCAGTTTCGTTTGGTATCCAGACTTCAGTTATTACGTTGAGCATCCAGGCTCCGGTCAGTTTTGTTGGGTATCCAGACTCCGGTTATTACGTTGAGCGTTCAGGCTCCGGTCAGTTTCCTTGGGTGTCCAGACTCCGGTTATTACGTTGAGCGTTCAGGCTCCGATCATTTTCGTTGAGCATCCAGACTCCAGTTATTACGTTGAGCGTTCAGGCTCCGGTCAGTTTCATTGGGTATCCAGACTCCGGTTATTACGTTGAGCGTTTAGGCTCCGTTCAGTTTCGTTGGGTATCCAGACTCCGGTTATTACGTTGAGCGTTCAGGCTCTAGTCAGTTTCGTTATGTATCCGGACTCCGATTATTACGTTGAGCGTTCAGGCTCCGGTCAGTTTTCTTGGGTGTCCAGACTCCGGTTATTACGTTGAGCGTTCAGGCTCCGATCATTTTCGTTGAGCATCCAGACTAAAGTTATTACGTTGTGCGTTTAGGCTCCGGTCAGTTTCATTGGGTATCCAGACTCCGGTTATTACGTTGAGCGTTCAGACTCCGGTCAGTTTCGTTGGGTATTCAGACTCCGGTTATTACGTTGAGCGTTCAGGCTCCGGTTAGTTTCGTTAGGTATCCAGACTCTGGTTATTACGTTGAGCATTCAGGCTCCGGTCATTTTCGTTGGGTATCCAGACTCCAATTATTACGTTGTGCGTTCAGGGTCCGGTCAGTTTTGTTGGGTATCCAGACTCCGGTTATTACGTTGAGGGTTCAGGCTCCGGTCAGTTTCGTTGGGTATCCAGACTCCGGTTATTACGTTGAGCGTTCAGGCTCCGGTCAGTTTCGTTGGGTATCCAGACTCCGGTTATTACGTTGAGCGTTCAGGCTCCGGTCAGTTTCGTTGGGTATCCAGACTCCGGTTATTATGTTGTGCGTTCAGGCTCCGATCAGTTTTGTTGGGTATCCAGACTCCGGTTATTACGTTGTGCGTTCAGGCTCTGGTCATATTCGTTGGGTATCCAGACTCCGGTTATTACGTTGAGCATTCAGGCTCCGGTCAGTTTCGTTTGGTATCCAGACTTCAGTTATTACGTTGAGCGTCCAGGCTCCGGTCAGTTTCGTTGGGTATCCAGACTCCGGTTATTACGTTGAGCGTTCAGGGTCCGGTCAGTTTCCTTGGGTGTCCAGACTCCGGTTATTACGTTGAGCGTTCAGGCTCCGATCATTTTCGTTGAGCATCCAGACTCCAGTTATTACGTTGAGCGTTCAGGCTCCGGTCAGTTTCGTTGGGTATCCAGACTCCGGTTATTACGTTGAGCGTTCAGGCTCCGGTCAGTTTCGTTGGGTATCCAGACTCCGGTTATTACGTTGAGCGTTCAGGCTCTGGTCAGTTTCGTTGTGTATCCAGACTCCGGTTATTACATTGAGCGTTCAGGCTCCGGTCATTTTCGTTGAGCATCCAGACTCCAGTTATTACGTTGAGCGTTCAGGCTCCGGTCAGTTTCATTGGGTATCCAGACTCCGGTTATTACGTTGAGCGTTCAGGCTCCGGTCAGTTTCGTTGGGTATCCAGACTCCGGTTATTACGTTGAGCGAGCAGGCTCCGGTCAGTTTCGTTGGGTATCTAGACTCTGGTTATTACGTTGAGCGTTCAGGCTCCGGTCAGTTTCGTTGGGTATCCAGACTCCGATTATTACGTTGAGCGTTCAGGCTCTGGTCAGTTTCGTTGGGTATCCAGACTCCGGTTTTTACATTGAGCGTTCAGGCTCCGGTCAGTTTTGTTGGGTATCCAGACTCCGGTTATTACGTTGAGGGTTCAGGCTCCAGTCAGTTTCGTTGGGTATCCAGACTCCAGTTATTACATTGAGCGTTCAGGCTCCGGTCAGTTTCGTTGGGTATCCAGACTCCGGTTATTACGTTGAGCGTTCAGGCTCCGGTCAGTTTCATTGGGTATCCAGACTCCGGTTATTACGTTGAGCGTTCAGACTCCGGTCAGTTTCGTTGGGTATTCAGACTCCGGTTATTACGTTGAGCGTTCAGGCTCCGGTTAGTTTCGTTAGGTATCCAGACTCTGGTTATTACGTTGAGCATTCAGGCTCCGGTCATTTTCGTTGGGTATCCAGACTCCAATTATTACGTTGTGCGTTCAGGGTCCGGTCAGTTTTGTTGGGTATCCAGACTCCGGTTATTACGTTGAGGGTTCAGGCTCCGGTCAGTTTCGTTGGGTATCCAGATTCCGGTTATTACGTTGAGCGTTCAGGCTCCGGTCAGTTTCGTTGGGTATCCAGACTCCGGTTATTACGTTGAGCGTTCAGGCTCCGGTCAGTTTCGTTGGGTATCCAGACTCCGGTTATTATGTTGTGCGTTCAGGCTCCGATCAGTTTTGTTGGGTATCCAGACTCCGGTTATTACGTTGTGCGTTCAGGCTCCGGTCATATTCGTTGGGTATCCAGACTCCGGTTATTACGTTGAGCATTCAGGCTCCGGTCAGTTTCGTTTGGTATCCAGACTTCAGTTATTACGTTGAGCGTCCAGGCTCCGGTCAGTTTCGTTGGGTATCCAGACTCCGGTTATTACGTTGAGCGTTCAGGGTCCGGTCAGTTTCCTTGGGTGTCCAGACTCCGGTTATTACGTTGAGCGTTCAGGCTCCGATCATTTTCGTTGAGCATCCAGACTCCAGTTATTACGTTGAGCGTTCAGGCTCCGGTCAGTTTCGTTGGGTATCCAGACTCCGGTTATTACGTTGAGCGTTCAGGCTCCGGTCAGTTTCGTTGGGTATCCAGACTCCGGTTATTACGTTGAGCGTTCAGGCTCTGGTCAGTTTCGTTGTGTATCCAGACTCCGGTTATTACATTGAGCGTTCAGGCTCCGGTCATTTTCGTTGAGCATCCAGACTCCAGTTATTACGTTGAGCGTTCAGGCTCCGGTCAGTTTCATTGGGTATCCAGACTCCGGTTATTACGTTGAGCGTTCAGGCTCCGGTCAGTTTCGTTGGGTATCCAGACTCCGGTTATTACGTTGAGCGAGCAGGCTCCGGTCAGTTTCGTTGGGTATCTAGACTCTGGTTATTACGTTGAGCGTTCAGGCTCCGGTCAGTTTCGTTGGGTATCCAGACTCCGATTATTACGTTGAGCGTTCAGGCTCTGGTCAGTTTCGTTGGGTATCCAGACTCCGGTTTTTACATTGAGCGTTCAGGCTCCGGTCAGTTTTGTTGGGTATCCAGACTCCGGTTATTACGTTGAGGGTTCAGGCTCCAGTCAGTTTCGTTGGGTATCCAGACTCCAGTTATTACATTGAGCGTTCAGGCTCCGGTCAGTTTCGTTGGGTATCCAGACTCCGGTTATTACGTTGATCGTTCAGGCTCCAGTCAGTTTCGTTGGGTATCCAGACTCCGGTTATTACGTTGAGCGTTCAGGCTCCGGTCAGTTTCGTTGGGTATCCAGACTCCGGTTATTACGTTGAGCGTTCAAGCTCCGGTCAGTTTCGTTGGGTATCCAGACTCCAGTTATTACATTGAATGTTCAAGCTCCGGTCAGTTTCGTTGGGTGTCCAGACTCTGTTTTTTCGTTGAGCATTCAGGCTCCGATCATTTTCGTTGAGCATCCAGACTCCAGTTATTACGTTGTGCGTTCTGGCTCCGGTCAGTTTTGTTGGGTATCCAGACTCCGGTTATTACGTTGAGCGTTCAGGCTCCGTTCAGTTTCGTTGGGTATCCAGACTCCGGTTATTACGTTGAGCGTTCAGGCCCAGGTCAGTTTCGTTGTGTATCCAGACTCCGGTTATTACGTTGAGCGTTCAGGCTCCGGTCAGTTTCGTTGGGTATCCAGACTCCGGTTATTACATTGAGCGTTCAGGCTCCGGTCAGTTTCGTTGGGTATCCAGACTCTGGTTATTATGTTTAGCGTTCAGCTCCGGTCAGTTTCGTTGGGTATCCAGACTCCGGTTATTACATTGAGTGTTCAGGCTCCGGTCAGTTTCGTTTGGTATCCAGACTTCAGTTGTTACGTTGAGCGTTCATGCTCCGTCCAGTTTCGTTGGGTATCCAGACTCCGGTTTTTACGTTGAGCGTTCAGGCTCCGGTCAGTTTTGTTGGGTATCCAGACTCTGGTTTTTACGTTGAGCGTTCAAGCTCCGGTCAGTTTTGCTGGGTATCCAGACTCCGGTTATTACGTTATACGTTCAGGATCCGGTCAGTTTCGTTGAGTATCCAGACTCCGGTTATTACGTTGAGCGTTCAGGCTCCGGTCAGTTTCGTTGGGTATCCAGACTCTGGTTTTTACGTTGAGCATTCAGGCTCCGGTCAGTTTCGTTGGGTATCCAGACTCCGGTTATTACGTTGAGCGTTTAGGCTCTGGTCAGTTTCGTTGGGTATCCAGACTCCGGTTATTACGCTAAGCGTTCAGGCTCCGGTCAGTTTCGTTGGGTATCCAGACTCCGGTTATTACATTGAGCGTTCAGGCTCCGGTCAGTTTCGTTTGGTATCCAGACTTCAGTTATTACGTTGAGCGTCCAGGTTCCGGTCAGTTTCGTTGGGTATCCAGACTCCGGTTATTACGTTGAGCGTTCAGGCTCCGGTCAGTTTCCTTGGGTGTCCAGACTCTGGTTATTACGTTGAGCGTTCAGGCTCCGATCATTTCCGTTGAGCATCCAAACTCCAGTTATTACATTGAGCGTTCAGGCTCCGATCAGTTTCATTGGGTATCCAGACTCCGGTTATTACGTTGAGCGTTCAGGCTCCGTTCAGTTTCGTTGGGTATCCAGACTCCGGATATTACGTTGAGCGTTCGGGCTCTAGTCAGTTTCGTTGTGTATCCGGACTCCGGTTATTACGTTGAGTGTTCAGGCTCCGGTCAGTTTCCTTGGGTGTCCAGACTCCGGTTATTACGTTGAACGTTCAGGCTCCGATCATTTTCGTTGAGCATCCAGACTCCAGTTATTACGTTGTGCGTTTAGGCTCCGGTCAGTTTCATTGCGTATCCAGACTCCGGTTATTACGTTGAGCGTTCAGACTCCGGTCAGTTTCGTTGGGTATCCAGACTCCGGTTATTACGTTGAGCGTTCAGGCTCCGGTCAGTTGCGTTGGGTAACCAAACTCCGGTTATTATGTTTAGCGTTCAGCTCCGGTCAGTTTCGTTGGGTATCCAGACTCCGGTTATTACATTGAGTGTTCAGGCTCCGATCAGTTTCGTTTGGTATCCAGACTTCAGTTGTTACGTTGAGCGTTCAGGCTCCGGTCAGTTTCGTTGTGTATCCAGACTCCGGTTTTTACGTTGAGCGTTCAGGCTCCGGTCAGTTTTGTTGGGTATCCAGACTCTGGTTTTTACATTGAGCGTTCAAGCTCCGGTCAGTTTTGTTGGGTATCCAGACTCCGGTTATTACGTTATACATTCAGGATCCGGTCAGTTTCGTTGAGTATCCAGACTCCGGTTATTACGTTGAGCGTTCAGGCTCCGGTCAGTTTCGTTGGGTATCCAGACTCTGGTTTTTACGTTGAGCATTCAGGCTCCGGTCAGTTTCGTTGGGTATCCAGACTCCGGTTATTACGTTGAGCGTTTAGGCTCCGGTCAGTTTTGTTGGGTATCCAGACTCCGGTTATTACGCTAAGCGTTCAGGCTCCGGTCAGTTTCGTTGGGTATCCAGACTTCGGTTATTACATTGAGCGTTCAGGCTCCGGTCAGTTTTGTTTGGTATCCAGACTTCAGTTATTACGTTGAGCGTCCAGGTTCCGGTCAGTTTTGTTGGGTATCCAGACTCCGGTTATTACGTTGAGCGTTCAGGCTCCGGTCAGTTTCCTTGGGTGTCCAGACTCCGGTTATTACGTTGAGCGTTCAGGCTCCGATCATTTTCGTTGAGCATCCAAACTCCAGTTATTACATTGAGCGTTCAGGCTCCGATCAGTTTCATTGGGTATCCAGACTCCGGTTATTACGTTGAGCGTTCAGGCTCCGGTCAGTTTCGTTGGGTATCCAGACTCCGGTTATTACGTTGAGCGAGCAGGCTCCGGTCAGTTTCGTTGGGTATCCAGACTCCGGTTATTATGTTGAGCGTTCAGGCTCCGGTCAGTTTCGTTGGGTATCCAGACTCCGGTTATTACGTTGAGCGTTCAGGCTCCGGTCAGTTTCGTTGGGTATCCAGACTCCGGTTTTTACGTTGAGCGTTCAGGCTCCGGTCAGTTTCGTTGGGTATCCAGACTCCGATTATTATGTTGAGGGTTCAGGCTCCGGTCAGTCTCGTTGGGTATCCAGACTCCGGTTATTACATTGAGCGTTCAGGCTCCGGTCAGTTGCGTTGGGTAACCAGACTCCGGTTATTATGTTTAGCGTTCAGCTCCGGTCAGTTTCGTTGGGTATCCAGACTCCGGTTATTACATTGAGTGTTCAGGCTCCGGTCAGTTTCGTTTGGTATCCAGACTTCAGTTGTTACGTTGAGCGTTCAGGCTCCGGTCAGTTTCGTTGTGTATCCAGACTCCGGTTTTTACGTTGAGCGTTCAGGCTCCGGTCAGTTTTGTTGGGTATCCAGACTCTGGTTTTTACATTGAGCGTTCAAGCTCCGGTCAGTTTTGTTGGGTATCCAGACTCCGGTCATTACGTTATACGTTCAGGATCCGGTCAGTTTCGTTGAGTATCCAGACTCCGGTTATTACGTTGAGCGTTCAGGCTCCGGTCAGTTTCGTTGGGTATCCAGACTCCGGTTATTACGTTGAGCGTTCAGGCTCCGGTCAGTTTCCTTGGGTGTCCAGACTCCGGTTATTACGTTGAGCGTTCAGGCTCCGATCATTTTCGTTGAGCATCCAAACTCCAGTTATTACGTTGAGCGTTCAGGCTCCGATCAATTTCATTGGGTATCCAGACTCCGGTTATTACGTTGAGCGTTCAGGCTCCGGTCAGTTTCGTTGGGTATCCAGACTCCGGTTATTACGTTGAGCGAGCAGGCTCCGGTCAGTTTCGTTGGGTATCTAGACTCCGGTTATTATGTTGAGCGTTCAGGCTCCGGTCAGTTTCGTTGGGTATCCAGACTCCGGTTATTACGTTTAGCGTTCAGGCTCTGGTCAGTTTCGTTGGGTATCCAGACTCCGGTTTTTACGTTGAGCGTTCAGGCTCTGGTCAGTTTTGTTGGGTATCCAGACTCCGGTTATTACGTTGAGGGTTCAGGCTCCGGTCAGTTTCGTTGGGTATCCAGACTCCGGTTATTACATTGAGCGTTCAGGCTCCGGTCAGTTTCGTTGGGTATCCAGACTCCGGTTATTACGTTGATCGTTCAGGCTCCAGTCAGTTTCGTTGGGTATCCAGACTTCAGTTCTTACGTTGAGCGTCCAGGTTCCGGTCAGTTTTGTTGGGTATCCAGACTCCGGTTTTTACGTTGAGTGTTCAGGCTCCGGTCAGTTTCGTTGGGTATCCAGACTCCGATTATTACGTTGAGGGTTCAGGCTCCGGTCAGTCTCGTTGGGTATCCAGACTCCGGTTATTACATTGAGCGTTCAGGCTCCGGTCAGTTGCGTTGGGTAACCAGACTCCGGTTATTATGTTTAGCGTTCAGCTCCGGTCAGTTTCGTTGGGTATCCAGACTCCGGTTATTACATTAAGTGTTCAGGCTCCGGTCAGTTTCGTTTGGTATCCAGACTTCAGTTGTTACGTTGAGCGTTCAGGCTCCGGTCAGTTTCGTTGTGTATCCAGACTCCGGTTTTTACGTTGAGCGTTCAGGCTCCGGTCAGTTTTGTTGGGTATCCAGACTCTGGTTTTTACATTGAGCGTTCAAGCTCCGGTCAGTTTTGTTGGGTATCCAGACTCCGGTCATTACGTTATACGTTCAGGATCCGGTCAGTTTCGTTGAGTATCCAGACTCCGGTTATTACGTTGAGCGTTCAGGCTCCGGTCAGTTTCGTTGGGTATCCAGACTCTGGTTTTTACGTTGAGCATTCAGGCTCCGGTCAGTTTCGTTGGGTATCCAGACTCCGGTTATTACGTTGAGCGTTTAGGCTCCGGTCAGTTTTGTTGGGTATCCAGACTCCGGTTATTACGCTAAGCGTTCAGGCTCCAGTCAGTTTCGTTGGGTATCCAGACTCCGGTTATTACATTGAGCGTTCAGGCTCCGGTCAGTTTCGTTTGGTATCCAGACTTCAGTTATTACGTTGAGCGTCCAGGTTCCGGTCAGTTTTGTTGGGTATCCAGACTCCGGTTATTACGTTGAGCGTTCAGGCTCCGGTCAGTTTCCTTGGGTGTCCAGACTCCGGTTATTACGTTGAGCGTTCAGGCTCCGATCATTTTCGTTGAGCATCCAAACTCCAGTTATTACGTTGAGCGTTCAGGCTCCGATCAGTTTCATTGGGTATCCAGACTCCGGTTATTACGTTGAGCGTTCAGGCTCCGGTCAGTTTCGTTGGGTATCCAGACTCCGGTTATTACGTTGAGCGAGCAGGCTCCGGTCAGTTTCGTTGGGTATCTAGACTCCGGTTATTATGTTGAGCGTTCAGGCTCCGGTCAGTTTCGTTGGGTATCCAGACTCCGGTTATTACGTTGAGCGTTCAGGCTCTGGTCAGTTTCGTTGGGTATCCAGACTCCGGTTTTTACGTTGAGCGTTCAGGCTCCGGTCAGTTTTGTTGGGTATCCAGACTCCGGTTATTACGTTGAGGGTTCAGGCTCCGGTCAGTTTCGTTGGGTATCCAGACTCCGGTTATTACATTGAGCGTTCAGGCTCCGGTCAGTTTCGTTGGGTATCCAGACTCCGGTTATTACGTTGATCATTCAGGCTCCAGTCAGTTTCGTTGGGTATCCAGACTCCGGTTATTACGTTGAGCGCTCAGGCTCCGGTCAGTTTCGTTGGGTATCCAGACTCCGGTTATTACGTTGAGCGTTCAAGCTCCGGTCAGTTTCGTTGGGTATCCAGACTCCAGTTATTACATTGAATGTTCAAGCTCCGGTCAGTTTCGTTGGGTGTCCAGACTCTGGTTTTTACGTTGAGCATTCAGGCTCCGATCATTTTCGTTGAGCATCCAGACTCCAGTTATTACGTTGTGCGTTCTGGCTCCGGTCAGTTTTGTTGGGTATCCAGACTCCGGTTATTACGTTGAGCGTTCAGGCTCCGTTCAGTTTCGTTGGGTATCCAGACTCCGGTTATTACGTTGAGCGTTCAGGCTCCGGTCAGTTTCGTTGGGTATCCAGACTCCGTTTATTATGTTTAGCGTTCAGCTCCGGTCAGTTTCGTTGGGTATCCAGACTCCGGTTATTACATTGAGTGTTCAGGCTCCGGTCAGTTTCGTTTGGTATCCAGACTTCAGTTGTTACGTTGAGCGTTCATGCTCCGGTCAGTTTCGTTGGGTATCCAGACTCCGGTTTTTACGTTGAGCGTTCAGGCTCCGGTCAGTTTTGTTGGGTATCCAGACTCTGGTTTTTACGTTGAGCGTTCAAGCTCCGGTCAGTTTTGTTGGGTATCCAGACTTCGGTTATTACGTTATACGTTCAGGATCCGGTCAGTTTTGTTGAGTATCCAGAATCCGGTTATTACGTTGAGCGTTCAGGCTCCGGTCAGTTTCGTTGGGTATCCAGACTCTGGTTTTTACGTTGAGCATTCAGGCTCCGGTCAGTTTCGTTGGGTATCCAGACTCCGGTTATTACGTTGAGCGTTTAGGCTCTGGTCAGTTTCGTTGGGTATCCAGACTCCGGTTATTACGCTAAGCGTTCAGGCTCCGGTCAGTTTCGTTGGGTATCCAGACTCCGGTTATTACATTGAGCGTTTAGGCTCCGGTCAGTTTCGTTTGGTATCCAGACTTCAGTTATTACGTTGAGCGTCCAGGTTCCGGTCAGTTTTGTTGGGTATCCAGACTCCGGTTATTACGTTGAGCGTTCAGGCTCCGGTCAGTTTCCTTGGGTGTCCAGACTCCGGTTATTACGTTGAGCGTTCAGGCTCTGATCGTTTTCGTTGAGCATCCAAACTCCAGTTATTACGTTGAGCGTTCAGGCTCCGATCAGTTTCATTGGGTATCCAGACTCCGGTTATTACGTTGAGCGTTCAGGCTCCGTTCAGTTTCGTTGGGTATCCAGACTCCGGATATTACGTTGAGCGTTCAGGCTCTAGTCAGTTTCGTTGTGTATCCGGACTCCGGTTATTACGTTGAGCGTTCAGGCTCCGGTCAGTTTCCTTGGGTGTCCAGACTCCGGTTATTACGTTGAGCGTTCAAGCTCCGATCATTTTCGTTGAGCATCCAGACTCCAGTTATTACGTTGTGCGTTTAGGCTCCGGTCAGTTTCATTGCGTATCCAGACTCCGGTTATTACGTTGAGCGTTCAGACTCCGGTCAGTTTCGTTGGGTATTCAGACTCCGGTTATTACGTTGAGCGTTCAGGCTCAGGTCAGTTTCGTTTGGTGTCCAGACTCTGGTTTTTACGTTGAGCATTCAGGCTCCGATCATTTTCGTTGAGCATCCAGACTCCAGTTATTACGTTGTGCGTTCTGGCTCCGGTCAGTTTTGTTGGGTATCCAGACTCCGGTTATTACGTTGAGCGTTCAGGCTCCGTTCAGTTTCGTTGGGTATCCAGACTCCGGTTATTACGTTGAGCGTTCAGGCCCAGGTCAGTTTCGTTGTGTATCTAGACTCCGGTTATTACGTTGAGCGTTCAGGCTCCGGTCAGTTTCATTGGGTATCCAGACTCCGGTTATTACATTGAGCGTTCAGGCTCCGGTCAGTTTCGTTGGGTATCCAGACTCCGGTTATTACGCTAAGCGTTCAGGCTCCGGTCAGTTTCGTTGGGTATCCAGACTCCGGTTATTACATTGAGCGTTCAGGCTCCGGTCAGTTTCGTTTGGTATCCAGACTTCAGTTATTACGTTGAGCATCCAGGCTCCGGTCAGTTTTGTTGGGTATCCAGACTCCGGTTATTACGTTGAGCGTTCAGGCTCCGGTCAGTTTCCTTGGGTGTCCAGACTCCGGTTATTACGTTAAGCGTTCAGGCTCCGATCATTTTCGTTGAGCATCCAGACTCCAGTTATTACGTTGAGCGTTCAGGCTCCGGTCAGTTTCATTGGGTATCCAGACTCCGGTTATTACATTGAGCGTTTAGGCTCCGTTCAGTTTCGTTGGGTATCCAGACTCCGGTTATTACGTTGAGCGTTCAGGCTCTAGTCAGTTTCGTTATGTATCCGGACTCCGGTTATTACGTTGAGCGTTCAGGCTCCGGTCAGTTTTCTTGGGTGTCCAGACTCCGGTTATTACGTTGAGCGTTCAGGCTCCGATCATTTTCGTTGAGCATCCAGACTCCAGTTATTACGTTGTGCGTTTAGGCTCCGGTCAGTTTCATTGGGTATCCAGACTCCGGTTATTACGTTGAGCGTTCAGACTCCGGTCAGTTTCGTTGGGTATTCAGACTCCAGTTATTACGTTGAGCGTTCAGGCTCCGGTTAGTTTCGTTAGGTATCCAGACTCTGGTTATTACGTTGAGCATTCAGGCTCCGGTCATTTTCGTTGGGTATCCAGACTCCAGTTATTACGTTGTGCGTTCAGGGTCCGGTCAGTTTTGTTGGGTATCCAGACTCCGGTTATTACGTTGAGGGTTCAGGCTCCGGTCAGTTTCGTTGGGTATCCAGACTCCGGTTATTACGTTGAGCGTTCAGGCTCCGGTCAGTTTCGTTGGGTATCCAGACTCCGGTTATTACGTTGAGCGTTCAGGCTCCGGTCAGTTTCGTTGGGTATCCAGACTCCGGTTATTACATTGAGCGTTTAGGCTCCGGTCAGTTTCGTTTGGTATCCAGACTTCAGTTATTACGTTGAGCGTCCAGGTTCCGGTCAGTTTTGTTGGGTATCCAGACTCCGGTTATTACGTTGAGCGTTCAGGCTCCGGTCAGTTTCCTTGGGTGTCCAGACTCCGGTTATTACGTTGAGCGTTCAGGCTCCGATCGTTTTCGTTGAGCATCCAAACTCCAGTTATTACGTTGAGCGTTCAGGCTCCGATCAGTTTCATTGGGTATCCAGACTCCGGTTATTACGTTGAGCGTTCAGGCTCCGTTCAGTTTCGTTGGGTATCCAGACTCCGGATATTACGTTGAGCGTTCAGGCTCTAGTCAGTTTCGTTGTGTATCCGGACTCCGGTTATTACGTTGAGCGTTCAGGCTCCGGTCAGTTTCCTTGGGTGTCCAGACTCCGGTTATTACGTTGAGCGTTCAGGCTCCGATCATTTTCGTTGAGCATCCAGACTCCAGTTATTACGTTGTGCGTTTAGGCTCCGGTCAGTTTCATTGCGTATCCAGACTCCGGTTATTACGTTGAGCGTTCAGACTCCGGTCAGTTTCGTTGGGTATTCAGACTCCGGTTATTACGTTGAGCGTTCAGGCTCCGGTTAGTTTCGTTAGGTATCCAGACTCTGGTTATTACGTTGAGCGTTCAGGCTCCGGTCATTTTTGTTGGGTATCCAGACTCCAGTTATTACGTTGTGCGTTCAGGGTCCGGTCAGTTTTGCTGGGTATCGAGACTCCGATTATTACGTTGAGCGTTCAGGCTCCGGTGAGTTTCGTTGGGTATCCAGACTCCGGTTATTATGTTGAGCGAGCAGGCCCTGGTCAGTTTCGTTGGGTATCTAGTCTCCGGTTATTACGTTGAGCGTTAAGCTCCGGTCAGTTTCGTTGGGTATCCAGACTCCGAATATTACGTTGAGGGTTCAGGCTCTGGTCAGTTTTGTTGGGTATCCAGACTCCGGTTTTTACGTTGAGCGTTCAGGCTCCGGTCAGTTTCGTTGGGTATCCAGACTCTGGTTATTACGTTGAGCGTTCAGGCTCCGGTCAGTTTCGTTGGGTATCCAGACTCCAGTTATTATATTGAATGTTCAGGCTCAGGTCAGTTTCGTTTGGTGTCCAGACTCTGGTTTTTACGTTGAGCATTCAGGCTCCGATCATTTTCGTTGAGCATCCAGACTCCAGTTATTACGTTGTGCGTTCTGGCTCCGGTCAGTTTTGTTGGGTATCCAGACTCCGGTTATTACGTTGAGCGTTCAGGCTCCGTTCAGTTTCGTTGGGTATCCAGACTCCGGTTATTACGTTGAGCGTTCAGGCCCAGGTCAGTTTCGTTGTGTATCTAGACTCCGGTTATTACGTTGAGCGTTCAGGCTCCGGTCAGTTTCGTTGGGTATCCAGACTCCGGTTATTACATTGAGCGTTCAGGCTCCGGTCAGTTTCGTTGGGTATCCAGACTCCGGTTATTACGCTAAGCGTTCAGGCTCCGGTCAGTTTCGTTGGGTATCCAGACTCCGGTTATTACATTGAGCGTTCAGGCTCCGGTCAGTTTCGTTTGGTATCCAGACTTCAGTTATTACGTTGAGCATCCAGGCTCCGGTCAGTTTTGTTGGGTATCCAGACTCCGGTTATTACGTTGAGCGTTCAGGCTCCGGTCAGTTTCCTTGGGTGTCCAGACTCCGGTTATTACGTTAAGCGTTCAGGCTCCGATCATTTTCGTTGAGCATCCAGACTCCAGTTATTACGTTGAGCGTTCAGGCTCCGGTCAGTTTCATTGGGTATCCAGACTCCGGTTATTACATTGAGCGTTTAGGCTCCGTTCAGTTTCGTTGGGTATCCAGACTCCGGTTATTACGTTGAGCGTTCAGGCTCTAGTCAGTTTCGTTATGTATCCGGACTCCGGTTATTACGTTGAGCGTTCAGGCTCCGGTCAGTTTTCTTGGGTGTCCAGACTCCGGTTATTACGTTGAGCGTTCAGGCTCCGATCATTTTCGTTGAGCATCCAGACTACAGTTATTACGTTGTGCGTTTAGGCTCCGGTCAGTTTCATTGGGTATCCAGACTCCGGTTATTACGTTGAGCGTTCAGACTCCGGTCAGTTTCGTTGGGTATTCAGACTCCGGTTATTACGTTGAGCGTTCAGGCTCCGGTTAGTTTCGTTAGGTATCCAGACTCTGGTTATTACGTTGAGCATTCAGGCTCCGGTCATTTTCGTTGGGTATCCAGACTCCAGTTATTACGTTGTGCGTTCAGGGTCCGGTCAGTTTTGTTGGGTATCCAGACTCCGGTTATTACGTTGAGGGTTCAGGCTCCGGTCAGTTTCGTTGGGTATCCAGACTCCGGTTATTACGTTGAGCGTTCAGGCTCCGGTCAGTTTCGTTGGGTATCCAGACTCCGGTTATTACGTTGAGCGTTCAGACTCCGGTCAGTTTCGTGGGGTATCCAGACTCCGGTTATTATGTTGTGCGTTCAGGCTCCGATCAGTTTTGTTGGGTATCCAGACTCCGGTTATTATGTTGTGCGTTCAGGCTCCGGTCATATTCGTTGGGTATCCAGACTCCGGTTATTACGTTGAGCATTCAGGCTCCGGTCAGTTTCGTTTGGTATCCAAACTTCAGTTATTACGTTGAGCGTCCAGGCTCCGGTCAGTTTCGTTGGGTATCCAGACTCCGATTATTACGTTGAGCGTTCAGGCTCCGGTCAGTTTCGTTGGGTATCCAGACTCCGGTTATTACGTTGAGTGTTCAGGCTCCAGTCAGTTTCGTTAGGTATCCAGACTCTGGTTATTACGTTGAGCATTCAGGCTCCGGTCATTTTCGTTGAGCATCCAGACTCCAGTTATTACGTTGTGCGTTCAGGGTCCGGTCAGTTTCGTTGAGTATCCATACTCCGGTTATTACGTTGAGCGTTCAGGCTCCGGTCAGTTTCGTTGGGTATCCAGACTCCGGTTATTATGTTGAGCGTTCAGGCCCTGGTCAGTTTCGTTGGGTATCCAGACTCCGGTTTTTACGTTGAGCGTTCAGGCTCCGGTCAGTTTTGTTGGGTATCCAGACTCCGGTTATTACGTTGAGCGTTCAGGCTCCGGTCAGTTTCGTTGGGTATCCAGACTCCGGTTATTACATTGAGCGTTCAGGCTCCGGTCAGTTTCGTTGGGTATCCAGACTCCGGTTATTACATTGATCGTTCAGGCTCCATTCAATTTCGTTGAGTATCCAGACTCCGGTTATTACATTTAGCGTTCAGGCTCCGGTCAGTTTCGTTGGGTATCCAGACTCCGGTTATTACGTTGAGCGTTCAGGCTCCGGTCATTTTCGTTGAGCATCCAGACTCCAGTTATTACGTTGTGCGTTCAGGCTCCGGTCAGTTTCGTTGGGTATCCAGACTCCGGTTATTACGTTGTGCGTTCAGGCTCCGGTCATATTCGTTGGGTATCCAGACTCCGGTTATTACGTTGAGCATTCAGGCTCCGGTCAGTTTCGTTTGGTATCCAGACTTCAGTTATTACGTTGAGCGTCCAGGCTCCGGTCAGTTTCGTTGGGTATCCAGACTCCAATTATTACGTTGAGCGTTCAGGCTCCGGTCAGTTTCGTTGGGTATTCAGACTCCGGTTATTACGTTTAATGTTCAGGCTCCGGTCAGTTTCGTTGGGTGTCCAGACTCCGGTTATTACGTTGAGCGTTCAGGCTCCGGTCAGTTTCGTTGGGTATCCAGACTCCGATTATTACGTTGAGCGTTCAGGCTCCGGTCAGTTTCGTTGTGTATCCAGACTCCGGTTATTACGTAGAGCGTTCAGGCTCCGGTCAGTTTCGTTGGGTGTCCAGACTCCGGTTATTACATTGAGCGTTCAGGCTCCGGTCAGTTTCGTTGGGTATCCAGACTCCGGTTATTACGCTAAGCGTTCAGGCTCCGGTCAGTTTCGTTGGGTATCCAGACTCCGGTTATTACATTGAGCGTTCAGGCTCCGGTCAGTTTCGTTTGGTATCCAGACTTCAGTTATTACGTTGAGCATCCAGGCTCCGGTCAGTTTTGTTGGGTATCCAGACTCCGGTTATTACGTTGAGCGTTCAGGCTCCGGTCAGTTTCCTTGGGTGTCCAGACTCCGGTTATTACGTTAAGCGTTCAGGCTCCGATCATTTTCGTTGAGCATCCAGACTCCAGTTATTACGTTGAGCGTTCAGGCTCCGGTCAGTTTCATTGGGTATCCAGACTCCGGTTATTACATTGAGCGTTTAGGCTCCGTTCAGTTTCGTTGGGTATCCAGACTCCGGTTATTACGTTGAGCGTTCAGGCTCTAGTCAGTTTCGTTATGTATCCGGACTCCGGTTATTACGTTGAGCGTTCAGGCTCCGGTCAGTTTTCTTGGGTGTCCAGACTCCGGTTATTACGTTGAGCGTTCAGGCTCCGATCATTTTCGTTGAGCATCCAGACTCCAGTTATTACGTTGTGCGTTTAGGCTCCGGTCAGTTTCATTGGGTATCCAGACTCCGGTTATTACGTTGAGCGTTCAGACTCCGGTCAGTTTCGTTGGGTATTCAGACTCCGGTTATTACGTTGAGCGTTCAGGCTCCGGTTAGTTTCGTTAGGTATCCAGACTCTGGTTATTACGTTGAGCATTCAGGCTCCGGTCATTTTCGTTGGGTATCCAGACTCCAGTTATTACGTTGTGCGTTCAGGGTCCGGTCAGTTTTGTTGGGTATCCAGACTCCGGTTATTACGTTGAGGGTTCAGGCTCCGGTCAGTTTCGTTGGGTATCCAGACTCCGGTTATTACGTTGAGCGTTCAGGCTCCGGTCAGTTTCGTTGGGTATCCAGACTCCGGTTATTACGTTGAGCGTTCAGACTCCGGTCAGTTTCGTGGGGTATCCAGACTCCGGTTATTATGTTGTGCGTTCAGGCTCCGATCAGTTTTGTTGGGTATCCAGACTCCGGTTATTATGTTGTGCGTTCAGGCTCCGGTCATATTCGTTGGGTATCCAGACTCCGGTTAATACGTTGAGCATTCAGGCTCCGGTCAGTTTCGTTTGGTATCCAAACTTCAGTTATTACGTTGAGCGTCCAGGCTCCGGTCAGTTTCGTTGGGTATCCAGACTCCGATTATTACGTTGAGCGTTCAGGCTCCGGTCAGTTTCGTTGGGTATCCAGACTCCGGTTATTACGTTGAGTGTTCAGGCTCCAGTCAGTTTCGTTAGGTATCCAGACTCTGGTTATTACGTTGAGCATTCAGGCTCCGGTCATTTTCGTTGAGCATCCAGACTCCAGTTATTACGTTGTGCGTTCAGGGTCCGGTCAGTTTCGTTGAGTATCCATACTCCGGTTATTACGTTGAGCGTTCAGGCTCCGGTCAGTTTCGTTGGGTATCCAGACTCCGGTTATTACGTTGAGCGTTCAGGCTCCGGTCATTTTCGTTGAGCATCCAGACTCCAGTTATTACGTTGTGCGTTCAGGCTCCGGTCAGTTTCGTTGGGTATCCAGACTCCGGTTATTACGTTGTGCGTTCAGGCTCCGGTCATATTCGTTGGGTATCCAGACTCCGGTTATTACGTTGAGCATTCAGGCTCCGGTCAGTTTCGTTTGGTATCCAGACTTCAGTTATTACGTTGAGCGTCCAGGCTCCGGTCAGTTTCGTTAGGTATCCAGACTCCAATTATTACGTTGAGCGTTCAGGCTCCGGTCAGTTTCGTTGGGTATTCAGACTCCGGTTATTACGTTTAATGTTCAGGCTCCGGTCAGTTTCGTTGGGTGTCCAGACTCCGGTTATTACGTTGAGCGTTCAGGCTCCGGTCAGTTTCGTTGGGTATCCAGACTCCGATTATTACGTTGAGCGTTCAGGCTCCGGTCAGTTTCGTTGTGTATCCAGACTCCGGTTATTACGTAGAGCGTTCAGGCTCCGGTCAGTTTCGTTGGGTGTCCAGACTCCGGTTATTACATTGAGCGTTCAGGCTCCGGTCAGTTTCGTTGGGTATCCAGACTCCGGTTATTACGCTAAGCGTTCAGGCTCCGGTCAGTTTCGTTGGGTATCCAGACTCCGGTTATTACATTGAGCGTTCAGGCTCCGGTCAGTTTCGTTTGGTATCCAGACTTCAGTTATTACGTTGAGCATCCAGGCTCCGGTCAGTTTTGTTGGGTATCCAGACTCCGGTTATTACGTTGAGCGTTCAGGCTCTGGTCAGTTTCCTTGGGTGTCCAGACTCCGGTTATTACGTTAAGCGTTCAGGCTCCGATCATTTTCGTTGAGCATCCAGACTCCAGTTATTACGTTGAGCGTTCAGGCTCCGGTCAGTTTCATTGGGTATCCAGACTCCGGTTATTACATTGAGCGTTTAGGCTCCGTTCAGTTTCGTTGGGTATCCAGACTCCGGTTATTACGTTGAGCGTTCAGGCTCTAGTCAGTTTCGTTATGTATCCGGACTCCGGTTATTACGTTGAGCGTTCAGGCTCCGGTCAGTTTTCTTGGGTGTCCAGACTCCGGTTATTACGTTGAGCGTTCAGGCTCCGATCATTTTCGTTGAGCATCCAGACTCCAGTTATTACGTTGTGCGTTTAGGCTCCGGTCAGTTTCATTGGGTATCCAGACTCCGGTTATTACGTTGAGCGTTCAGACTCCGGTCAGTTTCGTTGGGTATTCAGACTCCGGTTATTACGTTGAGCGTTCAGGCTCCGGTTAGTTTCGTTAGGTATCCAGACTCTGGTTATTACGTTGAGCATTCAGGCTCCGGTCATTTTCGTTGGGTATCCAGACTCCAGTTATTACGTTGTGCGTTCAGGGTCCGGTCAGTTTTGTTGGGTATCCAGACTCCGGTTATTACGTTGAGGGTTCAGGCTCCGGTCAGTTTCGTTGGGTATCCAGACTCCGGTTATTACGTTGAGCGTTCAGGCTCCGGTCAGTTTCGTTGGGTATCCAGACTCCGGTTATTACGTTGAGCGTTCAGACTCCGGTCAGTTTCGTGGGGTATCCTGACTCCGGTTATTATGTTGTGCGTTCAGGCTCCGATCAGTTTTGTTGGGTATCCAGACTCCGGTTATTATGTTGTGCGTTCAGGCTCCGGTCATATTCGTTGGGTATCCAGACTCCGGTTATTACGTTGAGCATTCAGGCTCCGGTCAGTTTCGTTTGGTATCCAAACTTCAGTTATTACGTTGAGCGTCCAGGCTCCGGTCAGTTTCGTTGGGTATCCAGACTCCGATTATTACGTTGAGCGTTCAGGCTCCGGTCAGTTTCGTTGGGTATCCAGACTCCGGTTATTACGTTGAGTGTTCAGGCTCCAGTCAGTTTCGTTAGGTATCCAGACTCTGGTTATTACGTTGAGCATTCAGGCTCCGGTCATTTTCGTTGAGCATCCAGACTCCAGTTATTACGTTGTGCGTTCAGGGTCCGGTCAGTTTCGTTGAGTATCCATACTCCGGTTATTACGTTGAGCGTTCAGGCTCCGGTCAGTTTCGTTGGGTATCCAGACTCCGGTTATTATGTTGAGCGTTCAGGCCCTGGTCAGTTTCGTTGGGTATCCAGACTCCGGTTTTTACGTTGAGCGTTCAGGCTCCGGTCAGTTTTGTTGGGCATCCAGACTCCGGTTATTACGTTGAGCGTTCAGGCTCCGGTCAGTTTCGTTGGGTATCCAGACTCCGGTTATTACATTGAGCGTTCAGGCTCCGGTCAGTTTCGTTGGGTATCCAGACTCCGGTTATTACATTGATCGTTCAGGCTCCAGTCAATTTCGTTGAGTATCCAGACTCCGGTTATTACATTTAGCGTTCAGACTCCGGTCAGTTTCGTTGGGTATCCAGACTCCGGTTATTACGTTGAGCGTTCAGGCTCCGGTCATTTTCGTTGAGCATCCAGACTCCAGTTATTACGTTGTGCGTTCAGGCTCCGGTCAGTTTCGTTGGGTATCCAGACTCCGGTTATTACGTTGTGCGTTCAGGCTCCGGTCATATTCGTTGGGTATCCAGACTCCGGTTATTACGTTGAGCATTCAGGCTCCGGTCAGTTTCGTTTGGTATCCAGACTTCAGTTATTACGTTGAGCGTCCAGGCTCCGGTCAGTTTCGTTGGGTATCCAGACTCCGATTATTACGTTGAGCGTTCAGGCTCCGGTCAGTTTCGTTGGGTATTCAGACTCCGGTTATTACGTTTAATGTTCAGGCTCCGGTCAGTTTCGTTGGGTGTCCAGACTCCGGTTATTACGTTGAGCGTTCAGGCTCCGGTCAGTTTCGTTGGGTATCCAGACTCCGATTATTACGTTGAGCGTTCAGGCTCCGGTCAGTTTCGTTGTGTATCCAGACTCCGGTTATTACGTAGAGCGTTCAGGCTCCGGTCAGTTTCGTTGGGTGTCCAGACTCCGGTTATTACATTGAGCGTTCAGGCTCCGGTCAGTTTCGTTGGGTATCCAGACTCCGGTTATTACGCTAAGCGTTCAGGCTCCGGTCAGTTTCGTTGGGTATCCAGACTCCGGTTATTACATTGAGCGTTCAGGCTCCGGTCAGTTTTGTTTGGTATCCAGACTTCAGTTATTACGTTGAGCATCCAGGCTCCGGTCAGTTTTGTTGGGTATCCAGACTCCGGTTATTACGTTGAGCGTTCAGGCTCCGGTCAGTTTCCTTGGGTGTCCAGACTCCGGTTATTACGTTGAGCGTTTAGGCTCCGATCATTTTCGTTGAGCATCCAGACTCCAGTTATTACGTTGAGCGTTCAGGCTCTGGTCAGTTTCATTGGGTATCCAGACTCCGGTTATTACGTTGAGCGTTTAGGCTCCGTTCAGTTTCGTTGGGTATCCAGACTCCGGTTATTACGTTGAGCGTTCAGGCTCTAGTCAGTTTCGTAATGTATCCGGACTCCGGTTATTACATTGAGCGTTCAGGCTCCGGTCAGTTTTCTTGGGTGTCCAGACTCCGGTTATTACGTTGAGCGTTCAGGCTCCGATCATTTTCGTTGAGCATCCAGACTCCAGTTATTACGTTGTGCGTTTAGGCTCCGGTCAGTTTCATTGGGTATCCAGACTCCGGTTATTACGTTGAGCGTTCAGACTCCGGTCAGTTTCGTTGGGTATTCAGACTCCGGTTATTACGTTGAGCGTTCAGGCTCCGGTTAGTTTCGTTAGGTATCCAGACTCTGGTTATTACGTTGAGCATTCAGGCTCCGGTCATTTTCGTTGGGTATCCAGACTCCAGTTATTACGTTGTGCGTTCAGGGTCCGGTCAGTTTTGTTGGGTATCCAGACTCCGGTTATTACGTTGAGGGTTCAGGCTCCGGTCAGTTTCGTTGGGTATCCAGACTCCGGTTATTACGTTGAGCGTTCAGGCTCCGGTCAGTTTCGTTGGGTATCCAGACTCCGGTTATTACGTTGAGCGTTCAGGCTCCGGTCAGTTTCGTTGGGTATCCAGACTCCGGTTATTATGTTGTGCGTTCAGGCTCCGATCAGTTTTGTTGGGTATCCAGACTCCGGTTATTACGTTGTGCGTTCAGGCTCCGGTCATATTCGTTGGGTATCCAGACTCCGGTTATTACGTTGAGCATTCAGGCTCCGGTCAGTTTCGTTTGGTATCCAGACTTCAGTTATTACGTTGAGCGTCCAGGCTCCGGTCAGTTTCGTTGGGTATCCAGACTCCGATTATTACGTTGAGCTTTCAGGCTCCGGTCAGTTTCGTTGGGTATCCAGACTCCGGTTATTACGTTGAGTGTTCAGGCTCCAGTCAGTTTCGTTAGGTATCCAGACTCTGGTTATTACGTTGAGCATTCAGGCTCCGGTCATTTTCGTTGAGCATCCAGACTCCAGTTATTACGTTGTGCGTTCAGGGTCCGGTCAGTTTCGTTGAGTATCCATACTCCGGTTATTACGTTGAGCGTTCAGGCTCCGGTCAGTTTCGTTGGGTATCCAGACTCTGGTTATTATGTTGAGCGTTCAGGCCCTGGTCAGTTTCGTTGGGTATCCAGACTCCGGTTTTTACGTTGAGCGTTCAGGCTCCGGTCAGTTTTGTTGGGTATCCAGACTCCGGTTATTACGTTGAGCGTTCAGGCTCCGGTCAGTTTCGTTGGGTATCCAGACTCCGGTTATTACATTGAGCGTTCAGGCTCCGGTCAGTTTCGTTGGGTATCCAGACTCCGGTTATTACGTTGATCGTTCAGGCTCCAGTCAATTTCGTTGGGTATCCAGACTCCGGTTATTACATTTAGCGTTCAGGCTCCGGTCAGTTTCGTTGGGTATCCAGACTCCGGTTATTACGTTGAGCGTTCAGGCTCCGGTCATTTTTGTTGAGCATCCAGACTCCAGTTATTACGTTGTGCGTTCAGGCTCCGGTCAGTTTCGTTGGGTATCCAGACTCCGGTTATTACGTTGTGCGTTCAGCCTCCGGTCATATTCGTTGGGTATCCAGACTCCGGTTATTACGTTGAGCATTCAGGCTCCGGTCAGTTTCGTTTGGTATCCAGACTTCAGTTATTACGTTGAGCGTCCAGGCTCCGGTCAGTTTCGTTGGGTATCCAGACTCCGATTATTACGTTGAGCGTTCAGGCTCCGGTCAGTTTCGTTGGGTATTCAGACTCCGGTTATTACGTTTAATGTTCAGGCTCCGGTCAGTTTCGTTGGGTGTCCAGACTCCGGTTATTACGTTGAGCGTTCAGGCTCCGGTCAGTTTCGTTGGGTATCCAGACTCCGATTATTACGTTGAGCGTTCAGGCTCCGGTCAGTTTCGTTGTGTATCCAGACTCCGGTTATTACGTAGAGCGTTCAGGCTCCGGTCAGTTTCGTTGGGTGTCCAGACTCCGGTTATTACATTGAGCGTTCAGGCTCCGGTCAGTTTCGTTGGGTATCCAGACTCCGGTTATTACGCTAAGCGTTCAGGCTCCGGTCAGTTTCGTTGGGTATCCAGACTCCGGTTATTACATTGAGCGTTCAGGCTCCGGTCAGTTTTGTTTGGTATCCAGACTTCAGTTATTACGTTGAGCATCCAGGCTCCGGTCAGTTTTGTTGGGTATCCAGACTCCGGTTATTACGTTGAGCGTTCAGGCTCTGGTCAGTTTCCTTGGGTCTCCAGACTCCGGTTATTACGTTGAGCGTTTAGGCTCCGATCATTTTCGTTGAGCATCCAGACTCCAGTTATTACGTTGAGCGTTCAGGCTCCGGTCAGTTTCATTGGGTATCGAGACTTCGGTTATTACGTTGAGCGTTTAGGCTCCATTCAGTTTCGTTGGGTATCCAGACTCCGGTTATTACGTTTAATGTTCAGGCTCCGGTCAGTTTCGTTGGGTGTCCAGACTCCGGTTATTACGTTGAGCGTTCAGGCTCCGGTCAGTTTCGTTGGGTATCCAGACTCCGATTATTACGTTGAGCGTTCAGGCTCCGGTCAGTTTTGTTGTGTATCCAGACTCCGGTTATTACGTAGAGCGTTCAGGCTCCTGTCAGTTTCGTTGGGTGTCCAGAATCCGGTTATTACATTGAGCGTTCAGGCTCCGGTCAGTTTCGTTGGGTATCCAGACTCCGGTTATTACGCTAAGCGTTCAGGCTCCGGTCAGTTTCGTTGGGTATCCAGACTCCGGTTATTACATTGAGCGTTCAGGCTCCGGTCAGTTTTGTTTGGTATCCAGACTTCAGTTATTACGTTGAGCATCCAGGCTCCGGTCAGTTTTGTTGGGTATCCAGACTCCGGTTATTACGTTGAGCGTTCAGGCTCTGGTCAGTTTCCTTGGGTCTCCAGACTCCGGTTATTACGTTGAGCGTTCAGGCTCCGGTCATTTTCGTTGAGCATCCAGACTCCAGTTATTACGTTGTGCGTTCAGGCTCCGGTCAGTTTCGTTGGGTATCCAGACTCCGGTTATTACGTTGTGCGTTCAGGCTCCGGTCATATTCGTTGGGTATCCAGACTCCGGTTATTACGTTGAGCATTCAGGCTCCGGTCAGTTTCGTTTGGTATCCAGACTTCAGTTATTACGTTGAGCGTCCAGGCTCCGGTCAGTTTCGTTGGGTATCCAGACTCCGATTATTACGTTGAGCGTTCAGGCTCCGGTCAGTTTCGTTGGGTATTCAGACTCCGGTTATTACGTTTAATGTTCAGGCTCCGGTCAGTTTCGTTGGGTGTCCAGACTCCGGTTATTACGTTGAGCGTTCAGGCTCCGGTCAGTTTCGTTGGGTATCCAGACTCCGGTTATTACATTTAGCGTTCAGGCTCCGGTCAGTTTCGTTGGGTATCCAGACTCCGGTTATTACGTTGAGCGTTCAGGCTCCGGTCATTTTCGTTGAGCATCCAGACTCCAGTTATTACGTTGTGCGTTCAGGCTCCGGTCAGTTTCGTTGGGTATCCAGACTCCGGTTATTACGTTGTGCGTTCAGGCTCCGGTCATATTCGTTGGGTATCCAGACTCCGGTTATTACGTTGAGCATTCAGGCTCCGGTCAGTTTCGTTTGGTATCCAGACTTCAGTTATTACGTTGAGCGTCCAGGCTCCGGTCAGTTTCGTTGGGTATCCAGACTCCGATTATTACGTTGAGCGTTCAGGCTCCGGTCAGTTTCGTTGGGTATTCAGACTCCGGTTATTACGTTTAATGTTCAGGCTCCGGTCAGTTTCGTTGGGTGTCCAGACTCCGGTTATTACGTTGAGCGTTCAGGCTCTGGTCAGTTTCGTTGGGTATCCAGACTCCGATTATTACGTTGAGCGTTCAGGCTCCGGTCAGTTTCGTTGTGTATCCAGACTCCGGTTATTACGTAGAGCGTTCAGGCTCCGGTCAGTTTCGTTGGGTGTCCAGACTCCGGTTATTACATTGAGCGTTCAGGCTCCGGTCAGTTTCATTGGGTATCCAGACTCCGGTTATTACGCTAAGCGTTCAGGCTCCGGTCAGTTTCGTTGGGTATCCAGACTCTGGTTATTACATTGAGCGTTCAGGCTCCGGTCAGTTTTGTTTGGTATCCAGACTTCAGTTATTACGTTGAGCATCCAGGCTCCGGTCAGTTTTGTTGGGTATCCAGACTCCGGTTATTACGTTGAGCGTTCAGGCTCCGGTCAGTTTCCTTGGGTGTCCAGACTCCAGTTATTACGTTGAGCGTTTAGGCTCCGATCATTTTCGTTGAGCATCCAGACTCCAGTTATTATGTTGAGCGTTCAGGCTCCGGTCAGTTTCATTGGGTATCCAGACTCCGGTTATTATGTTGAGCGTTTAGGCTCCGTTCAGTTTCGTTGGGTATCCAGACTCCGGTTATTACGTTGAGCGTTCAGGCTCTAGTCAGTTTCGTTATGTATCCGGACTCCGGTTATTACATTGAGCGTTCAGGCTCCGGTCAGTTTTCTTGGGTGTCCAGACTCCGGTTATTACGTTGAGCGTTCAGGCTCCGATCATTTTCGTTGAGCATCCAGACTCCAGTTATTACGTTGTGCGTTTAGGCTCCGGTCAGTTTCATTGGGTATCCAGACTCCGGTTATTACGTTGAGCGTTCAGACTCCGGTCAGTTTCGTTGGGTATTCAGACTCCGGTTATTACGTTGAGCGTTCAGGCTCCGGTTAGTTTCGTTAGGTATCTAGACTCTGGTTATTACGTTGAGCATTCAGGCTCCGGTCATTTTCGTTGGGTATCCAGACTCCAGTTATTACGTTGTGCGTTCAGGGTCCGGTCAGTTTTGTTGGGTATCCAGACTCCGGTTATTACGTTGAGGGTTCAGGCTCCGGTCAGTTTCGTTGGGTATCCAGACTCCGGTTATTACGTTGAGCGTTCAGGCTCCGGTCAGTTTCGTTGGGTATCCAGACTCCGGTTATTACGTTCAGCGTTCAGGCTCCAGTCAGTTTCGTTGGGTATCCAGACTCCGGTTATTATGTTGTGCGTTCAGGCTCCGATCAGTTTTGTTGGGTATCCAGACTCCGGTTATTACGTTGTGCGTTCAGGCTCCAGTCATATTCGTTGGGTATCCAGACTCCGGTTATTACGTTGAGCATTCAGGCTCCGGTCAGTTTCGTTTGGTATCCAGACTTCAGTTATTACATTGAGCGTCCAGGCTCCGGTCAGTTTCGTTGGGTATCCAGACTCCGATTATTACGTTGAGCTTTCAGGCTCCGGTCAGTTTCGTTGGGTATCCAGACTCCGGTTATTACGTTGAGTGTTCAGGCTCCAGTCAGTTTCGTTAGGCATCCAGACTCCAGTTATTACGTTGAGCGTTCAGGCTCCGGTCATTTTCGTTGAGCATCCAGACTCCAGTTATTACGTTGTGCGTTCAGGGTCCGGTCAGTTTCGTTGAGTATCCATACTCCGGTTATTACGTTGAGCGTTCAGGCTCCGGTCAGTTTCGTTGGGTATCCAGACTCCGGTTATTATGTTGAGCGTTCAGGCCCTGGTCAGTTTCGTTGGGTATCCAGACTCCGGTTTTTACGTTGAGCGTTCAGGCTCCGGTCAGTTTTGTTGGGTATCCAGACTCCGGTTATTACGTTGAGCGTTCAGGCTCCGGTCAGTTTCGTTGGGTATCCAGACTCCGGTTATTACATTGAGCGTTCAGGCTCCGGTCAGTTTCGTTGGGTATCCAGACTCCGGTTATTACATTGATCGTTCAGGCTCCAGTCAATTTCGTTGGGTATCCAGACTCCGGTTATTACATTTAGCGTTCAGGCTCCGGTCAGTTTCGTTGGGTATCCAGACTCCGGTTATTACGTTGAGCGTTCAGGCTCCGGTCATTTTCGTTGAGCATCCAGACTCCAGTTATTACGTTGTGCGTTCAGGCTCCGGTCAGTTTCGTTGGGTATCCAGACTCCGGTTATTACGTTGTGCGTTCAGGCTCCGGTCATATTCGTTGGGTATCCAGACTCCGGTTATTACGTTGAGCATTCAGGCTCCGGTCAGTTTCGTTTGGTATCCAGACTTCAGTTATTACGTTGAGCGTCCAGGCTCCGGTCAGTTTCGTTGGGTATCCAGACTCCGATTATTACGTTGAGCGTTCAGGCTCCGGTCAGTTTCGTTGGGTATTCAGACTCCGGTTATTACGTTTAATGTTCAGGCTCCGGTCAGTTTCGTTGGGTGTCCAGACTCCGGTTATTACGTTGAGCGTTCAGGCTCCGGTCAGTTTCGTTGGGTATCCAGACTCCGATTATTACGTTGAGCGTTCAGGCTCCGGTCAGTTTCGTTGTGTATCCAGACTCCGGTTATTACGTAGAGCGTTCAGGCTCCGGTCAGTTTCGTTGGGTGTCCAGACTCCGGTTATTACATTGAGCATTCAGGCTCCGGTCAGTTTCGTTGGGTATCCAGACTCCGGTTATTACGCTAAGCGTTCAGGCTCCGGTCAGTTTCGTTGGGTATCCAGACTCTGGTTATTACATTGAGCGTTCAGGCTCCGGTCAGTTTTGTTTGGTATCCAGACTTCAGTTATTACGTTGAGCATCCAGGCTCCGGTCAGTTTTGTTGGGTATCCAGACTCCGGTTATTACGTTGAGCGTTCAGGCTCCGGTCAGTTTCCTTGGGTGTCCAGACTCCAGTTATTACGTTGAGCGTTTAGGCTCCGATCATTTTCGTTGAGCATCCAGACTCCAGTTATTATGTTGAGCGTTCAGGCTCCGGTCAGTTTCATTGGGTATCCAGACTCCGGTTATTATGTTGAGCGTTTAGGCTCCGTTCAGTTTCGTTGGGTATCCAGACTCCGGTTATTACGTTGAGTGTTCAGGCTCTAGTCAGTTTCGTTATGTATCCGGACTCCGGTTATTACATTGAGCGTTCAGGCTCCGGTCAGTTTTCTTGGGTGTCCAGACTCCGGTTATTACGTTGAGCGTTCAGGCTCCGATCATTTTCGTTGAGCATCCAGACTCCAGTTATTACGTTGTGCGTTTAGGCTCCGGTCAGTTTCATTGGGTATCCAGACTCCGGTTATTACGTTGAGCGTTCAGACTCCGGTCAGTTTCGTTGGGTATTCAGACTCCGGTTATTACGTTGAGCGTTCAGGCTCCGGTTAGTTTCGTTAGGTATCTAGACTCTGGTTATTACGTTGAGCATTTAGGCTCCGGTCATTTTCGTTGGGTATCCAGACTCCAGTTATTACGTTGTGCGTTCAGGGTCCGGTCAGTTTTGTTGGGTATCCAGACTCCGGTTATTACGTTGAGGGTTCAGGCTCCGGTCAGTTTCGTTGGGTATCCAGACTCCGGTTATTACGTTGAGCGTTCAGGCTCCGGTCAGTTTCGTTGGGTATCCAGACTCCGGTTATTACGTTGAGCGTTCAGGCTCCAGTCAGTTTCGTTGGGTATCCAGACTCCGGTTATTATGTTGTGCGTTCAGGCTCCGATCAGTTTTGTTGGGTATCCAGACTCCGGTTATTACGTTGTGCGTTCAGGCTCCAGTCATATTCGTTGGGTATCCAGACTCCGGTTATTACGTTGAGCATTCAGGCTCCGGTCAGTTTCGTTTGGTATGCAGACTTCAGTTATTACGTTGAGCGTCCAGGCTCCGGTCAGTTTCGTTGGGTATCCAGACTCCGATTATTACGTTGAGCTTTCAGGCTCCGGTCAGTTTCGTTGGGTATCCAGACTCCGGTTATTACGTTGAGTGTTCAGGCTCCAGTCAGTTTCGTTAGGTATCCAGACTCTGGTTATTACGTTGAGCATTCAGGCTCCGGTCATTTTCGTTGAGCATCCAGACTCCAGTTATTACGTTGTGCGTTCAGGGTCCGGTCAGTTTCGTTGAGTATCCATACTCCGGTTATTACGTTGAGCGTTCAGGCTCCGGTCAGTTTCGTTGGGTATCCAAACTCCGGTTATTATGTTGAGCGTTCAGGCCCTGGTCAGTTTCGTTGGGTATCCAGACTCCGGTTTTTACGTTGAGCGTTCAGGCTCCGGTCAGTTTTGTTGGGTATCCAGACTCCGGTTATTACGTTGAGCGTTCAGGCTCCGGTCAGTTTCGTTGGGTATCCAGACTCCGGTTATTACATTGAGCGTTCAGGCTCCGGTCAGTTTCGTTGGGTATCCAGACTCCGGTTATTACATTGATCGTTCAGGCTCCAGTCAATTTCGTTGGGTATCCAGACTCCGGTTATTACATTTAGCGTTCAGGCTCCGGTCAGTTTCGTTGGGTATCCAGACTCCGGTTATTACGTTGAGCGTTCAGGCTCCGGTCATTTTCGTTGAGCATCCAGACTCCAGTTATTACGTTGTGCGTTCAGGCTCCGGTCAGTTTCGTTGGGTATCCAGACTCCGGTTATTACGTTGTGCGTTCAGGCTCCGGTCATATTCGTTGGGTATCCAGACTCCGGTTATTACGTTGAGCATTCAGGCTCCGGTCAGTTTCGTTTGGTATCCAGACTTCAGTTATTACGTTGAGCGTCCAGGCTCCGGTCAGTTTCGTTGGGTATCCAGACTCCGATTATTACGTTGAACGTTCAGGCTCCGGTCAGTTTCGTTGGGTATCCAGACTCCGATTATTACGTTGAGCGTTCAGGCTCCGGTCAGTTTCGTTGTGTATCCAGACTCCGGTTATTACGTTGTGCGTTCAGGCTCCGGTCATATTCGTTGGGTATCCAGACTCCGGTTATTACGTTGAGCATTCAGGCTCCGGTCAGTTTCGTTTGGTATCCAGACTTCAGTTATTACGTTGAGCGTCCAGGCTCCGGTCAGTTTCGTTGGGTGTCCAGACTCCGGTTATTACATTGAGCGTTCAGGCTCCGGTCAGTTTCGTTGGGTATCCAGACTCCGGTTATTACGCTAAGCGTTCAGGCTCCGGTCAGTTTCGTTGGGTATCCAGACTCCGGTTATTACATTGAGCGTTCAGGCTCCGGTCAGTTTTGTTTGGTATCCAGACTTCAGTTATTACGTTGAGCATCCAGGCTTCGGTCAGTTTTGTTGGGTATCCAGACTCCGGTTATTACGTTGAGCGTTCAGGCTCTGGTCAGTTTCCTTGGGTGTCCAGACTCCGGTCAGTTTCATTGGGTATCCAGACTCCGGTTATTACGTTGAGCGTTTAGGCTCCGTTCAGTTTTGTTGGGTATCCAGACTCCGGTTATTACGTTGAGCGTTCAGGCTCTAGTCAGTTTCGTTATGTATCCGGACTCCGGTTATTACGTTGAGCGTTCAGGCTCCGGTCAGTTTTCTTGGGTGTCCAGACTCCGGTTATTACGTTGAGCGTTCAGGCTCCGATCATTTTCGTTGAGCATCCAGACTCCGGTTATTACGTTGTGCGTTTAGGCTCCGGTCAGTTTCATTGGGTATCCAGACTCCGGTTATTACGTTGAGCGTTCAGACTCCGGTCAGTTTCGTTGGGTATTCAGACTCCGGTTATTACGTTGAGCGTTCAGGCTCCGGTTAGTTTCGTTAGGTATCCAGACTCTGGTTATTACGTTGAGCATTCAGGCTCCGGTCATTTTCGTTGGGTATCCAGACTCCAGTTATTACGTTGTGCGTTCAGGGTCCGGTCAGTTTTGTTGGGTATCCAGACTCCGGTTATTACTGTTGCACCCTAAAATTTGCCCAACCTTATTCACTGGGTTTATGTTTCATTATCATTAGCATTTGCATATAGAGTCATGTACATAGACTAACCATCTGCATAGCATAAGCATAGCAAGTCATTCAACAGGGGACCAATCATTATTCTCATCTCTAGAGGCCTATCAAGAGGCTATTATTCCAATTCAACCTCATTCAAGTCATCAGGAAAGAATTTGAAAGCAAAGAGTTCAGCAGATCAAGCCTTGAGTCCATCTCCTAGCTGAGGGTATCTGAGGATCAACAAGAGGGTTGTGAGCTGTGAAGTGAAGGCATGGAGAGCATCTAGACCTTATGAGAGACTTAGAAAGGCATTTGGAGAAGGAGACAAATCATTGGTGAAAGCACAAGAGCTATAGTTGAAGACAGTCAACTAGGGTTTCACCTGGGTCAACTCTAGGTCAATTGACTGACTTAAGGGGGCATTCAAGTCTATTGGAGAGATGTGGGGTTCATCATTGGATATATAAGGAAGGATATGGAGATATGCCAAGGAGAATTCAAGAGAAATCAAGGAGAAGAGGAGTTACTAAATTAGGGTTTCTCTGTAAAATCCCCTAGTTTAGGTCAAATTTCCAAGCAAGATAAGTCAAAATTCTAGCTTCAAATGGCTTCTTGGCCAACATGAAACTTGTAGAGGATCTCAAGACCTTTAATTTGAGTGGTGGAAGACCTCAAAGAGATTTATAGAACTCAAGTTATGGTCCTTGCAAGTTACAGGTCATCTAGGGTGTCTGAATTTTTGTCTGTGAAAGTGACTTGACTTCCAAGCTAGTTTTACCCCTCAAGGAGATTTCAAATGAATTCTTGGTCAACATAAGAGTTGTTCCTCATTGTCTTAGATTTCTAGAATGGTATGGCATGCCTTCATATGATGTGTAGAACTCAACTTATGGTCTTGGCAAGCAAAGGGTATTTTGGGCATTTGTGAATTACAGGTCATTTTAACCTATGTCCAAAACTCATACAAGGAGGCCTCAAATGGAAAAACTTACAACATCAAACTTGCTCCAAATGGGATTTTAAGTCTAGAAAGAAGGTCACAAATTATTGGAGAAGCTCATAGCATGAAGTTACATAATTGGTCAAAATATGAACTAAAATGGCTTATAAAGTGAATAAATTCAAAGTGAAAAATGGTTTGGGAGATTTCTAAGTCCAAATGGAGACTTCCAATATATGATTTTGAATGGAAAAACAATTCTAAGAACAATGGTTCAAACACTTTTTTGAGTTTAGAAGGAAAAAAAGAAGTTATCTTTGGTTACTTGTAATTGAAGAAACACTTCAAAAATGGATCAAAGTTGGAAAACAAGGGAATGTGCAAGATGGATCTAGAATGTTCACATGAGGTCTATATATTCATGAAATGAGAATTTGGCAAAAGTTGGCTTCATTTGCATCAAGAATTCCACAAAATTTTTCATTCTTTTACATTGAAGTTTCATTCCAAATCTCTCAAATTCTTCACCAATTTTCATCAAAATCAATTCAATCTTACTCCATCATCATCATAGATCAGAATTGAAGCAAGGTTTTGGTGATTATCATCCATTTTCGAGCATCTTTTTCATCAACATCAAAATCACAATCTCAAGTGGACAGCATAATTCAAGCAAGAAATCACCAGAATATTGCATACAGAATCACATACACCAAGGATAGATCAAGATCCAACACCTAGAAGCTTCAGATCCACATCTTCCATAGCTGTTTTTCAAGATTTCTCACCAGGTATGTTTTCACTCAAATTGCTCGATTCAGTTAGTTAGGCATGTTGTTGTTAGTGTAGATTTGATCTAGGTGGTTAGGAGATTAGTTTAGATGAATTTGGAAAGGATTGGTGATGGTTGTTAACAGGTGCAACAAACTGTTAGGGTGAAGAACTCTTAGGTTAAGCCATTAGAATCTTAGCTCGATAGTGTAGGTTAATCACCATTATACATAGATCAGGTTAGGGTAAGTTTGAGGAAGAATGGAGTTGGTGCATATCAGTATAATTTCATGGTGACCAGATGTTGATTCAATCGGGTTTGTCGTTGTGGTGAATTTCAAAGAAATCTAATGCCCTAGGATGGTAGAGGGAAGGATTCTGAGCATCTTTCATGTTTATAGTGTGGTGATTCATGGCCTGGTGATGGAGAAATACGAGCTTGAACCTCGCTCGTGCATGGCTGCCATGTAAGGTTGAAACCCTAAGTTGCAGGTCAAGTGAAGAAGATATAATCTGGATCGTTTATTTTGATTAAGACTTTTGACTTCCCAGGCAATCCAATGGCTCTCGTTTAATTTCAGAATTGGAGGGAGATGTGCTGGCCCTAAACGCACCGTTTCATTAATTGAAACGGGCGGGCCTGAGTGTAGTTTGTTATCCCCACCCCCAATGTTAGGCCCAACTCAGATATGAACGTGGTTTTGCTACTTTTCTCACCTCCCAGCTCGTTTCTTTTATTTCATTGATTCTGAATTGATATTGGGCCTTGGTGAAGGCGCTATCTGCACCCCCTGTCTGAGGGCCCATCCTGGATTGAACTGGGGCGAACTCCTATTCTGACCCCCCTCCCTCATTTTTAATTCATGTTATTTCTTAATTCCATTTTAATTTTTACCAATTTCATAAATTCATAACTAATTCACAAAAAATGCATTTCAATCCATTCTTTTTACAATATTTTCATTAAAATGTCTAGAAAATTTTCATAAAATAAAATTGCATTTTTACTTTTATTTCATATTTTTTCCATATTTTCTAAATAAATGTCATATTAAATAGATTCATCTCATGCATCATTTTAATGATTTTTGTTCTCTTACATGCTTTAATATTTTTTGGTCATTCTTTTTATATTGTTTAGATGAGATATTCAACTTGTAGAAATATTTTAGTTCCCATTTTTAGAAGTTAATTTTAGGTGATTAATAAATGCTTGAACATCATGTACAAAACTAGGGTTTTAGGTGACAACTTAAGAAGTTTGATTTCATTTCCCTTAGGACTTAGGGTTTGAATAGATTAGTTATGGGACTATAGGGGCTATGGGTAGTTACTAGATCCCTTAGAAAAAGTCAGGATTCCCCTACTGCTATTAATACTGTCTGTATATCTGTTGTCTGGTGTGGTGTGCCCTCTGGGGATTACTGCTTGCTTGTTTGGGTATTGGGTTTGTCTGGGGCCCTGGGGGAGCTGAAGACTTGAGGAAATGAAGACCATTGGAGATTCAAAGATTGAAGATCAACTGTCAGAGTTGAGGAGAAGATTTTTGCTAGCAGATGCTGAGGAGACTAGGGTTTAGGAGCTAGGCAGAGCTCTAGGTTAGAAAGTTTGTTTCTCAAACATGGATTGCCTTGTCTGCATCCATTCTTCTCTGTGATTCAGAGTCTCTCTAAGACACTCACCCCCTTCCTTTGGAAGGCTTGGTGATAGTGTCTATGAGATAGAACTCTTGAGAGAAAATGTCTCTTGTGTTAGAAGCAGTTTGTTCACCACCTTTGGTAGTCAACTGATTGCTTAACACCCAATTCACTCTTGTGACTAATCCCTCATCCTGGAGGTTTGAGCTTGAAGAAAAGCCATTGCAGATAGAAGACTGATGATCAAAGCCCTTGCCTGAGGGTCATGAAGATGGAGATTGGTGCTTGTTGAAGCCTGTAGCTGATTGGAGATTGCTTGGAGCTAGGTGTTGATTCAGAGCTGCTGATGCTGTTTCTTTTGCTGTTGTATTTCATTGCTGATGTATTGTTTGGTTTTCTGAACTGTATTGTTTGCTGTTTTCCCTGCTGGGTTGAAAGTGAAGCCTGTTCACTTTTGCCTATTGTTTTCTAGGTTCGAGGTTGAGTGGGCTCCCTTGCCTCGCTTGTACTGTTGCATCCATGCATTTTACTGCTTTACTGTATATATCTGGTATTGTTTCTGTTTCTGCCTATCCCGTAGGATCTCTGTTTCTCTCTGTGCAAGAGAGGAGCATGATAGACACTAGGTCTTAACCCATGCATGATAACATTAGGTTAGTTTGTTTCCCTTCGCAACCGTAGGTTAGAGTTCTGTCTCTTTCTTTCTCAAAACAAACAGAAAAACACATAAAGATTTCAAACACAATAAAAGACACTTCTTCCGTAAAAGAATGCGAACTCATCAAAACGTCATTTTTGTCCGCTTGGACTAGTAATCAGGAAAACCTTTTTCAGAAGGAATAAAAACAATCAAGACAAGCTTGTGTCGTACGTGGCCCGAACTACGTTTGCTCTGATCTTCCATGCTGTGTGGAAGTACGTAGGCATAGGATGCGATATCCTAGCGAGCAACCTTCCCCTCCTTTCCCGTAGGTAGGCGAACTACGTTGACTCTGATTTCTCGTTCCAGACGGGAATACGTAGGCATAAAGTGCGATACTTTGCCGAGTCATTTTTATTTTCATTTTATTTTCTTTTTCACCCTTGACCTATAGTTTAGATAGAATAACAATCCATACCCGAAAACAAGCGTGGATCCCGTCGAGTACGACGGACGTGAGGGGTGCTAATACCTTCCCCTTGCGTAACCGACTCCCGAATCCAGGTTTTGGTTGCGACGACCATACCTTTCCCATGTTGTGCGAGGTTTACTCTGAGCGTTTCCTTTCCCTCCCGTGGGATAAATAACGCACGGTGGCGACTCTTCTGTTCAGCCGGCGCCGATTTTCGCAGTAGCGACAGCTGGCGACTCTGCTGGGGATCCAACGTCCCCTGGCTGCTAAGGACTGCGATGGTTCTTATGCATTTGGGATCCAACGTCCCTTGAGAGAGTCAATCCAAACGCTTGTTTTCCCGTCGAGGATTTTGTATGGAGTTATTTTATATTTCTAACCTTGTATTTTCAGCTTTATACATTGATTATTATTGCTGTATCTGGGGTGTGACGGGTGTTCTGATATTGAGAGATAAGCCGGACCTGGGCTTGAGTGCACCTAGAATTAGAGTAGAAATTAGTGGGCGCCCGCTTGCTTTGCTTGCTTTGGTGTCCCATGAAATCTACACTCAGACGAGGTTCCGCTGGTTGGCCTCCTGCCCCTTCCTTTGGTTGGCGTGGGTTGCTGGTTAGTTGGATTGTCGACTCTGGGGACCGATCATTTGGAAGTTGGCTAAGTGAGGCCTCTTCAGGAATTGATGATGCCACTCCTTCTGGGAATCGTATCATCAACCCTGAAAGTCTGTGACGCCGACGACCGCATAGGATGCCGTACCTTGTGCCAGTTATAGGGCCACCCACCTGTGAGGGGATTTGGGGATATGCAGGTAACTAGACCTCCAGACTACCGGTTATTTCTTGATCAGAGATCCTGGTTATTTATGGAGAGTTGTGAGGTCTATCAGAGACCATTTGGAGTTGAGTTCTGAGGTCTGTCAGAGACCATTTGGAGATGTGTCCAGAAATGTGTTCTGAGGTCTGTCAGAGACCATTTGGAGATGTATTCTGAGGTCTGTCAGAGACCACTTGGAGAGGTGTTCTGAGGTCTGTCAGAGACCAATTATAGATGTGATGTGAGGTCTGTCAGAGACCAGTGAGTTATGGTTCGAGGTCTGTCAGAGACCAGTATTGGAGTGTTATTTTAGGTCTATCTGAGACCAGGGTTTGAGGACTTCTGGATGGTCTATCTGAGACCTTTCTTGATTGGGTTTAGGCTATTCAACTGCAGCTTTGGTCCCTGTTGAATGTTACTTGCATTGCATTGCCTGCATATCCATTACCATTTGCATTTCACTAACGTGTGTCTGTGCTGCAGGTGCATTTGCATTTCCCTAGTTCTAGTGCCCAGACTTCTGAGTGTTTGATCATGACTAGCTTAAGGAGAACGGTTGCCTACAAATTGCCTACGCCGGATATTGTTCCTTTACTGGGGTTGATCTCTCTTGCTGATGAGAGTGTTCGTAGGAGTTTCCGGATGAGCTATGGTAGATTACTGAGATTGGTGTGCAAACCTACAGAGGTAGAGTTAGATGGGCTGTATGCTTTGATGCAATTCTACGACCCTGCTTTGAGGTGCTTCACGTTCTCTGACTTTATTATGGGACCAACTCTGGAGGAATACGCTGAGTATGTTGAGCTGCCCGTACAGAACCAGGTTCCATTCATTCATTATGACGCCAAGCCCAAGCCGGAGGATTTGGCAAAAGCCTTGCATATTGACGCTTCTGAACTTGTGACTACTGTTTCCCGTGGAGTTCCAGGCTTCTCATTTCAGTTCTTAGTTGGTAAAGCCCAAGAGTACGCCAAGAGCGGGTGTTGGGTTGCTTTCAACGCTGTGTTGGCCTTGTGCATTTATGGCATAGTATTGTTCCCCAATATACCGGATTTTGTGGATTTCGATGCTTTCTATTTGTTCGCCGCTGGTAATCCTGTACCTACCTTACTCGGAGACCTCTACCACTCACTGCATTACAAGAATGAGAAGGGAAGAGGGAAGAATGTTCATCTGTGTGTACCCTTACTGAGTATGTGGTTTGAGAGTCACCTTCCTAAGAAAGGATCTGCTGCAGAGACTACAGTTCCAGTTGGTTGGCCAGAGCGTCTGATGAGGCTATCGTCGGAAGGTATGGAGTGGTGTGATAGAGATTTGTTGGGATCTGAGCTCATCTTCAGTTGTTCGGGGTACCCTAATGTGCCACTGATTGGAAGGAAAGGGTGTATCAACTACAACCCCTCTCTGTTCGTCCGTCAGTTCGGATATGCGCTGAGGAATCCACCTCAAGAGGAGGAAGTACAGGAATCTCTGTACTTCACTGGAGATTTGAAGGGGGAATTGTTAGCCAAGTTGCAACGTGCCTGGACGCGTATTAACCGCAAAGGGAAGCCGTTGTTAGGAAAGAATGACTGTCAGGCCTATGCCCCTTATAGAGTTTGGATTCAAGAGAGAGCTAGTCAGTTGAGGATGCCGTTTCCAGATGCACCAATTCCTGTTCCCGTTCCGGTAGAAGAGCCGACTACTGTTTCTAGAGAAGCATATGAACAGGTTGTGAAGGAGAAAGAAGCCTTGATGAAGATTAATGAAGGGTTAGAGCAAGAGTTAGCCCAAGTGCGCAGCGAGAAAAACAAGGCCGTATATGCTTTCCAACAACAGATTGAGCTGGTAAACAGGTTAGGAGCCGAGTTGACCGAGGAAAAGAAAAAGCGCGAACGTCTGGGGCAAGAGTTCAGAAGTTCCCATGACATGCTGGAAGCCAAAAAGAAGGCGCTTGACGCAGCATACCGAGAGATATCTTCTTGCAACAAGACTTGGAATGCTACACTCACTAATAACAAGAAGAGGGAAGATAAGCTGAAGCAGCAAATTTCCGACCTCGAGGAGAAGTTGAAGTCTAGCATCAAGAAGTGTGAGGAAGAAGTGATGAACCGGTATAGTGTCCAGCATGCACTGAACAAGGCAATCAAATCCAGAGATGAAGCAGTGTCTCAGAAGCGAAAGCTAGAAGATTGCTTCGGAGAAGCAACATGGGAAGAAACTGCTGAAGACGTACGCCGTGTCCTTAAGAAGAGAAACCAGCTTGTTGAAGGGCTCCTTGATCGGCCAAGCCATCCGGAGACCAAGAAGCTGATAGAGGAGTACCAGACTTTTGGGAGGATTTGATCATTTCGCGTTGTCATTTGTATGCTTTATTTGCATAGTGCTGACCATCACCAGGATTGTTGGTTGAGGTCATGCCTTCTTTATACTCTCAGTGATATTGTACTCTGGGCTTATTGATTCTCTCTGCAATATACGAGGCTTTCTATGATTCAGCTCCGATATTCCTATTGTCAGCACTATCACTGCACCGGCACCATCGCACTAGAACTGGGGGGATGAACTTCCCTAATGCACAGACACATTGCATTGCATTCATACTCATATTGCATTACAGGTAATCTTTGAATGGTGTCTTATCTCCTGCTCTGTATCAGGTACTTAACAGGATTCCAGATCAACATCCGCACCGCTATTCTACACGCTCCAACTGTCGGAAAGTCATGGACCAGATTCAGAACGAGATGCAGGATGTACGCGAGAAGCTCGCCCTCTTCATGCAGACCATGGAGGCTATAGCAAAAGGGCAAGAGAATTTGCAGGCCATGGTCCAGCCTTTGTTGGCTCGCAACGCTGGTCATGGCAACGAAGATCATCAGTCTGTCCGGGTTGATACTGCTCATGGAGATGGCACTCCCACGCCAGTGGCTCCGCCCGTGGTCAATATACCTGCTGCTAATGTCAACAACGCTACCGCTGCTATGAATGGTAACGTCGGAGCGGGGAACGAGACTGCTGTCCATAATGCTGGGCTGGGTGATGTCAATTTGGGAGATAATCTAGGAGGCAACGGCTTTGTCAATACTGGGTTCGGATTCAACGATCAGGGATTCGACAACACTGGCAAGTATGGCTTTAATGCTCAAGGCTTTGGGCAAGATGGTTATGGTATGGTCAATCAGGGTTACGGAGGCTTTGGAAACGGAAATGGTACTGGATTTATGGCTGTTGGTCCCGCTGGAGGTGTTCAAGGGTACGGCAACAGAGGTCGAGTTCCGGGGATGAATCAGATCAGAGCTGGACGTAATAATGCGTACGATGGGTACGGGGCTGGAAACGGTATGTGGCAAGAGGATCAACAGGAGGACGCCTTCTCTGGAGGAGGTTTTGAAGGGCCGATGGATGATTCTCAAAAGATTAGAATGCTGGAAGAGCAAATGAAGGGAGTCCTAAACCAGAGTGCTGTGGGTCTGGACATGGCAACTATGGGCTTGGTACCTGGCTTGAGGGTGCCCATTAAATTCAAAGCGCCTGCGTTCGATAAGTACAAAGGAGATACGTGTCCGAAAGTGCATGTACGAGCTTATTACAGAAAGATGTCTGCATACTCCACTGACGAAAGAATGCTCATGCATTTCTTTCAGGATAGTCTATCGGGTCCTTCCCTAGAGTGGTACATGGGGTTGGAGCCAACTGATATCAAAACATGGAAGCAATTGGCGGAGGCGTTCGTAGCCCATTACAAGTATAACAGTGACCTGGCACCCAATCGGGTCCAGTTGGCCGGGCTTTCGCAGAAGAAGGGGGAGAGTTTTAAAGAGTACGCGCAAAGGTGGTGCGATATGGCTGCCAGGGTCCGTCCTCCTGTCGAAGATAAAGAAATGAACGACATGTTTGTCGGCACATTCACCGGGCTGTTTCATGATATGTTGTTTCATACGTCTCTGGCTAGTTTTTCAGATCTGATTCTGATGGGTGAAAAGATTGAGCGGAACATTAAGCAAGGAAAGTTCCAAGTTGACGAATCAACTGCATCTGGCAGTAATAAGAAAGCTTATGGTGGGCGCCGTCAGGGCGAAGCTAGCGCTGTATTTGGAGGCCGAGGCCGAGGCCGAGGCAGGGGAAGAAATCAATATCGTCAGCCACAGCAGGTATCAAGTGTCACTATTCCTTATCAGCAACAACCAATCCAGCAACAACGACCTGTTCAGCAGCAACCGATGCCACAGCAGCAGCAGCCTCAGCAGGGGGCACAGCACGCTCAACGAAGATTTCAGGGTAGTAAGCCGAGAAGAGTGTTTGAGAAGCCTCCCTCAACCTACGCTGATTTATTGCAGACATTGTTGGGATTGAATCTGGTGGAGAAAAGAACCTTGGCACCGATAACGGGAACTCCCCCGTTCGGCTATGATGCAAATAGGCACTGCGAGTTTCATTCTGGGGCCCCGGGCCATGATATAGAAGGTTGCCATGCTTTTAAGCATGTTGTGCAGGATCTCTTGGACAACAAGTCTATCAACTTCGGAACGACAGGTCCGAATATAGTCCAGAAACCCATGCCTAATCATGGGGCGAACGCCGTGCTGACGGAGGAAGGTCTGAATCTGATTACGAATGTTGAAGATTTAAAGACGCCGCTGAGCGAAATAAAGAGCCGACTGTTGCAAGGAGGTGTTTACCCGGGATGTAATGAGTACTGCTTAGATTGTTGGGCCCTATCTGGGGGGTGTGAGGGTTTGAAGAAAGGCATTCAGGCCTTGATTGATGATGGCGTATTGCAGTTTGATCGAACAGCAACTGATGAGCCGGCAGGGGCAGTAGTGGATAATCGGAGTGATGTGGCCACAGTGACAATTCCTAGGAAGACGATCACTATTTCAGCACCAGCTCAGCGACCGCCGATTACCATAACTAAAGCCGGGCCAATCCCGTATGAGAACACGAGAGCAGTCCCATGGTCGTATGGGCTGGAGGTGTATTGTGATGGGATTAAGATCGATGTTAACAAGCAGTCAGCGGAGGTTGTGGATAATGTTGTTGGCTCAGGAGGCATGACGAGGAGCGGCAGGATCTTTATATCTCCTGAAGTGGAAGCCGAAAGACTAGCGAAAGGAAAGGGGAAAGCGGTTGAGAATGTTCCGGTTCAAGCAAGTGAAAAAGAAGCAACATCGAAAGATGTAGAAGAATTCATGCGCTTAATTCGGAAAAGTGATTATAAAATCGTGGAGCATCTGCAGCAAACACCGTCCAAAATATCTATTCTGTCATTGCTGTTGTGTTCGGAAGCTCACCGAAACGCTTTGCTGAAAGTCCTGGACACTTCTTTTGTACCACAGGATGTCTCTGTAAATCAGCTAGAAGGAGTATTGGCACACGTGAATGCAGGCCACAGTCTGGGCTTTACTGATTTTGACCTGACTCCGAAAGGGAGGGATCATAATATGGCATTACATGTATCTGTTGAGTGCAGAGGGTCGACAATGTCGCACGTATTGGTTGACACCGGATCGTCTTTGAATGTGCTGCCTAAGAAGGCTATGATGAAGCTGGATGTTCGAGGGATTTTGTGTACACCCAGTGATTTGGTAGTCAGAGCGTTTGACGACACGCGTAGAACAGTCTTCGGATCGATTACCTTGCCTCTGCAAGTGGGGCCGGAAGTGTTTGCAACGGAGTTTTATATCATGGATATACAGCCTGCGTACAGCTGCTTGCTGGGAAGACCTTGGATTCACGGGGCAGGGGCAGTCACGTCTACCCTGCATCAAAAGTTAAAGTATATGGTCGGAGACAGTGTAGTCACCGTGTGCGGAGAAGAAGACATCCTGGTCAGCCATCTATCTTCGTTTAAATATGTGGAAGTCGACGGGGAGATCCATGAGACGCCATGCCAGGCATTCGAAGGTTTGCGCATTAAGGACAAGGGTCCCAGGCCAAGCAAAGTGCCAGAGATAGCTGTCTCATCGTATAAAGAAGCTCAAGCGCTAGTGGAAGCAGGAGAAGCTAAAGGCTGGGGCAAAGTGCTGGACATTCCTGTGAAAATGGACCGGTTCGGACTGGGGTACCGACCGTCGTCATCAACTCCTTTTGTGGGGGCCCCTCATTTCAGAAAGTCAATCACCATCTCTGCCAGTGGAGTATGCCATGAATCTGTCAATGCTGCTTCAGAATCTGATGAAGGGGACAGCGACTGTGATATGGATGCCTGGATTCAGCCAAGCACGCCAGGACAAGGACTGTGCAACTGGTCTATTCAGGAGCTTGTTCCTGTGACTTTTAAACAGTAATGCTTTGCTTTATTAATTGTTGAATAATCTGATGTCTTTCCCGGGGCATCAGGATTTGCTTAGGGCTGTGTTGTTATAAACATTGCGCGTTAATCATTAAATAAATGGCGTTTTTTCATGTGCAAATACCGTAATCCCTGTCTTTCCTGTTTTATATTTTTCAATAAAATGGCAACGTGGTTATCCGCTTTATACGCATTTTGAAGCACTTAACCCTTTCTTTTGCAGGATAACATTTTCAGATGACATCCTTGAACCACCTATGACTCGTCCCGACTTTGAACACCCGGTATTCCAGACCGAAGAAGAGGTTGTCGAAGATAGCGACGTTCCTGAAGAACTGTCTTGGTTAGTGAAGCAAGAGGAAAGAGCCATTCTGCCTCACGACGAGGTTATCGAGATTATCAATTTGGGGTCGGAAGGGGTTGAGAAGAATATTCGTATCGGGGCCGCACTGCAGAGTGATATCAAGCGAAGACTGGTTGAAATGCTCCAAGAGTATAATGATGTATTCGCTTGGTCGTATCAAGATATGCCAGGGCTCGATACTGATATGGTTGTGCATCGCCTGCCACTGAAAGAAGACTGCCCACCAGTCAAACAAAAGCTTCGCAGAACTCGACCAGATATGGCAATGAAGATCAAAGAGGAGGTTCAGAAACAGTGGGACGCTGGTTTCCTGGCTGTGACGAAGTATCCCTCATGGGTTGCCAACATCGTACCAGTGCCAAAGAAAGATGGCAAGGTTCGAATGTGCGTGGATTATAGAGATTTGAATAAAGCAAGCCCAAAAGACGATTTTCCACTTCCTCACATTGACGTGTTAGTTGATAACACTGCTCAGTACTCCGTATTCTCCTTCATGGATGGCTTTTCAGGCTATAATCAAATTAAAATGGCGCCAGAGGATATGGAGAAGACTACTTTCATAACGCCGTGGGGAACATTTTGCTACAAAGTGATGCCCTTTGGTTTGAAAAATGCTGGGGCAACATATCAGCGTGCGATGACGACTCTCTTTCATGACATGATGCATAAAGAGATCGAAGTTTATGTTGACGATATGATTGCCAAATCCCAGACGGAGGAAGAGCATCTGGTGAATCTGTTGAAGTTGTTTAAAAGGCTTAGGAAGTTCAGGCTGAGGCTGAACCCTAACAAATGCACCTTCGGGGTGAGATCGGGTAAGCTCCTGGGGTTTATCGTAAGCGAAAGAGGGATAGAGGTCGATCCTGCTAAAATAAAAGCGATTCAAGAAATGCCGACGCCTAAAACAGAGAAAGAGGTGCGCGGGTTTTTAGGGAGATTGAACTACATTGCCCGGTTCATATCTCACCTAACGGCCACGTGTGAACCATTATTCAAGTTGCTAAAGAAAGATCAAGCTGTAACGTGGAACGAAAATTGTCAAAAGGCGTTCGACAAAATAAAGAAGTATCTGCAGGAGCCTCCTATTTTGATACCCCCGGTGGCAGGGAGACCCTTGATAATGTATTTGACGGTTCTTGAGGGAAGCATGGGTTGTGTTCTCGGTCAACACGACGAGACAGGGAGAAAAGAGCATGCGATCTATTATCTGAGTAAGAAATTTACAGACTGTGAATCTCGATACACAATGCTGGAGAAAACTTGTTGCGCGCTAGCCTGGGCCGCCAAGCGTTTGAGGCAGTACATGCTGAATCATACAACCATGCTCATCTCGAAGATGGATCCAATCAAATATATATTCGAAAAGCAGGCATTGTCAGGTAGAATTGCCCGGTGGCAGATGATCTTGACTGAATACGATATCCAATACGTCTCGCAAAAGGCAATAAAGGGGAGTGTGATGTCTGAGTATCTGGCGGAGCAGCCTATTGAAGAATACCAATCAATGAGATTTGATTTTCCTGACGAGGATATCATGTATCTCAAGATGAAGGATTGTGAAGAGCCGTTACCAGACGAAGGACCAGAGCCGGGGTCCAAATGGCAGATGATATTTGATGGAGCTGTGAATGCTTACGATAGCGGAATAGGGGCAATTATCACTACGCCGCACGGGTCGCACATCCCGTTTACTGCCCGACTGACCTTTGCCGTTACCAACAATGAGGCCGAATACGAAGCTTGTATAATGGGGCTTGAAGAAGCCATCGATTTGCGAATCAAGCATCTAGACGTATACGGAGACTCAGCTCTGGTGGTGAATCAGATCAAAGGGGAATGGGAGACACGGCAGCCCAATTTGATACATTATATGAATTATGCAAGGAGATTGTTGCCTTTCTTTGACAAAGTTGAGTTGCATCACGTGCCGCGGGCAGAAAATCAAATGGCTGACGCCCTTGCCACTTTGTCTTCCATGTACAAAGTCAACTTCTGGAACGAAGCTCCCCAGATCACTATCTCTCGGTTGGACAGGCCAGCTTATGTATTTGCTATTGATGAAGCATCTGATGACAAACCGTGGTATTTTGATATCCTTAATTTCCTGAAGAATAAAGAGTATCCGGCTGGGGCATCCAGTCAGGATCAGAAGACTCTCAGGAGATTAGCGGGTAATTTCTATTTGAACCCGGATGGCGTCTTGTACAGAAGGAACCACGACTTGGTGTTGTTGCGTTGCGTAGACGAGAAGGAGGCAAAGCTTCTCATGGAGGAAATTCACGAAGGTGCCTTTGGTACACATGCCGGTGGACATGCTATGACGAGAAAATTGCTGAGGGCAGGTTACTTTTGGCTGACGATGGAAACTGATTGTTTCAAGTTCGCGAGGAAGTGCCACAAGTGCCAAATCTACGCTGACAAAATACACGTGCCTCCAAGTCCTCTAAATGTGATGTCATCTCCATGGCCATTCTCGATGTGGGGAATCGATATGATCGGAAAGATTGAGCCGACGGCTTCTAATGGGCATCGGTTCATCCTAGTAGCAATCGATTATTTCACCAAGTGGGTGGAAGCGGCGTCTTACGCAAATGTAACGAAGCAAGTGGTGGCTAGATTCATCAAGAGAGATATCATTTGCCGATATGGGATTCCCGAGCGGATAATCACGGATAACGGTTCAAATCTGAACAACAAAATGATGAAGGAGCTCTGTCAGAATTTCAAGATCGAACATCACAACTCCTCCCCTTACCGACCCAAGATGAATGGCGCTGTCGAAGCGGCCAATAAGAATATCAAGAAGATCGTCCAGAAGATGGTGGTGACTTATAAAGATTGGCATGAAATGCTACCTTTCGCTTTGCACGGTTATCGTACGACGGTACGCACATCAACCGGGGCAACTCCGTTCTCGTTGGTATACGGGATGGAGGCGGTATTACCATTGGAAGTTGAGATCCCTTCTCTGAGGGTATTGCGAGACGTTCAGCTGGACGAGGCAGAATGGGTAACGAATAGATTGAACCAACTGAGTTTGATGGATGAGAAGAGGCTAGCTTCTCTGGCATACGGTCGTTTATACCAAAGACGAATGAAGAAAGCGTACGACAAGAAGATACTTCCGCGAAGCTTTCAGACGGGCGACCTGGTGCTGAAAAAGATTCTCCCGCCGCAGGCAGATCACAGGGGTAAGTGGACCCCCAACTACGAAGGGCCATACGTTGTCAGTAAGGTCTTTTCAGGAGGAGCTTTATTGTTGTCCACCATGGACGGGGAAGACTTTGCATCACCTGTGAATTCGGACGCAGTTAAAAAATACTTTGCTTAAAATAGACCCGCTGGACAAAAAAAAAAGAGAGTCCAGGCAAAAATGGGGCATCCTGGCGAACCAAAAACAGAATGAAAGGTTCGGGCAAAAGTTAGGGATAAAATTGAAAAAATGTACACCCGCGAAGTTGAAAACCTACACTGGGCGGCTTCGGCAAAAAAAGGGTATCCCGGTGAACTGAAAACCCGTAAAGGGCGGTTCACGCAAAAGTTAGGGATGTGAAAAGCAAATGACTGCGGTCCGAATTTGATATTCAATGAGCATCAGTGCGGGAGAATATGTTTGAGAGGGGTCGGTTATCGGATACAACCTCTTCAGAAGTCGGGATACCGGGAAAGTATAAGAGTCGGACGAGTCATGGGAGGGTCAGTTCGTGGTGTTCATCTGCATCCAGTTGCCGACATGTGTACAAAATTTAATTTGTCAATATTTACGCTTCTTGTGAATACTTGCATACTTGTATATTTGCTTTGCGTAGCTTCCTCCTTTCAGGAGTTACATCCCGTGTACAAAAATTCCGCCCATTCAGGGGCCCAATCAATGAAAGTGTGTTATTCAGTATTTGACACTGTTCTTTACTGTTTTGCGCATGATACAACGCCTAAGTTTGATGAAGCTAGCATGAGTATAACATCACTGGCCCTTGCCAACAGTTGCTAAAGCTTTGAATTAACTGAGTGTAACGTCACTAACCTGAATTGATTTGATTGCATAGGCTTGTCGTGTCTTGCTTGTGTTGTTGCAGGTTTCATAACCATACGAAGATTTGATCTCCACGCAGGTCATGCATGTTCTTCCTGAAGAAAGATAGAATCCCCCATCTAGCCGTAGCGTATCCAAAGGACGTGCTCCAGAAAAGTTATTCGTACTCAGCAGAGTTTGGCGATTCTAAGATCATAAGGCTGTATTCAGACAGGTTCATCTTTCCCTGCAGGGTCATGCACTCTTCCCCGGTGGAGTCAGTTATTTTCCCCCAAGAGAATCATCCCATCCCCGGCGAAGTTCTCTTTTCAGCAAGTGTTCTTTCCTTCCAGTGGAATTCGAAGATTAAGACTCTCCCAACAGAGTTGATGGTGGGTCCTGTCATTTATTTTGTCAGAGATACTGGTGATATCAGTTTGCGGTCCAGCAGAAAGTCCGATCGAACTATGCGCATCTGCTATTCCCCAGCAAAGTTATATTCCCCAGCAGGAGGTTACTTCAACAAGACGTGTGGTTTGAGTTCCCAACTTCCCAGCAGGGTCGACTTCACCCTTCCAGCATTTATTTTGCTGGAATAATTCTGTAGCATCAGGCTATCCCCGGCGGAGTCGGCATTATCCTCTCAGCATTTATTTTGCTGAAGTAGTTTCTGTATTCTAGCAGTTCAGGTGGAGAGAGCTCTTGCTCAAATGAACTACCAAACACTCAGGATCTGGGCATGAGACATCCAATGATAATGTCAGCTTTGGCATTATTCTCCACAGAGTCAGTATGATGAGAGTCTCTTTGTCTCTAGCAGAGTCATTTATGCAAATGTCTCTTATTTTCCCCAGCCAGAGTGGCCAGGATAAGTGTCTTCTTATCTCCAAGCAGAGTTTGTTTGTCATCAACGGGTCCCATGAATCAGAATTTCAGAGGCCACCGCCGGTTATCAGAGCAGGCGTCCGATAGTTGGTTTTCAGACATCCCCAGTAGAGTTCATCTCAAAGTCGCTGTCGCGTCAGTGCTGAGCAGTTTGTGGGTGAGGATCATTGAAGAACTAAGTCCTGACGTGGACAATTTACTCCTAGAATGACGGGATTTCTTCAGAAGTGGGCGTCCTAACGTGGACAGGTTTGTTTTACCGGATTGGTAAGGTATGTTAGTCCTAACGTGGATAGATTCGGTTTCTCGAAATTTGTGGAATGGGAGGTCATGACGTTGACAAAAGTGGTTACTCTTTGTATTGGTGTCCTGACGTGGACAAGTTATTTCCCCAGCGGGTCGAGGGGGTGAGTCCTTGCATGGACAAATCCAAGAGATTATTATTCCTAACGTGGAAAGATGAAGATTCCTTACGTGGAAAGATGTAGTCCTTACGCGGACATATCAACAGAAGTGATTCCTAACGTGGAAAGATGGAGATTCCTTACGCGGAAAAGATCGAGTCCATACGCGGACATATCAGAGAGAGATGATTCCTTACGTGGAAGGAAAAATGGTTTCCTTACGTGGAAATGACAGTATTCCTGACGTGGAAAGAGTGGAGTCCTTACGAGGACAGATTAAGATGGCATTCCTTACGTGGAAAAATGTAGTCCTGACGCGGACAAATTGCAAAGAAGTTGGCATTCCTTACGTGGAAAGATCAGAGTCCTTACGTGGACATATCAAGAGCATTCCTTATGTGGAAGAAAAAATGGTTTCCTTACGTGGAAAGACGAGTTTATTCCTTACGTGGAAAATAGATTGATTCCTAACGTGGAAAGAAATGGATTATTCCTGACGTGGAAAGAGTTTAGTCCTGACGCGGACAGATCAAAGAAGATATTCCTAACGTGGAAGAAGTAGTTTATTCCTTACGCGGAGAAATTGGGTTCCTTACGTGGACAGATGCAAGAAAAGTTGAGTCCTGACGTGGACAGGTTCAGAAATGTTGTTTTCCTTACGTGGAAAAAGAGCAGTCCTGACGCGGACATGTCATGAGGTATTGGAGTCCTTACGTGGACAGATCGATATAGGATTCCTTACGCGGAAAGAAAATTGATTCCTGACGTGGAAAGATGAAAGGGTTAGTCCTGAAGTGGACAGATACAGAAGAAATGATTCCTAACGTGGATAGATGTTATTCCTAACGTGGAACGGTTACTCCTAACGTGGAAGAGTTTTATTCCTAACGTGGACGATTCAGTTATGTAAATGCAGACGAATTATCCCCAGCGGAGTTGCCGAGATTTTTCTGAGTTGACAGCAAGTGGAGTCCTAACGTGGACAGGTTCTAGTTGAGATTTCTTCATATTGATGACAGACAGAGTCCTAACGTGGACAAGCAAGCAATCTGTTATGACAGAATCCTCTTCAGAACGATGAAGACAATCCCCAGCACGGTCGCGCGAGATCAGTGGGTTGCTGTAACAGTCAGATTCAGCTGATGAATGTCGTTCCCCAAGCAGGAGCGCAGTTTATTTCTGCGGTTGGCAAATTTCTGGTTTCACTAGTATTCAACCGTCTCGTACCGCGAATGTCTGAAGGCTCCGGGCTCTTCATCCAATCGGGTCCAAGTCGCTTGAATAGGGGCAGCTGTTGCACCCTAAAATTTGCCCAACCTTATTCACTGGGTTTATGTTTCATTATCATTAGCATTTGCATATAGAGTCATGTACATAGACTAACCATCTGCATAGCATAAGCATAGCAAGTCATTCAACAGGGGACCAATCATTATTCTCATCTCTAGAGGCCTATCAAGAGGCTATTATTCCAATTCAACCTCATTCAAGTCATCAGGAAAGAATTTGAAAGCAAAGAGTTCAGCAGATCAAGCCTTGAGTCCATCTCCTAGCTGAGGGTATCTGAGGATCAACAAGAGGGTTGTGAGCTGTGAAGTGAAGGCATGGAGAGCATCTAGACCTTATGAGAGACTTAGAAAGGCATTTGGAGAAGGAGACAAATCATTGGTGAAAGCACAAGAGCTATAGTTGAAGACAGTCAACTAGGGTTTCACCTGGGTCAACTCTAGGTCAATTGACTGACTTAAGGGGGCATTCAAGTCTATTGGAGAGATGTGGGGTTCATCATTGGATATATAAGGAAGGATATGGAGATATGCCAAGGAGAATTCAAGAGAAATCAAGGAGAAGAGGAGTTACTAAATTAGGGTTTCTCTGTAAAATCCCCTAGTTTAGGTCAAATTTCCAAGCAAGATAAGTCAAAATGCTAGCTTCAAATGGCTTCTTGGCCAACATGAAACTTGTAGAGGATCTCAAGACCTTTAATTTGAGTGGTGGAAGACCTCAAAGAGATTTATAGAACTCAAGTTATGGTCCTTGCAAGTTACAGGTCATCTAGGGTGTCTGAATTTTTGTCTGTGAAAGTGACTTGACTTCCAAGCTAGTTTTACCCCTCAAGGAGATTTCAAATGAATTCTTGGTCAACATAAGAGTTGTTCCTCATTGTCTTAGCTTTCTAGAATGGTATGGCATGCCTTCATATGATGTGTAGAACTCAACTTATGGTCTTGGCAAGCAAAGGGTATTTTGGGCATTTGTGAATTACAGGTCATTTTAACCTATGTCCAAAACTCATACAAGGAGGCCTCAAATGGAAAAACTTACAACATCAAACTTGCTCCAAATGGGATTTTAAGTCTAGAAAGAAGGTCACAAATTATTGGAGAAGCTCATAGCATGAAGTTACATAATTGGTCAAAATATGAACTAAAATGGCTTATAAAGTGAATAAATTCAAAGTGAAAAATGGTTTGGGAGATTTCTAAGTCCAAATGGAGACTTCCAATATATGATTTTGAATGGAAAAACAATTCTAAGAACAATGGTTCAAACACTTTTTTGAGTTTAGAAGGAAAAAAAGAAGTTATCTTTGGTTACTTGTAATTGAAGAAACACTTCAAAAATGGATCAAAGTTGGAAAACAAGGGAATGTGCAAGATGGATCTAGAATGTTCACATGAGGTCTATATATTCATGAAATGAGAATTTGGCAAAAGTTGGCTTCATTTGCATCAAGAATTCCACAAAATTTTTCATTCTTTTACATTGAAGTTTCATTCCAAATCTCTCAAATTCTTCACCAATTTTCATCAAAATCAATTCAATCTTACTCCATCATCATCATAGATCAGAATTGAAGCAAGGTTTTGGTGATTATCATCCATTTTCGAGCATCTTTTTCATCAACATCAAAATCACAATCTCAAGTGGACAGCATAATTCAAGCAAGAAATCACCAGAATATTGCATACAGAATCACATACACCAAGGATAGATCAAGATCCAACACCTAGAAGCTTCAGATCCACATCTTCCATAGCTGTTTTTCAAGATTTCTCACCAGGTATGTTTTCACTCAAATTGCTCGATTCAGTTAGTTAGGCATGTTGTTGTTAGTGTAGATTTGATCTAGGTGGTTAGGAGATTAGTTTAGATGAATTTGGAAAGGATTGGTGATGGTTGTTAACAGGTGCAACAAACTGTTAGGGTGAAGAACTCTTAGGTTAAGCCATTAGAATCTTAGCTCGATAGTGTAGGTTAATCACCATTATACATAGATCAGGTTAGGGTAAGTTTGAGGAAGAATGGAGTTGGTGCATATCAGTATAATTTCATGGTGACCAGATGTTGATTCAATCGGGTTTGTCGTTGTGGTGAATTTCAAAGAAATCTAATGCCCTAGGATGGTAGAGGGAAGGATTCTGAGCATCTTTCATGTTTATAGTGTGGTGATTCATGGCCTGGTGATGGAGAAATACGAGCTTGAACCTCGCTCGTGCATGGCTGCCATGTAAGGTTGAAACCCTAAGTTGCAGGTCAAGTGAAGAAGATATAATCTGGATCGTTTATTTTGATTAAGACTTTTGACTTCCCAGGCAATCCAATGGCTCTCGTTTAATTTCAGAATTGGAGGGAGATGTGCTGGCCCTAAACGCACCGTTTCATTAATTGAAACGGGCGGGCCTGAGTGTAGTTTGTTATCCCCACCCCCAATGTTAGGCCCAACTCAGATATGAACGTGGTTTTGCTACTTTTCTCACCTCCCAGCTCGTTTCTTTTATTTCATTGATTCTGAATTGATATTGGGCCTTGGTGAAGGCGCTATCTGCACCCCCTGTCTGAGGGCCCATCCTGGATTGAACTGGGGCGAACTCCTATTCTGACCCCCCTCCCTCATTTTTAATTCATGTTATTTCTTAATTCCATTTTAATTTTTACCAATTTCATAAATTCATAACTAATTCACAAAAAATGCATTTCAATCCATTCTTTTTACAATATTTTCATTAAAATGTCTAGAAAATTTTCATAAAATAAAATTGCATTTTTACTTTTATTTCATATTTTTTCCATATTTTCTAAATAAATGTCATATTAAATAGATTCATCTCATGCATCATTTTAATGATTTTTGTTCTCTTACATGCTTTAATATTTTTTGGTCATTCTTTTTATATTGTTTAGATGAGATATTCAACTTGTAGAAATATTTTAGTTCCCATTTTTAGAAGTTAATTTTAGGTGATTAATAAATGCTTGAACATCATGTACAAAACTAGGGTTTTAGGTGACAACTTAAGAAGTTTGATTTCATTTCCCTTAGGACTTAGGGTTTGAATAGATTAGTTATGGGACTATAGGGGCTATGGGTAGTTACTAGATCCCTTAGAAAAAGTCAGGATTCCCCTACTGCTATTAATACTGTCTGTATATCTGTTGTCTGGTGTGGTGTGCCCTCTGGGGATTACTGCTTGCTTGTTTGGGTATTGGGTTTGTCTGGGGCCCTGGGGGAGCTGAAGACTTGAGGAAATGAAGACCATTGGAGATTCAAAGATTGAAGATCAACTGTCAGAGTTGAGGAGAAGATTTTTGCTAGCAGATGCTGAGGAGACTAGGGTTTAGGAGCTAGGCAGAGCTCTAGGTTAGAAAGTTTGTTTCTCAAACATGGATTGCCTTGTCTGCATCCATTCTTCTCTGTGATTCAGAGTCTCTCTAAGACACTCACCCCCTTCCTTTGGAAGGCTTGGTGATAGTGTCTATGAGATAGAACTCTTGAGAGAAAATGTCTCTTGTGTTAGAAGCAGTTTGTTCACCACCTTTGGTAGTCAACTGATTGCTTAACACTCAATTCACTCTTGTGACTAATCCCTCATCCTGGAGGTTTGAGCTTGAAGAAAAGCCATTGCAGATAGAAGACTGATGATCAAAGCCCTTGCCTGAGGGTCATGAAGATGGAGATTGGTGCTTGTTGAAGCCTGTAGCTGATTGGAGATTGCTTGGAGCTAGGTGTTGATTCAGAGCTGCTGATGCCGTTTCTTTTGCTGTTGTATTTCATTGCTGATGTATTGTTTGGTTTTCTGAACTGTATTGTTTGCTGTTTTCCCTGCTGGGTTGAAAGTGAAGCCTGTTCACTTTTGCCTATTGTTTTCTAGGTTCGAGGTTGAGTGGGCTCCCTTGCCTCGCTTGTACTGTTGCATCCATGCATTTTACTGCTTTACTGTATATATCTGGTATTGTTTCTGTTTCTGCCTATCCCGTAGGATCTCTGTTTCTCTCTGTGCAAGAGAGGAGCATGATAGACACTAGGTCTTAACCCATGCATGATAACATTAGGTTAGTTTGTTTCCCTTCGCAACCGTAGGTTAGAGTTCTGTCTCTTTCTTTCTCAAAACAAACAGAAAAACACATAAAGATTTCAAACACAATAAAAGACACTTCTTCCGTAAAAGAATGCGAACTCATCAAAACGTCATTTTTGTCCGCTTGGACTAGTAATCAGGAAAACCTTTTTCAGAAGGAATAAAAACAATCAAGACAAGCTTGTGTCGTACGTGGCCCGAACTACGTTTGCTCTGATCTTCCATGCTGTGTGGAAGTACGTAGGCATAGGATGCGATATCCTAGCGAGCAACCTTCCCCTCCTTTCCCGTAGGTAGGCGAACTACGTTGACTCTGATTTCTCGTTCCAGACGGGAATACGTAGGCATAAAGTGCGATACTTTGCCGAGTCATTTTTATTTTCATTTTATTTTCTTTTTCACCCTTGACCTATAGTTTAGATAGAATAACAATCCATACCCGAAAACAAGCGTGGATCCCGTCGAGTACGACGGACGTGAGGGGTGCTAATACCTTCCCCTTGCGTAACCGACTCCCGAATCCAGGTTTTGGTTGCGACGACCATACCTTTCCCATGTTGTGCGAGGTTTACTCTGAGCGTTTCCTTTCCCTCCCGTGGGATAAATAACGCACGGTGGCGACTCTTCTGTTCAGCCGGCGCCGATTTTCGCAGTAGCGACAATTACGTTGAGGGTTCAGGCTCCGGTCAGTTTCGTTGGGTATCCAGACTCCGGTTATTACGTTGAGCGTTCAGGCTCCGGTCAGTTTCGTTGGGTATCCAGACTCCGGTTATTACGTTGAGCGTTCAGGCTCCGTTCAGTTTCGTTGGGTATCCAGACTCCGGTTATTATGTTGTGCGTTCAGGCTCCGATCAGTTTTGTTGGGTATCCAGACTCCGGTTATTACATTGTGCGTTTAGGCTCCGGTCATATTCGTTGGGTATCCAGACTCCGGTTATTACGTTGAGCATTCAGGCTCCGGTCAGTTTCGTTTGGTATCCTGACTTCAGTTATTACGTTGAGCGTCCAGGCTCCGGTCAGTTTCGTTGGGTATCCAGACTCTGATTATTAAGTTGAGCGTTCAGGCTCCGGTCAGTTTCGTTGGGTATCCAGACTCCGGTTATTACGTTGAGTGTTCAGGCTCCAGTCAGTTTCGTTAGGTATCCAGACTCTGGTTATTACGTTGAGCATTCAGGCTCCGGTCATTTTCGTTGAGCATCGAGACTCCAGTTATTACGTTGTGCGTTCAGGGTCCGGTCAGTTTCGTTGAGTATCCATACTCCGGTTATTACGTTGAGCATTCAGGCTCCGGTCAGTTTCGTTGGGTATCCAGACTCCGGTTATTATGTTGAGCGTTCAGGCCCTGGTCAGTTTCGTTGGGTATCCAGACTCCGGTTTTTACGTTGAGCGTTCAGGCTCCGGTCAGTTTTGTTGGGTATCCAGACTCCGGTTATTACGTTGAGCGTTCAGGCTCCGGTCAGTTTCGTTGGGTATCCAGACTCCGGTTATTACATTGAGCGTTCAGGCTCCGGTCAGTTTCGTTGGGTATCCAGACTCCGGTTATTACGTTGAGCATTCAGGCTCCGGTCATTTTCGTTGAGCATCCAGACTCCAGTTATTACGTTGTGCGTTCAGGGTCCGGTGAGTTTCGTTGAGTATCCATACTCCGGTTATTACGTTGAGCGTTCAGGCGCCGGTCAGTTTCGTTGGGTATCCAGACTCCGGTTATTATGTTGAGCGTTCAGGCCCTGGTCAGTTTCGTTGGGTATCCAGACTCCGGTTTTTACGTTGAGCGTTCAGGCTCCGGTCAGTTTTGTTGGGTATCCAGACTCCGGTTATTACGTTGAGCGTTCAGGCTCCGGTCAGTTTCGTTGGGTATCCAGACTCTGGTTATTACATTGAGCGTTCAGGCTCCGGTCAGTTTCGTTGGGTATCCAGACTCCGGTTATTACGTTGATCGTTCAGGCTCCAGTCAATTTCGTTGGGTATCCAGACTCCGGTTATTACATTTAGCGTTCAGGCTCCGGTCAGTTTTGTTGGGTATCCAGACTCCGGTTATTACGTTGAGCGTTCAGGCTCCGGTCATTTTCGTTGAGCATCCAGACTCCAGTTATTACGTTGTGCGTTCAGGCTCCGGTCAGTTTCGTTGGGTATCCAGACTCCGGTTATTACGTTGTGCGTTCAGGCTCCGGTCATATTCGTTGGGTATCCAGACTCCGGTTATTACGTTGAGCATTCAGGCTCCGGTCAGTTTCGTTTGGTATCCAGACTTCAGTTATTACGTTGAGCGTCCAGGCTCCGGTCAGTTTCGTTGGGTATCCAGACTCCGATTATTACGTTGAGCGTTCAGGCTCCGGTGAGTTTCGTTGGGTATTCAGACTCCGGTTATTACGTTTAATGTTCAGGCTCCGGTCATTTTCGTTGGGTGTCCAGACTCCGGTTATTACGTTGAGCGTTCAGGCTCCGGTCAGTTTCGTTGGGTATCCAGACTCCGATTATTACGTTGAGCGTTCAGGCTCCGGTCAGTTTCGTTGGGTATCCAGACTCCGGTTATTACGTTGAATGTTCAGGCCCCGGTCAGTTTCGTTGGGTGTCCAGACTCCGGTTTTTACATTGAGCGTTCAGGCCCCGGTCAGTTTTGTTGGGTATCCAGACTCCGGTTATTACGTTGAGGGTTCAGGCTCCGATCAGTTTCGTTGGGTATCCAGACTCCGGTTATTACATTTAGCGTTCAGGCTCCGGTCATTTTCGTTGGGTATCCAGACTCCGGTTATTACGTTGAGCGTTCAGGTTCCGGTCAGTTTCATTGGGTATCCAGACTCCGGTTATTACGTTGAGTGTTCAGGCTCCGGTCATTATCGTTGAGCATCCAGACTCTAGTTATTACGTTGTGCGTTCAGGCTCTGGTCAGTTTCGTTGGGTATCCAGACTCTGGTTATTACGTTGTGCGTTCAGGCTACGGTCATATTCGTTGGGTATCCAGACTCCGGTTATTACGTTGAGCATTCAGGCTCCGGTCAGTTTCGTTTGGTATCCAGACTTCAGTTATTACGTTGAGCGTCCAGGCTCCGGTTAGTTTCGTTCGGTATCCAGACTCTGATTATTACGTTGAGCGTTCAGGCTCCGGTCAGTTTCGTTGGGTATCCAGACTCCGGTTATTACGTTAAATGTTCAGGCTCCGGTCAGTTTCGTTGGGTGTCTAGACTCCGGTTATTACGTTGAGCGTTCAGGCTCTGGTCATTTTCGTTGAGCATTCAGACTCCAGTTATTACGTTGTGCATTCAGGCTCCGGTAAGTTTCGTTGGGTATCCAGACTCCGGTTATTACATTGAGCGTTCAGGCTCCGGTCAGTTTCGTTGGGTATCCAGACTCCGGTTATTACGTTGATGGTTCAGGCCCCAGTCAGTTTCGTTGGGTATCCAGACTCCGGTTATTACGTTGAGCGTTCAGGCTCCGGTCAGTTTCGTTAGGTATCCAGACTCTAGTTTTTACGTTGAGCGTTCAGGCTCCGGTAATTTTCGTTGAGCATCCAGACTCCAGTTATTATGTTGTGCGTTCAAGGTCCGGTCAGTTTCGTTGAGTATCCAGACTCCGGTTATTACGTTGAGCGTTCAGGCTCCGGTCAGTTTCGTTGGGTATCCAGACTCTGGTTATTACGTTGTGCGTTCAGGCTCCGGTCATATTCGTTGGGTATCCAGACTCCGGTTATTACGTTGAGCATTCAGGCTCCGGTCAGTTTCGTTAGGTATCCAGACTACAGTTATTACGTTGAGCGTCCAGGCTCCGGTCAGTTTCGTTGGGTATCCAGACTCCGATTATTACGTTGATTGTTCAGGCTCCGGTCAGTTTCGTTGGGTATCCAGACTCCGGTTATTACGTTGAGTGTTCAGGCTCCAGTCAGTTTCGTTGGGTATCCAGACTCTGGTTATTACGTTGAGCGTTCAGGCTCCAGTCATTTTCGTTGAGCATCCAGACTCCAGTTATTACGTTGTACGTTCAGGGTCCGGTCAGTTTCGTTGAGTATCCAGACTCCGGTTATTATGTTGAGCATTCAGGCTCCGGTCAGTTTCGTTGGGTATCCAGACTCCGGTTATTATGTTGAGCGTTCAGGCTCCGGTCAGTTTCGTTGGGTATCCAGACTCCGGTTATTACGTTGATCGTTCAGGCTCCAGTCAATTTCGTTGGGTATACAGACTCCGGTTATTACGTTGAGCGTTCAGGCTCCGGTCAGTTTCATTGGGTATCCAGACTCCGGTTATTACGTTGAGCGTTTAGGCTCCGGTCATTTTCGTTGAGCATCCAGACTCTAGTTATTATGTTGTGCGTTCAGGCTTCAGTCAGTTTCGTTGGGTATCCAGACTCCGGTTATTACGTTGTGCGTTCAGGCTCCGGTCATATTCGTTGGGTATCCAGACTCCGGTTATTACGTTGAGCATTCAGGCTCCGGTCAGTTTTGTTTGGTATCCAGACTTCTGTTATTACGTTGAGCGTCCAGGCTCCGGTCAGTTTTGTTGGGTATCCAGACTCCGATTATTACGTTGAGCGTTCAGGCTCCGGTCAGTTTTGTTGGGTATCCAGACTCCGGTTATTATGTTGAATGTTCAGGCTCCGGTCAGTTTCGTTGGGTGTCCAGACTCCGGTTATTACGTTGAGCGTTCAGGCTCCGATCATTTTCGTTGAGCATCCAGACTCCAGTTATTACGTTGTGCATTCAGGCTCCGGTCAGTTTCGTTGGGTATCCAGACTCCGGTTATTACGTTGAGCGTTCAGGCTCCGTTCAGTTTTAATGGGTATCCAGACTCCGGTTATTACGTTGAGCGTTCAGGCTCCGGTCAGTTTCGTTGTGTATCCAGACTCCGGTTATTACGTTGAGCGTTCAGGCTCCGGTCAGTTTCGTTGGGTATCCAGACTCCGGTTTTTACATTGAGCGTTCAGGCTCCGGTCAGTTTTGTTGGGTATCTAGACTCCGGTTATTACGTTGAGTGTTCAGGCTCCTGTCAGTTTCGTTGTGTATCCAGACTCCAGTTATTACGTTGAGCGATCAGGCTCCGATCAATTTCGTTGTGTATCCAGACTCCAGTTATTACGTTGATGGTTCAGGCTCCAGTCAGTTTCGTTGAGTATCCAGACTCCGGTTATTACGTTGAACGTTCAGGCTCCGGTCAGTTTCGTTGAGTATCCAGATTCCGGTTATTACGTTGAGCCTTCAGGCTCCGGTCAATTTCGTTGGGTATCCAGACTCCGGTTATTACGTTGAACGTTCAGGCTCCGATCAGTTTTGTTGGGATCCAGCCTCCGGTTATTACGTTGAGCGTTCAGGCCCTGGTCAGTTTCGTTGGGTATCCAGACTCCGGTTTTTACATTGAGCGTTCAGGCCCCGGTCAGTTTTGTTGGGTATCCAGACTCCAGTTATTACGTTGAGGGTTCAGGCTCCGGTCAGTTTCGTTGGGTATCCAGACTCCGGTTATTACATTTAGCGTTCAGGCTCCGGTCAATTTCGTTGGGTATCCAGACTCCGGTTATTACGTTGAGCGTTCAGGCTCCGGTCAGTTTCATTGGGTATCCAGACTACGGTTATTACGTTGAGTGTTCAGGCTCCGGTCATTTTCGTTGAGCATCCAGACTCCAGTTATTACGTTGTGCGTTCAGGCTCTGGTCAGTTTCGTTGGGTATCCAGACTCTGGTTATTACGTTGTGCGTTCAGGCTCCGGTCATATTCGTTGGATATCCTGACTCCGGTTATTACGTTGAGCATTCAGGCTCCGGTCAGTTTCGTTTGGTATCCAGACTTCAGTTATTACGTTGAGCGTCCAGGCTCCGGTCAGTTTCGTTGGGTATCCAGACTCCGATTATTACGTTGAGCGTTCAGGCTCCGGTCAGTTTCGTTGGGTATCCAGACTCTGGTTATTACGTTGAGCGTTAAGGCTCCGGTCAGTTTCGCTGGGTATCTAGACTCCGGTTATTACGTTGAGCGTTCAGGCTCCGGTCATTTTCGTTGAGCATCCAGACTCCAGTTATTACGTTGTGCGTTCAGGCTCCGGTCAGTTTCGTTGGGTATCCAGACTCCGTTTATTACGTTGTGCGTTCAGGTTCCGGTCATATTCGTTGGGTATCCAAACTCCGGTTATTACGTTGAGCATTCAGGCTCCGGTCAGTTTCGTTTGGTATCCAGACTCCGGTTATTACGTTGAACGTTCAGGCTCCGATCAGTTTTGTTGGGATCCAGCCTCCGGTTATTACGTTGAGCGTTCAGGCCCTGGTCAGTTTCGTTGAGTATCCAGACTCCGGTTTTTACATTGAGCATTTAGGCCCCGGTAAGTTTTGTTGGGTATCCAGACTCCAGTTATTACGTTGAGGGTTCAGGCTCCGGTCAGTTTCGTTGGGTATCCAGACTCCGGTTATTACATTTAGCGTTCAGGCTCCAGTCAATTTCGTTGGGTATCCAGACTCCGGTTATTACATTGAGCGTTAAGGCTCCGGTCAGTTTCGCTGGGTATCCAGACTCCGGTTATTACGTTGAGCGTTCAGGCTCCGGTCATTCTCGTTGAGCATCCAGACTCCAGTTATTACGTTGTGCGTTCAGGCTCCGGTAAGTTTCGTTGGGTATCCAGACTCCGGTTTTTACGTTGTGCGTTCAGGCTCCGGTCATATTCGTTGGGTATCCAGACTCCGGTTATTACGTTGAGCATTCAGGCTCCGGTCAGTTTCGTTTGGTATCCAGACTCCGGTTATTACGTTGAACGTTCAGGCTCCGATCAGTTTTGTTGGGATCCAGCCTCCGGTTATTACAATGAGCGTTCAGGCCCTGGTCTGTTTCGTTGGGTATCCAGACTCCGGTTTTTACATTGAGCGTTCAGGCCCCGGTCAGTTTTGTTGGGTATCCAGACTCCAGTTATTACGTTGAGGGTTCAGGCTCCGGTCAGTTTCGTTGGGTATCCAGACTCCGGTTATTACATTTAGCGTTCAGGCTCCGGTCAATTTCGTTGGGTATCCAGACTCCGGTTATTACGTTGAGCGTTCAGGCTCCGGTCAGTTTCATTGGGTGTCCAGACTACGGTTATTACGTTGAGTGTTCAGGCTCCGGTCATTTTCGTTGAGCATCCAGACTCCAGTTATTACGTTGTGCGTTCAGGCTCTGGTCAGTTTCGTTGGGTATCCAGACTCTGGTTATTACGTTGTGCGTTCAGGCTCCGGTCATATTCGTTGGATATCCAGACTCCGGTTATTACGTTGAGCATTCAGGCTCCGGTCAGTTTCGTTTGGTATCCAGACTTCAGTTATTACGTTGAGCGTCCAGGCTCCGGTCAGTTTCGTTGGGTATCCAGACTCCGATTATTACGTTGAGCGTTCAGGCTCCGGTCAGTTTCGTTGGGTATCCAGACTCCGGTTATTACGTTAAATGTTCAGGCTCCGGTCAGTTTCGTTAGGTATCCAGACTACAGTTATTACGTTGAGCGTCCAGGCTCCGGTCAGTTTCGTTGGGTATCCAGACTCCGATTATTACGTTGAGCGTTCAGGCTCCGGTCAGTTTCGTTGGGTATCCAGACTCCAGTTATTACGTTGAGTGTTCAGGCTCCAGTCAGTTTCGTTGGGTATCCAGACTCTGGTTATTACGTTGAGCGTTCAGGCTCCAGTCATTTTCGTTGAGCATCCAGACTCCAGTTATTACGTTGTACGTTCAGGGTCCGGTCATTTTCGTTGAGTATCCAGACTCCGGTTTTTACGTTGAGCGTTCAGGCTCCGGTCAGTTTCGTTGGGTATCCAGACTCCGGTTATTATGTTGAGCGTTCAGGCTCCGGTCAGTTTCGTTGGGTATCCAGACTCCGGTTATTACGTTGATCGTTAAGGCTCCAGTCAATTTCGTTGGGTATACAGACTCCGGTTATTACGTTGAGCGTTCAGGCTCCGGTCAGTTTCATTGGGTATCCAGACTCCGGTTATTACGTTGAGCGTTCAGGCTCCGGTCATTTTCGTTGAGCATCCAGACTCCAGTTATTACGTTGTACGTTCAGGTTCCGGTCATTTTCGTTGAGTATCCATACTCCGGTTATTACGTTGAGCGTTCAGGCTGCGGTCAGTTTCGTTGGGTATCCAGACTCCGGTTATTATGTTGAGCGTTCAGGCCCCAGTCAGTTTCGTTGGGTATTCAGATTCCGGTTATTACGTTGAGCGTTCAGGCTCCGGTCAGTTTCGTTAGGTATCCAGACTCTGGTTATTACGTTGAGCGTTCAGGCTCCGGTAATTTTCGTTGAGCATCCAGACTCCAGTTATTACGTTGTGCCTTCAGGGTCCGGTCAATTTCGTTGAGTATCCAGACTCCGGTTATTACGTTGAGCGTTCAGGCTCCGGTCAGTTTCGTTGGGTATCCAGACTCTGGTTATTATGTTGAGCGTTCAGGCCCTGGTCAGTTTCGTTGGGTATCCAGACTCCTGTTTTTACGTTGAGCGTTCAGGCTCCGGTCAGTTTTGTTGGGTATCCAGACTCCGGTTATTACGTTGAGGGTTCAGGCTCCGGACAGTTTCGTTGCGTATCTAGACTCTGGTTATTACATTGAGCGTTTAGGCTCCGGTCAGTTTCGTTGGGTATACAGACTCCGGTTATTACGTTGATCGTTCAGGCTCCAGTCAATTTCGTTGGGTATCCAGACTCCGGTTATTACGTTGAGCGTTAAGGCTCCGGTCAGTTTCGCTGGGTATCCAGACTCCGGTTATTACGTTGAGCGTTCAGGCTCCGGTCATTTTCGTTGAGCATCCAGACTCCAGTTATTACGTTGTGCGTTCAGGCTCCGGTCAGTTTCGTTGGGTATCCAGACTCCGGTTATTACGTTGTGCGTTCAGGCTCCGGTCATATTCGTTGGGTATCCAGACTCCGGTTATTACGTTGAGCATTCAGGCTCCGGTCAGTTTCGTTTGGTATCCAGACTTCAGTTATTACGTTGAGCGTCCAGGCTCTGGTCAGTTTCGTTGGGTATCCAGACTCCGGTTATTACGTTGAATGTTCAGGCTCCGGTTAGTTTCGTTGGGTGTCCAGACTCCGGTTATTACGTTGAGCGTTCAGGCTCCGATCATTTTCGTTGAGAATCCAGACTCCAGTTATTACGTTATGCATTCAGGCTCCGGTCAGTTTCGTTGGGTATCCAGACTCCGGTTATTACGTTGAGCGTTCAGGCTCCGTTCAGTTTCATTGGGTATCCAGACTCCGGTTATTACATTGAGCGTTCAGGCTCCGGTCAGTTTTGTTGGGTATCCAGACTTCGGTTATTACGTTGAGGGTTCAGGCTCCGGTCAGTTTCGTTGGGTATCCAGACTCCGGTTATTACATTTAGCGTTCAGGCTCCGGTCAGTTTCGTTGGGTATCCAGACTCCGGTTATTACGTTGAGTGTTCAGGCTCCGGTCAGTTTCATTGGGTATCCAGACTCCGGTTATTACGTTGAGTGTTCAGGCTCCGGTCATTTTCGTTGAGCAACCATGCTCCAGTTATTATGTTGTGCGTTCAGGCTCTGGTCAGTTTCGTTGGGTATCCAGACTCTGGTTATTACGTTGTGCGTTCAGGCTCCGATCATATTCGTTGGGTATCCAGACTCCGGTTATTACGATGAGTATTCAGGCTCCGGTCAGTTTCGTTGGGTATCCAGACTCCGTTTACTACGTTGAGCGTTCAGGCTCCGGTCAGTTTCGTTGGGTATCCAGACTCCGGTTATTACGTTAAATGTTCAGGCTCCGATCAGTTTCGTTGGGTGTCTAGACTCCGGTTATTACGTTGAGCGTTCAGGCTCCGGTCATTTTCGTTGAGCATCCAGACTCCAGTTATTACATTGTGCATTCAGGCTCCGGTCAGTTTTGTTGGGTTTCCAGACTCCGGTTATTATATTGAGCGTTCAGGCTCCGGTCAGTTTCGTTGGGTATCCAGACTCCGGTTATTACGTTGATGGTTCAGGCCCCAGTCAGTTTCGTTGGGTATCCAGATTCCGGTTATTACGTTGAGCGTTCAGGCTCCGGTCAGTTTCGTTAGGTATCCAGACTCTGGTTATTACGTTGAGCGTTCAGGCTCCGATAATTTTCGTTGAGCATCCAGACTCCAGTTATTACGTTGTGCGTTCAGGGTCCGGTCAGTTTCGTTGAGTATCCAGACTCCGGTTATTACGTTGAGCGTTCAGGCTCCGGTCAGTTTCGTTGGGTATCTAGACTCTGGTTATTATGTTGAGCGTTCAGGCCCTGGTCAGTTTCGTTGGGTATCCAGACTCCTGTTTTTACGTTGAGCGTTCAGGCTCCGGTCAGTTTTGTTGGGTATCCAGACTCCGGTTATTACGTTGAGGGTTCAGGCTCCGGTCAGTTTCGTTGCGTATCCAGACTCCGGTTATTACATTGAGCGTTTAGGCTCCGGTCAGTTTCATTGGGTATCCAGACTCCGGTTATTACGTTGATCGTTCAGGCTCCAGTCAATTTCGTTGGGTATCCAGACTCCGGTTATTACGTTGAGCGTTAAGGCTCCGGTCAGTTTCGTTGGGTATCCAGACTCCGGTTATTACGTTGAGCGTTCAGGCTCCGGTCATTTTTGTTGAGGATCCAGACTCCAGTTATTACGTTGTGCGTTCAGGCTCCGGTCAGTTTCGTTGGGTATCCAGACTCCGGTTATTACGTTGAGCATTCAGGCTCCGGTCAGTTTTGTTGGGTATCCAGACTTCAGTTATTACATTGAGCGTCCAGGCTCTGGTCAGTTTCGTTGGGTATCCAGACTCCGGTTATTACGTTGAATGTTCAGGCTCCGGTCAGTTTCGTTGGGTGTCCAGACTCCGGTTATTACGTTGAGCGTTCAGGCTCCGATCATTTTCGTTGAGCATCCAGACTCCAGTTATTACGTTATGCATTCAGGCTCCGGTCAGTTTCGTTGGGTATCCAGACTCCGGTTATTACGTTGAGCGTTCAGGCTCCGTTCAGTTTCATTGGGTATCCAGACTCCGGTTATTACGTTGAGCGTTCAGGCTCCGACTTAGTTTCATTGTGTATCCAGACTCCGGTTATTACATTGAGCGTTCAGGCTCCGGTCAATTTCGTTGGGTATCCAGACTCCGGTTTTTACATTGAGCGTTCAGGATCCGATCAGTTTTGTTGGGTATTTAGACTCCGGTTATTACGTTGAGTGTTCAGGCTCCTGTCAGTTTCGTTGTGTATCCAGACTCCGGTTATTACGTTGAGCGATCAGGCTCCGATCAATTTCGTTGTGTATCCAGACTCCAGTTATTACGTTGATGGTTCAGGCTCCAGTCAGTTTCGTTGAGTATCCAGACTCCGGTTATTACGTTGAACGTTCAGGCTCCGGTCAGTTTCGTTGAGTATCCAGATTCCGGTTATTACGTTGAGCCTTCAGGCTCCGGTCAATTTTGTTGGGTATCCAGACTCCGGTTATTACGTTGAACGTTCAGGCTCCGGTCAGTTTTGTTGGGATCCAGCCTCTGGTTATTACGTTGAGCGTTCAGGCCCTGGTCAGTTTCGTTGGGTATCCAGACTCCGGTTTTTACATTGTGCGTTCAGGCCCCGGTCAGTTTTGTTGGGTATCCAGACTTCGGTTATTACGTTGAGGGTTCAGGCTCCGGTCAGTTTCGTTGGGTATCCAGACTCCGGTTATTACATTTAGCGTTCAGGCTCCGGTCAGTTTCGTTGGGTATCCAGACTCCGGTTATTACGTTGAGCGTTCAGGCTCCGGTCAGTTTCATTGGGTATCCAGACTCCGGTTATTACGTTGAGTGTTCAGGCTCCGGTCATTTTCGTTAAGCAACCATGCTCCAGTTATTATGTTGTGCGTTCAGGCTCTGGTCAGTTTCGTTGGGTATCCAGACTCTAGTTATTACGTTGTGCGTTCAGGCTCCGATCATATTCGTTGGGTATCCAGACTCCGGTTATTACGTTGAGCATTCAGGCTCCGGTCAGTTTCGTTTGGTATCCAGACTCCGGTTATTACGTTGAACGTTCAGGCTCCGATCAGTTTTGTTGGGATCCAGCCTCCGGTTATTACAATGAGCGTTCAGGCCCTGGTCTGTTTCGTTGGGTATCCAGACTCCGGTTTTTACATTGAGCGTTCAGGCCCCGGTCAGTTTTGTTGGGTATCCAGACTCCAGTTATTACGTTGAGGGTTCAGGCTCCGGTCAGTTTCGTTGGGTATCCAGACTCCGGTTATTACATTTAGCGTTCAGGCTCCGGTCAATTTCGTTGGGTATCCAGACTCCGGTTATTACGTTGAGCGTTCAGGCTCCGGTCAGTTTCATTGGGTGTCCAGACTACGGTTATTACGTTGAGTGTTCAGGCTCCGGTCATTTTCGTTGAGCATCCAGACTCCAGTTATTACGTTGTGCGTTCAGGCTCTGGTCAGTTTCGTTGGGTATCCAGACTCTGGTTATTACGTTGTGCGTTCAGGCTCCGGTCATATTCGTTGGATATCCAGACTCCGGTTATTACGTTGAGCATTCAGGCTCCGGTCAGTTTCGTTTGGTATCCAGACTTCAGTTATTACGTTGAGCGTCCAGGCTCCGGTCAGTTTCGTTGGGTATCCAGACTCCGATTATTACGTTGAGCGTTCAGGCTCCGGTCAGTTTCGTTGGGTATCCAGACTCCGGTTATTACGTTAAATGTTCAGGCTCCGGTCAGTTTCGTTAGGTATCCAGACTACAGTTATTACGTTGAGCGTCCAGGCTCCGGTCAGTTTCGTTGGGTATCCAGACTCCGATTATTACGTTGAGCGTTCAGGCTCCGGTCAGTTTCGTTGGGTATCCAGACTCCAGTTATTACGTTGAGTGTTCAGGCTCCAGTCAGTTTCGTTGGGTATCCAGACTCTGGTTATTACGTTGAGCGTTCAGGCTCCAGTCATTTTCGTTGAGCATCCAGACTCCAGTTATTACGTTGTACGTTCAGGGTCCGGTCATTTTCGTTGAGTATCCAGACTCCGGTTTTTACGTTGAGCGTTCAGGCTCCGGTCAGTTTCGTTGGGTATCCAGACTCCGGTTATTATGTTGAGCGTTCAGGCTCCGGTCAGTTTCGTTGGGTATCCAGACTCCGGTTATTACGTTGATCGTTCAGGCTCCAGTCAATTTCGTTGGGTATACAGACTCCGGTTATTACGTTGAGCGTTCAGGCTTCGGTCAGTTTCATTGGGTATCCAGACTCCGGTTATTACGTTGAGCGTTCAGGCTCCGGTCATTTTCGTTGAGCATCCAGACTCCAGTTATTACGTTGTACGTTCAGGTTCCGGTCATTTTCGTTGAGTATCCATACTCCGGTTATTACGTTGAGCGTTCAGGCTCCGGTCAGTTTCGTTGGGTATCCAGACTCCGGTTATTATGTTGAGCGTTCAGGCCCCAGTCAGTTTCGTTGGGTATCCAGATTCCGGTTATTACGTTGAGCGTTCAGGCTCCGGTCAGTTTCGTTAGGTATCCAGACTCTGGTTATTACGTTGAGCGTTCAGGCTCCGGTAATTTTCGTTGAGCATCCAGACTCCAGTTATTACGTTGTGCCTTCAGGGTCCGGTCAATTTCGTTGAGAATCCAGACTCCGGTTATTACATTGAGCGTTCAGGCTCCGGTCAGTTTCGTTGGGTATCCAGACTCTGGTTATTATGTTGAGCGTTCAGGCCCTGGTCAGTTTCGTTGGGTATCCAGACTCCTGTTTTTACGTTGAGCGTTCAGGCTCCGGTCAGTTTTGTTGGGTATCCAGACTCCGGTTATTACGTTGAGGGTTCAGGCTCCGGACAGTTTCGTTGCGTATCCAGACTCCGGTTATTACATTGAGCGTTTAGGCTCCGGTCAGTTTCGTTGGGTATACAGACTCCGGTTATTACGTTGATCGTTCAGGCTCCAGTCAATTTCGTTGGGTATCCAGACTCCGGTTATTACGTTGAGCGTTAAGGCTCCGGTCAGTTTCGCTGGGTATCCAGACTCCGGTTATTACGTTGAGCGTTCAGGCTCCGGTCATTTTCGTTGAGCATCCAGACTCCAGTTATTACGTTGTGCGTTCAGGCTCCGGTCAGTTTCGTTGGGTATCCAGACTCCGGTTATTACGTTGTGCGTTCAGGCTCCGGTCATATTCGTTGGGTATCCAGACTCCGGTTATTACGTTGAGCATTCAGGCTCCGGTCAGTTTCGTTTGGTATCCAGACTTCAGTTATTACGTTGAGCGTCCAGGCTCTGGTCAGTTTCGTTGGGTATCCAGACTCCGGTTATTACGTTGAATGTTCAGGCTTCGGTTAGTTTCGTTGGGTGTCCAGACTCCGGTTATTACGTTGAGCGTTCAGGCTCCGATCATTTTCGTTGAGAATCCAGACTCCAGTTATTACGTTATGCATTCAGGCTCCGGTCAGTTTCGTTGGGTATCCAGACTCCGGTTATTACGTTGAGCGTTCAGGCTCCGTTCAGTTTCATTGGGTATCCAGACTCCGGTTATTACATTGAGCGTTCAGGCTCCGGTCAGTTTTGTTGGGTATCCAGACTTCGGTTATTACGTTGAGGGTTCAGGCTCCGGTCAGTTTCGTTGGGTATCCAGACTCCGGTTATTACATTTAGCGTTCAGGCTCCGGTCAGTTTCGTTGGGTATCCAGACTCCGGTTATTACGTTGAGTGTTCAGGCTCCGGTCAGTTTCATTGGGTATCCAGACTCCGGTTATTACGTTGAGTGTTCAGGCTCCGGTCATTTTCGTTGAGCAACCATGCTCCAGTTATTATGTTGTGCGTTCAGGCTCTGGTCAGTTTCGTTGGGTATCCAGACTCTGGTTATTACGTTGTGCGTTCAGGCTCCGATCATATTCGTTGGGTATCCAGACTCCGGTTATTACGATGAGCATTCAGGCTCCGGTCAGTTTCGTTGGGTATCCAGACTCCGTTTATTACGTTGAGCGTTCAGGCTCCGGTCAGTTTCGTTGGGTATCCAGACTCCGGTTATTACGTTAAATGTTCAGGCTCCGATCAGTTTCGTTGGGTGTCTAGACTCCGGTTATTACGTTGAGCGTTCAGGCTCCGGTCATTTTCGTTGAGCATCCAGACTCCAGTTATTACATTGTGCATTCAGGCTCCGGTCAATTTTGTTGGGTTTCCAGACTCCGGTTATTACATTGAGCGTTCAGGCTCCGGTCAGTTTCGTTGGGTATCCAGACTCCGGTTATTACGTTGATGGTTCAGGCCCCAGTCAGTTTCGTTGGGTATCCAGATTCCGGTTATTACGTTGAGCGTTCAGGCTCCGGTCAGTTTCGTTAGGTATCCAGACTCTGGTTATTACGTTGAGCGTTCAGGCTCCGGTAATTTTCGTTGAGCATCCAGACTCTAGTTATTACGTTGTGCGTTCAGGGTCCGGTCAGTTTCGTTGAGTATCCAGACTCCGGTTATTACGTTGAGCGTTCAGGCTCCGGTCAGTTTCGTTGGGTATCCAGACTCTGGTTATTATGTTGAGCGTTCAGGCCCTGGTCAGTTTCGTTGGGTATCCAGACTCCTGTTTTTACGTTGAGCGTTCAGGCTCCGGTCAGTTTTGTTGGGTATCCAGACTCCGGTTATTACGTTGAGGGTTCAGGCTCCGGACAGTTTTGTTGCGTATCCAGACTCCGGTTATTACATTGAGCGTTTAGGCTCCGGTCAGTTTCGTTGGGTATACAGACTCCGGTTATTACGTTGATCGTTCAGGCTCCAGTCAATTTCGTTGGGTATCCAGACTCCGGTTATTACGTTGAGCGTTAAGGCTCCGGTCAGTTTCGCTGGGTATCCAGACTCCGGTTATTACGTTGAGCGTTCAGGCTCCGGTCATTTTCGTTGAGCATCCAGACTCCAGTTATTACGTTGTGCGTTCAGGCTCCGGTCAGTTTCGTTGGGTATCCAGACTCCGGTTATTACGTTGTGCGTTCAGGCTCCGGTCATATTCGTTGGGTATCCAGACTCCGGTTATTACGTTGTGCGTTCAGGCTCCGATCATATTCGTTGGGTATCCAGACTCCGGTTATTACGATGAGCATTCAGGCTCCGGTCAGTTTCGTTGGGTATCCAGACTCCGTTTATTACGTTGAGCGTTCAGGCTCCGGTCAGTTTCGTTGGGTATCCAGACTCCGGTTATTACGTTAAATGTTCAGGCTCCGATCAGTTTCGTTGGGTGTCTAGACTCCGGTTATTACGTTGAGCGTTCAGGCTCCGGTCATTTTCGTTGAGCATCCAGACTCCAGTTATTACATTGTGCATTCAGGCTCCGGTCAATTTTGTTGGGTTTCCAGACTCCGGTTATTACGTTGAGCGTTCAGGCTCCGGTCAGTTTCGTTGGGTATCCAGACTCCAGTTATTACGTTGATGGTTCAGGCCCCAGTCAGTTTCGTTGGGTATCCAGATTCCGGTTATTACGTTGAGCGTTCAGGCTCCGGTCAGTTTCGTTAGGTATCCAGACTCTGGTTATTACGTTGAGCGTTCAGGCTCCGGTAATTTTCGTTGAGCATCCAGACTCCAGTTATTACGTTGTGCGTTCAGGGTCCGGTCAGTTTCGTTGAGTATCCAGACTCCGGTTATTACGTTGAGCGTTCAGGCTCCGGTCAGTTTCGTTGGGTATCCAGACTCTGGTTATTATGTTGAGCGTTCAGGCCCTGGTCAGTTTCGTTGGGTATCCAGACTCCTGTTTTTACGTTGAGCGTTCAGGCTCCGGTCAGTTTTGTTGGGTATCCAGACTCCGGTTATTACGTTGAGGGTTCAGGCTCCGGACAGTTTCGTTGCGTATCCAGACTCCGGTTATTACATTGAGCGTTTAGGCTCCGGTCAGTTTCGTTGGGTATACAGACTCCGGTTATTACGTTGATCGTTCAGGCTCCAGTCAATTTCGTTGGGTATCCAGACTCCGGTTATTACGTTGAGCGTTAAGGCTCCGGTCAGTTTCGCTGGGTATCCAGACTCCGGTTATTACGTTGAGCGTTCAGGCTCCGGTCATTTTCGTTGAGCATCCAGACTCCAGTTATTACGTTGTGCGTTCAGGCTCCGGTCAGTTTCGTTGGGTATCCAGACTCCGGTTATTACGTTGTGCGTTCAGGCTCCGGTCATATTCGTTGGGTATCCAGACTCTGGTTATTACGTTGTGCGTTCAGGCTCCGATCATATTCGTTGGGTATCCAGACTCCGGTTATTACGATGAGCATTCAGGCTCCGGTCAGTTTCGTTGGGTATCCAGACTCCGTTTATTACGTTGAGCGTTCAGGCTCCGGTCAGTTTCGTTGGGTATCCAGACTCCGGTTATTACGTTAAATGTTCAGGCTCCGATCAGTTTCGTTGGGTGTCTAGACTCCGGTTATTACGTTGAGCGTTCAGGCTCCGGTCATTTTCGTTGAGCATCCAGACTCCAGTTATTACATTGTGCATTCAGGCTCCGGTCAATTTTGTTGGGTTTCCAGACTCCGGTTATTACGTTGAGCGTTCAGGCTCCGGTCAGTTTCGTTGGGTATCCAGACTCCGGTTATTATGTTGAGCGTTCAGGCCCCAGTCAGTTTCGTTGGGTATCCAGATTCCGGTTATTACGTTGAGCGTTCAGGCTCCGGTCAGTTTCGTTAGGTATCCAGACTCTGGTTATTACGTTGAGCGTTCAGGCTCCGGTAATTTTCGTTGAGCATCCAGACTCTAGTTATTACGTTGTGCGTTCAGGGTCCGGTCAGTTTCGTTGAGTATCCAGACTCCGGTTATTACGTTGAGCGTTCAGGCTCCGGTCAGTTTCGTTGGGTATCCAGACTCTGGTTATTATGTTGAGCGTTCAGGCCCTGGTCAGTTTCGTTGGGTATCCAGACTCCTGTTTTTACGTTGAGCGTTCAGGCTCCGGTCAGTTTTGTTGGGTATCCAGACTCCGGTTATTACGTTGAGGGTTCAGGCTCCGGACAGTTTTGTTGCGTATCCAGACTCCGGTTATTACATTGAGCGTTTAGGCTCCGGTCAGTTTCGTTGGGTATACAGACTCCGGTTATTACGTTGATCGTTCAGGCTCCAGTCAATTTCGTTGGGTATCCAGACTCCGGTTATTACGTTGAGCGTTAAGGCTCCGGTCAGTTTCGCTGGGTATCCAGACTCCGGTTATTACGTTGAGCGTTCAGGCTCCGGTCATTTTCGTTGAGCATCCAGACTCCAGTTATTACGTTGTCCGTTCAGGCTCCGGTCAGTTTCGTTGGGTATCCAGACTCCGGTTATTACGTTGTGCGTTCAGGCTCCGGTCATATTCGTTGGGTATCCAGACTCCGGTTATTACGTTGTGCGTTCAGGCTCCGATCATATTCGTTGGGTATCCAGACTCCGGTTATTACGATGAGCATTCAGGCTCCGGTCAGTTTCGTTGGGTATCCAGACTCCGTTTATTACGTTGAGCGTTCAGGCTCCGGTCAGTTTCGTTGGGTATCCAGACTCCGGTTATTACGTTAAATGTTCAGGCTCCGATCAGTTTCGTTGGGTGTCTAGACTCCGGTTATTACGTTGAGCGTTCAGGCTCCGGTCATTTTCGTTGAGCATCCAGACTCCAGTTATTACATTGTGCATTCAGGCTCCGGTCAATTTTGTTGGGTTTCCAGACTCCGGTTATTACGTTGAGCGTTCAGGCTCCGGTCAGTTTCGTTGGGTATCCAGACTCCAGTTATTACGTTGATGGTTCAGGCCCCAGTCAGTTTCGTTGGGTATCCAGATTCCGGTTATTACGTTGAGCGTTCAGGCTCCGGTCAGTTTCGTTAGGTATCCAGACTCTGGTTATTACGTTGAGCGTTCAGGCTCCGGTAATTTTCGTTGAGCATCCAGACTCCAGTTATTACGTTGTGCGTTCAGGGTCCGGTCAGTTTCGTTGAGTATCCAGACTCCGGTTATTACGTTGAGCGTTCAGGCTCCGGTCAGTTTCGTTGGGTATCCAGACTCTGGTTATTATGTTGAGCGTTCAGGCCCTGGTCAGTTTCGTTGGGTATCCAGACTCCTGTTTTTACGTTGAGCGTTCAGGCTCCGGTCAGTTTTGTTGGGTATCCAGACTCCGGTTATTACGTTGAGGGTTCAGGCTCCGGACAGTTTCGTTGCGTATCCAGACTCCGGTTATTACATTGAGCGTTTAGGCTCCGGTCAGTTTCGTTGGGTATACAGACTCCGGTTATTACGTTGATCGTTCAGGCTCCAGTCAATTTCGTTGGGTATCCAGACTCCGGTTATTACGTTGAGCGTTAAGGCTCCGGTCAGTTTCGCTGGGTATCCAGACTCCGGTTATTACGTTGAGCGTTCAGGCTCCGGTCATTTTCGTTGAGCATCCAGACTCCAGTTATTACGTTGTGCGTTCAGGCTCCGGTCAGTTTCGTTGGGTATCCAGACTCCGGTTATTACGTTGTGCGTTCAGGCTCCGGTCATATTCGTTGGGTATCCAGACTCTGGTTATTACGTTGTGCGTTCAGGCTCCGATCATATTCGTTGGGTATCCAGACTCCGGTTATTACGATGAGCATTCAGGCTCCGGTCAGTTTCGTTGGGTATCCAGACTCCGTTTATTACGTTGAGCGTTCAGGCTCCGGTCAGTTTCGTTGGGTATCCAGACTCCGGTTATTACGTTAAATGTTCAGGCTCCGATCAGTTTCGTTGGGTGTCTAGACTCCGGTTATTACGTTGAGCGTTCAGGCTCCGGTCATTTTCGTTGAGCATCCAGACTCCAGTTATTACATTGTGCATTCAGGCTCCGGTCAATTTTGTTGGGTTTCCAGACTCCGGTTATTACGTTGAGCGTTCAGGCTCCGGTCAGTTTCGTTGGGTATCCAGACTCCGGTTATTATGTTGAGCGTTCAGGCCCCAGTCAGTTTCGTTGGGTATCCAGATTCCGGTTATTACGTTGAGCGTTCAGGCTCCGGTCAGTTTCGTTAGGTATCCAGACTCCGGTTATTACGTTGAGCGTTCAGGCTCCGGTCAGTTTCGTTGGGTATACAGACTCCGGTTATTATGTTGAGCGTTCAGGCCCCAGTCAGTTTCGTTGGGTATCCAGATTCCGGTTATTACGTTGAGCGTTCAGGCTCCGGTCAGTTTCGTTAGGTATCCAGACTCTGGTTATTACGTTGAGCGTTCAGGCTCCGGTCATATTCGTTGGGTATCCAGACTCTGGTTATTACGTTGTGCGTTCAGGCTCCGATCATATTCGTTGGGTATCCAGACTCCGGTTATTACGATGAGCATTCAGGCTCCGGTCAGTTTCGTTGGGTATCCAGACTCCGTTTATTACGTTGAGCGTTCAGGCTCCGGTCAGTTTCGTTGGGTATCCAGACTCCGGTTATTACGTTAAATGTTCAGGCTCCGATCAGTTTCGTTGGGTGTCTAGACTCCGGTTATTACGTTGAGCGTTCAGGCTCCGGTCATTTTCGTTGAGCATCCAGACTCCAGTTATTACATTGTGCATTCAGGCTCCGGTCAATTTTGTTGGGTTTCCAGACTCCGGTTATTACGTTGAGCGTTCAGGCTCCGGTCAGTTTCGTTGGGTATCCAGACTCCGGTTATTATGTTGAGCGTTCAGGCCCCAGTCAATTTCGTTGGGTATCCAGACTCCGGTTATTACGTTGAGCGTTAAGGCTCCGGTCAGTTTCGTTGGGTATCCAGACTCCGGTTATTACGTTGAGCGTTCAGGCTCCGGTCATTTTCGTTGAGCATCCAGACTCCAGTTATTACGTTGTGCGTTCAGGCTCCGGTCAGTTTCGTTGGGTATCCAGACTCCGGTTATTACGTTGAGCGTTCAGGCTCCGGTCAGTTTCGTTGGGTATCCAGACTCCGGTTATTACGTTAAATGTTCAGGCTCCGATCAATTTCGTTGGGTGTCTAGACTCCGGTTATTACGTTGAGCGTTCAGGCTCCGGTCATTTTCGTTGAGCATCCAGACTCCAGTTATTACATTGTGCATTCAGGCTCCGGTCAATTTTGTTGGGTTTCCAGACTCCGGTTATTACATTGAGCGTTCAGGCTCCGGTCAGTTTCGTTGGGTATCCAGACTCCGGTTATTACGTTGATGGTTCAGGCCCCAGTCAGTTTCGTTGGGTATCCAGATTCCGGTTATTACGTTGAGCGTTCAGGCTCCGGTCAGTTTCGTTAGGTATCCAGACTCTGGTTATTACGTTGAGCGTTCAGGCTCCGGTAATTTTCGTTGAGCATCCAGACTCCAGTTATTACGTTGTGCGTTCAGGGTCCGGTCAGTTTCGTTGAGTATCCAGACTCCGGTTATTACGTTGAGCGTTCAGGCTCCGGTCAGTTTCGTTGGGTATCTAGACTCTGGTTATTATGTTGAGCGTTCAGGCCCTGGTCAGTTTCGTTGGGTATCCAGACTCCTGTTTTTACGTTGAGCGTTCAGGCTCCGGTCAGTTTTGTTGGGTATCCAGACTCCGGTTATTACGTTGAGGGTTCAGGCTCCGGACAGTTTCGTTGCGTATCCAGACTCCGGTTATTACATTGAGCGTTTAGGCTCCGGTCAGTTTCACTGGGTATCCAGACTCCGGTTATTACGTTGATCGTTCAGGCTCCAGTCAATTTCGTTGGGTATCCAGACTCCGGTTATTACGTTGAGCGTTCAGGCTCCGGTCAGTTTCGTTGGGTATCCAGACTCCGGTTATTACGTTGAGCGTTCAGGCTCCGGTCATTTTTGTTGAGGATCCAGACTCCAGTTATTACGTTGTGCGTTCAGGCTCCGGTCAGTTTCGTTGGGTATCCAGACTCCGGTTATTACGTTGAGCATTCAGGCTCCGGTCAGTTTTGTTGGGTATCCAGACTTCAGTTATTACATTGAGCGTCCAGGCTCTGGTCAGTTTCGTTGGGTATCCAGACTCCGGTTATTACGTTGAATGTTCAGGCTCCGGTCAGTTTCGTTGGGTGTCCAGACTCCGGTTATTACGTTGAGCGTTCAGGCTCCGATCATTTTCGTTGAGCATCCAGACTCCAGTTATTACGTTATGCATTCAGGCTCCAGTCAGTTTCGTTGGGTATCCAGACTCCGGTTATTACGTTGAGCGTTCAGGCTCCGTTCAGTTTCATTGGGTATCCAGACTCCGGTTATTACGTTGAGCGTTCAGGCTCCGACTTAGTTTCATTGTGTATCCAGACTCCGGTTATTACATTGAGCGTTCAGGCTCCGGTCAATTTCGTTGGGTATCCAGACTCCGGTTTTTACATTGAGCGTTCAGGATCCGATCAGTTTTGTTGGGTATTTAGACTCCGGTTATTACGTTGAGTGTTCAGGCTCCTGTCAGTTTCGTTGTGTATCCAGACTCCGGTTATTACGTTGAGCGATCAGGCTCCGATCAATTTCGTTGTGTATCCAGACTCCAGTTATTACGTTGATGGTTCAGGCTCCAGTCAGTTTCGTTGAGTATCCAGACTCCGGTTATTACGTTGAACGTTCAGGCTCCGGTCAGTTTCGTTGAGTATCCAGATTCCGGTTATTACGTTGAGCCTTCAGGCTCCGGTCAATTTTGTTGGGTATCCAGACTCCGGTTATTACGTTGAACGTTCAGGCTCCGGTCAGTTTTGTTGGGATCCAGCCTCTGGTTATTACGTTGAGCGTTCAGGCCCTGGTCAGTTTCGTTGGGTATCCAGACTCCGGTTTTTACATTGTGCGTTCAGGCCCCGGTCAGTTTTGTTGGGTATCCAGACTTCGGTTATTACGTTGAGGGTTCAGGCTCCGGTCAGTTTCGTTGGGTATCCAGACTCCGGTTATTACATTTAGCGTTCAGGCTCCGGTCAGTTTCGTTGGGTATCCAGACTCCGGTTATTACGTTGAGCGTTCAGGCTCCGGTCAGTTTCATTGGGTATCCAGACTCCGGTTATTACGTTGAGTGTTCAGGCTCCGGTCATTTTCGTTAAGCAACCATGCTCCAGTTATTATGTTGTGCGTTCAGGCTCTGGTCAGTTTCGTTGGGTATCCAGACTCTGGTTATTACGTTGTGCGTTCAGGCTCCGATCATATTCGTTGGGTATCCAGACTCCGGTTATTACGATGAGCATTCAGGCTCCGGTCAGTTTCGTTTGGTATCCAGACTTCAGTTATTACGTTGAGCGTCCAGGCTCCGGTCAGTTTCGTTGGGTATCCAGACTTCGTTTATTACGTTGAGCGTTCAGGCTCCGGTCAGTTTCGTTGGGTATCCAGACTCCGGTTATTACGTTAAATGTTCAGGCTCCAATCAGTTTCGTTGGGTGTCTAGACTCCGGTTATTACGTTGAGCGTTCAGGCTCCGGTCATTTTCGTTGAGCATCCAGACTCCAGTTATTACATTGTGCATTCAGGCTCCGGTCAGTTTTGTTGGGTTTCCAGACTCCGGTTATTACATTGAGCGTTCAGGCTCCGGTCAGTTTCGTTGGGTATCCAGACTCCGGTTATTACGTTGATGGTTCAGGCCCTAGTCAGTTTCGTTGGGTATCCAGATTCCGGTTATTACGTTGAGCGTTCAGGCTCCGGTCAGTTTCGTTAGGTATCCAGACTCTGGTTATTACGTTGAGCGTTCAGGCTCCGGTAATTTTCGTTGAGCATCCAGACTCCAGTTATTACGTTGTGCGTTCAGGGTCCGGTCAGTTTCGTTGAGTATCCAGACTCCGGTTATTACGTTGAGCGTTCAGGCTCCGGTCAGTTTCGTTGGGTATCTAGACTCTGGTTATTATGTTGAGCGTTCAGGCCCTGGTCAGTTTCGTTGGGTATCCAGACTCCTGTTTTTACATTGAGCGTTCAGGCTCCGGTCAGTTTTGTTGGGTATCCAGACTCCGGTTATTACGTTGAGGGTTCAGGCTCCAGTCAGTTTCGTTGCGTATCCAGACTCCGGTTATTACATTGAGCGTTTAGGCTCCGGTCAGTTTCGTTGGGTATCCAGACTCCGGTTATTACGTTGATCGTTCAGGCTCCAGTCAATTTCGTTGGGTATCCAGACTCCGGTTATTACGTTGAGCGTTAAGGCTCCGGTCAGTTTCGTTGGGTATGCAGACTCCGGTTATTACGTTGAGCGTTCAGGCTCCGGTCATTTTTGTTGAGGATCCAGACTCCAGTTATTACGTTGTGCGTTCAGGCTCCGGTCAGTTTCGTTGGGTATCCAGACTCCGGTTATTACGTTGAGCATTCAGGCTCCGGTCAGTTTCGGTGGGTATCCAGACTTCAGTTATTACATTGAGCGTCCAGGCTCTGGTCAGTTTCGTTGGGTATCCAGACTCCGGTTATTACGTTGAATGTTCAGGCTCCGGTCAGTTTCGTTGGGTGTCCAGACTCCGGTTATTACGTTGAGCGTTCAGGCTCCGATCATTTTCGTTGAGCATCCAGACTCCAGTTATTACGTTATGCATTCAGGCTCCGGTCAGTTTCGTTGGGTATCCAGACTCCGGTTATTACGTTGAGCGTTCAGGCTCCGTTCAGTTTCATTGGGTATCCAGACTCCGGTTATTACGTTGAGCGTTCAGGCTCCGACTTAGTTTCATTGTGTATCCAGACTCCGGTTATTACGTTGAGCGTTCAGGCTCCGGTCAATTTCGTTGGGTATCCAGACTCCGGTTTTTACGTTGAGCGTTCAGGATCCGGTCAGTTTTGTTGGGTATCTAGACTCCTGTTATTACGTTGAGTGTTCAGGCTCCTGTCAGTTTCGTTGTGTATCCAGACTCCGGTTATTACGTTGAGCGATCAGGCTCCGATCAATTTCGTTGTGTATCCAGACTCCAGTTATTACGTTGATGGTTCAGGCTCCAGTCAGTTTCGTTGAGTATCCAGACTCCGGTTATTACGTTGAACGTTCAGGCTCCGGTCAGTTTCGTTGAGTATCCAGATTCCGGTTATTACGTTGAGCCTTCAGGCTCCGGTCAATTTTGTTGGGTATCCAGACTCCGGTTATTACGTTGAACGTTCAGGCTCCGGTCAGTTTTGTTGGGATCCAGCCTCCGGTTATTACGTTGAGCGTTCAGGCCCTGGTCAGTTTCGTTGGGTATCCAGACTCCGGTTTTTACATTGTGCGTTCAGGCCCCGGTCAGTTTCGTTGGGTATCCAGACTCCGGTTATTACATTGAGCATTTAGGCTCCGGTCAGTTTCGTTGGGTATCCAGACTCCGGTTATTACGTTGAGCGTTCAGGCTCCGGTCAGTTTTGTTGGGTATCCAGACTCCGGTTATTACGTTGAGCGTTCAGGCTCCGGTCAGTTTCGTTGGGTATCCAGACTCCGGTTATCACGTTGAGTGTTCAGGCTCCGGTCATTTTCGTTGAGCATCCAGACTCTAGTTATTACGTTGTGCGTTCAGGCTCCAGTCAGTTTCGTTGGGTATCCAGACTCCGGTTATTACGTTGTGCGTTCAGGCTCCGGTCATATTCGTTGGGTATCCAGACTCCGGTTATTACGTTGAGCATTCAGGCTCTGGTCAGTTTCGTTTGGTATCCAGACTTCAGTTATTACGTTGAGCGTCCAGGCTCCGGTCAGTTTCGTTGGGTATCCAGACTCCGATTATTACGTTGAGCGTTCAGGCTCCTGTCAGATTCGTTAGGTATCCAGACTCCGGTTATTACGTTGAATGTTCAGGCTCCGGTCAGTTTCGTTGGGTGTCCAGACTCCGGTTATTACGTTGAGCTTTCAGGCTCCGATCATTTTCGTTGAGCATCCAGACTCCAGTTATTACGTTATGCATTCAGGCTCCGGTCAGTTTCGTTGGGTATCCAGACTCCGGTTATTACGTTGAGCGTTCAGGCTCCGTTCAGTTTCATTGGGTATCCAGACTCCGGTTATTACGTTGAGCGTTCAGGCTCCGACTTAGTTTCATTGTGTATCCAGACTCCGGTTATTACATTGAGCGTTCAGGCTCCGGTCAGTTTCGTTGGGTATCCAGACTCCGGTTTTTTCGTTGAGCGTTCAGGCTCCGGTCAGTTTTGTTGGGTATCTAGACTCCGGTTATTACATTGAGTGTTTAGGCTCCTGTCAGTTTCGTTGTGTATCCAGACTCCGGTTATTACGTTGAGCGATCAGGCTCCGATCAATTTCGTTGTGTATCCAGACTCCAGTTATTACGTTGATGGTTCAGGCTCGAGTCAGTTTCGTTGAGTATCCAGACTTCGGTTATTACGTTGAACGTTCAGGCTCCAGTCAAGATCGTTGAGTAACTGGATTCCGGTTATTACGTTGAGCCTTCAGGCTCCGGTCAATTTCGTTGGGTATCCAGACTCCGGTTATTACGTTGAACGTTCAGGCTCCGGTCAGTTTTGTTGGGATCCAGCCTCCGGTTATTACGTTGAGCGTTCAGGCCCTCGTCAGTTTCGTTGGGTATCCAGACTCCGGTTTTTACATTGAGCGTTCAGGCCCCGGTCAGTTTTGTTGGGTATCCAGACTTCGGTTATTACGTTGAGGGTTCAGGCTCCGGTCAGTTTCGTTGGGTATCCAGACTCCGGTTATTACATTTAGCGTTCAGGCTCCGGTCAGTTTCGTTGGGTATCCAGACTCCGGTTATTACGTTGAGCGTTCAGGCTCCGGTTAGTTTCATTGGGTATCCAAACTCCGGTTATTACGTTGAGTGTTCAGGCTCCGGTCATTTTCGTTGAGCAACCATGCTCCAGTTATTATGTTGTGCGTTCAGGCTCTGGTCAGTTTCGTTGGGTATCCAGACTCTGGTTATTACGTTGTGCGTTCAGGCTCCGATCATATTCGTTGGGTATCCAGACTCCGGTTATTACGATGAGCATTCAGGCTCCGGTCAGTTTCGTTTGGTATCCAGACTTCAGTTATTACGTTGAGCGTCCAAGCTCCGGTCAGTTTCGTTGGGTATCCAGACTCCGTTTATTACGTTGAGCGTTCAGGCTCCGGTCAGTTTCGTTGGGTATCCAGACTCCGGTTATTACGTTAAATGTTCAGGCTCCGATCAGTTTCGTTCGGTGTCTAGACTCCGGTTATTACGTTGAGCGTTCAGGCTCCGGTCATTTTCGTTGAGCATCCAGACTCCAGTTATTACGTTGTGCATTCAGGCTCCGGTCAGTTTCGTTGGGTATCTAGACTCCGGTTATTACATTGAGCGTTTATGCTCCGGTCAGTTTCGTTGGGTATCCAGACTCCGGTTATTACGTTGATGGTTCAGGCCCCAGTCAGTTTGGTTGGATATCCAGACTCTGGTTATTACGTTGAGCGTTCAGGCTCCGGTCAGTTTCGTTAGGTATCCAGACTCTGGTTATTACGTTTAGCGTTTAGGCTCCGGTCATTTTTGTTGAGCATCCAGACTCCAGTTATTACGTTGTGCGTTCAGGCTTCGGTCAGTTTCGTTGGGTATCCAGACTCCGGTTATTACGTTGTGCGTTCAGGCTCCGGTCATATTCTTTGGGTATCCAGACTCCGGTTATTACGTTGAGCATTCAGGCTCCGGTCAGTTTCGTTTGGTATCCATACTTCAGTTATTACATTGAGCGTCCAGGCTCTGGTCAGTTTCGTTGGGTATCCAGACTCCGGTTCTTACGTTGAATGTTCAGGCTCCGGTCAGTTTCGTTGGGTGTCCAGACTCCGGTTATTACGTTGAGCGTTCAGGCTCCGATCATTTTCGTTGAGCATCCAGACTCCAGTTATTACGTTATTCATTCAGGCTCCGGTCAGTTTCGTTGGGTATCCAGACTCCGGTTATTACGTTGAGCGTTCAGGCTCCGTTCAGTTTCATTGGGTATCCAGACTCCGGTTATTACGTTGAGCGTTCAGGCTCCGACTTAGTTTCATTGTGTATCCAGACTCCGGTTATTACGTTGAGCGTTCAGGCTCCGGTCAGTTTCGTTGGGTATCCAGACTCCTGGTTTTTTCGTTGAGCGTTCAGGCTCCGGTCAGTTTTGTTGGGTATCTAGACTCCGGTTATTACGTTGAGTGTTCAGGCTCCTGTCAGTTTCGTTGTGTATCCAGACTCCGGTTATTACGTTGAGCGATCAGGCTCCGATCAATTTCATTGTGTATCCAGACTCCAGTTATTATGTTGATGGTTCAGGCTCCAGTCAGTTTCGTTGAGTATCCAGACTTCGGTTATTACGTTGAACGTTCAGGCTCCGGTCAGTTTCGTTGAGTAACCGGATTCCGGTTATTACGTTGAGCCTTCAGGCTCCGGTCAATTTCGTTGGGTATCCAGACTCCGGTTATTACGTTGAACGTTCAGGCTCCGGTCAGTTTTGTTGGGATCCAGCCTCCGGTTATTACGTTGAGCGTTCAAGCTCTGGTCAGTTTCGTTGGGTATCCAGACTCCGGTTTTTACATTGAGCGTTCAGGCCCCGGTCAGTTTTGTTGGGTATCCAGACTTCGGTTATTACGTTGAGGGTTCAGGCTCCGGTCAGTTTCGTTGGGTATCCAGACTCCGGTTATTACATTTAGCGTTCAGGCTCCGGTCAGTTTCGTTGGGTATCCAGACTCCAGTTATTACGTTGAGCGTTCAGGCTCCGGTCAGTTTCATTGGGTATCCAGACTCCGGTTATTACGTTGAGTGTTCAGGCTCCGGTCATTTTCGTTGAGCAACCATGCTCCAGTTATTATGTTGTGCGTTCAGGCTCTGGTCAGTTTCGTTGGGTATCCAGACTCTGGTTATTACGTTGTGCGTTCAGGCTCCGATCATATTCGTTGGGTATCCAGACTCCGGTTATTACGATGAGCATTCAGGCTCCGGTCAGTTTCGTTTGGTATCCAGACTCCGGTTATTACGTTGATGGTTCAGGCCCCAGTCAGTTTCGTTGGATATCCAGACTCTGGTTATTACGTTGAGCGTTCAGGCTCCGGTCAGTTTCGTTAGGTATCCGGACTCTGGTTATTACGTTTAGTGTTTAGGCTCCGGTCATTTTCGTTGAGCATCCAGACTCCAGTTATTACGTTGTGCGTTCTGGGTCCGGTCAGTTTCGTTGAGTATCCAGACTCCGGTTATTACGTTGAGCGTTCAGGCTCCGGTCAGTTTCGTTGGGTATCCAGACTCCGGTTATTATGTTGAGCGTTCAGGCCCTGGTCAGTTTCGTTGGGTATCCAGACTCCAGTTTTTACGTTGAGCGTTCAGGCCCTGGTCAGTTTTGTTGGGTATCCAGACTCCGGTTATTACGTTGAGGGTTCAGGCTCTGGTCAGTTTCTTTGGGTATCAGACTCTGGTTATTACATTGAGCGTTCAGGCTCCGGTCAGTTTCGTTGGGTATCTAGACTCCGGTTATTATGTTGATTGTTCAGGCTCCTGTCAATTTCGTTGGGTATCCAGACTCCGGTTATTACGTTGAGCGTTCAGGCTCCGGTCAGTTTCGTTGGGTATCCAGACTCCGGTTATTACGTTGAATGTTCAGGCTCCGGTCAGTTTCGTTGGGTGTCCAGACTCCGGTTATTACGTTGAGCGTTCAAGCTCCGATCATTTTCGTTGAGCATCCAGACTCCAGTTATTACATTGTGCATTCAGGCTCCGGACAGTTTCGTTGGGTATCCAGACTCCGGTTATTACGTTGAGCGTTCAGGGTCCGTTCAAATTCGTTGGGTATCTAGACTCTGGTTATTACATTGAGCGTTCAGGCTCCGGTTAGTTTCGCTGAGTATCCAGCCTCCGGTTATTACGTTGAGCGTTCAGGCCCTGGTCAGTTTCGTTGGGTATCCAGACTCCGGTTATTACGTTGAGGGTTCAGGCTCCGGTCATTTTCGTTGGGTATCCAGACTCCGGTTATTACATTGAGCATTTAGGCTCCGGTCAGTTTCGTTGGGTATCCAGACTCTGGTTATTACGTTGAGCGTTCAGGCTCCGGTCAGTTTCGTTGCGTATCCAGACTCCGGTTATTACGTTGAGCGTTCAGGCTCCGGTCAGTTTCGTTGGGTATCCAGACTCCGGTTATTACGTTGAGTGTTCAGGCTCCGGTCATTTTCGTTGAGCATCCAGACTCCAGTTATTACGTTGTGCGTTCAGGCTCCGGTCAGTTTCGTTGGGTATCCAGACTCCGGTTATTACGTTGTGCGTTCAGGCTCCGGTCATATTCGTTGGGTATCCAGACTCCGGTTATTACGTTGAGCATTCAGGCTCTGGTCAGTTTCGTTTGGTATCCAGACTTTAGTTATTACGTTGAGCGTCCAAGCTCCGGTCCGTTTCGTTGGGTATCCAGACTCCGATTATTACGTTGAGCGTTCAGGCTCCGGTCAGTTTCGTTAGGTATCCAGACTCCGGTTATTACGTTGAATGTTCAGGCTCCGGTCAGTTTCGTTGGGTGTCCAGACTCCGGTTATTATGTTGAGGGTTCAGGCTCCGGTAAGTTTCGTTGGGTATCCAGACTCCGGTTATTACATTGAGCGTTCAGGCTCCGGTCAGTTTCGTTGGGTATCCAGACTCCGGTTATTACGTTGATTGTTCAGGCTCCAGTCAATTTTGTTGGGTATCCAGACTCCGGTTATTACGTTGAGCGTTCAGGCTTCGGTCAGTTTCGTTGGGTATCCAGACTCCGGTTATTACGTTGAGCGTTCAGGCTCCGGTCATTTTCGTTGAGCATCCAGACTCCAGTTATTACATTGTGCGTTCAGGCTCCGGTCAGTTTCGTTGGGTATCCAGACTCCGGTTATTACGTTGTGCGTTCAGGCTCCGGTCATATTCGTTGGGTATCCAGACTCCGGTTATTACGTTGAGCATTCAGGCTCCGGTCAGTTTCGTTTGGTATCCAGACTTCAGTTATTACGTTGAGCGTCCAGGCTCCGGTCATTTTCGTTGGGTATCCAGACTCCGATTATTACTTTGAGCGTTCAGGCTCCGGTCAGTTTCGTTAGGTATCCAGACTCCGGTTATTACGTTGAATGTTCATGCTCCAGTCAGTTTCGTTGTGTGCCCAGACTCCAGTTATTACGTTGAGCCTTCAGGCTCCGATCATTTTCGTTGAGCATCCAGACTCCAGTTATTACGTTGTGCGTTCAGGCTCCGGTCAGTTTCGTTGGGTATCCAGACTCCGGTTATTACGTTGTGCGTTCAGGCTCCGGTCATATTCGTTGGGTATCCAGACTCCGGTTATTACGTTGAGCATTCAGGCTCCGGTCAGTTTCGTTTGGTATCCAGACTTCAGTTATTACGTTGAGCGTCCAGGCTCCGGTCAGTTTGGTTGGGTATCCAGACTCCGATTATTACTTTGAGCGTTCAGGCTCCGGTCAGTTTCGTTAGGTATCCAGACTCCGGTTATTACGTTGAATGTTCAGGCTCTAGTCAGTTTCGTTGGGTGCCCAGACTCCGGTTATTACGTTGAGCGTTCAGGCTCCGATCATTTTCGTTGAGCATCCATACTCCAGTTATTACGTTGTGCATTCAGGCTCCGGTCAGTTTCGTTGGGTATCCAGACTCCGGTTATTACATTAAGCATTCAGGCTTCGGTCAGTTTTGTTGGGTATCCAGACTCCGGTTATTACATTGATGGTTCAGGCTCCAGTCAGTTTCGTTGGGTATCCAGACTCCGGTTATTACGTTGAGCGTTCAGGCTCCGGTCAGTTTCATTGAGTATCCAGACTCCGGTTATTACGTTGAGTGTTCAGGCTCCGGTCATTTTCGTTGAGCATCCATGCTCCAGTTATTACGTTGTGCGTTCAGGCTCTGGTCAGTTTCGTTGGGTATCCAGACTCTGGTTATTATGTTGTGCGTTCAGGCTCCGGTCATATTCGTTGGGTATCCAGACTCCGGTTATTACGTTGAGCATTCAGGCTCCGGTCAGTTTCGTTTGGTATCCAGACTTCAGTTATTACATTGAGCGTCTAGGCTCCGGTCAGTTTCGTTGGGTATCCAGACTCCGTTTATTACGTTGAGCGTTCAGGCTCTGGTCAGTTTCGTTGGGTATCCAGACTCCGGTTATTACGTTAAATGTTCAGGCTCCGGTCAGTTTCGTTGGGTGTCTAGACTCCGGTTATTACGTTGAGCGTCCAGGCTCCAGTCATTTTCGTTGAGCATCCAGACTCCAGTTATTACGTTGTGCATTCAGGCTCCGGTCAAATTCGTTGGGTATCCAGACTCCGGTTATTACATTGAGCGTTCAGGCTCCGGTCAGTTTCGTTGGGTATCCAGACTCCGGTTATTACGTTGATGCTTCAGGCCCCAGTCAGTTTCGTTGGGTATCCAGACTCCGGTTATTACGTTGAGCGTTCAGGCTCCGGTCAGTTTCGTTAGGTATCCAGACTCTGGTTATTACGTTGAGCGTTCAGGCTCCGGTCATTTTCGTTGAGCATCCAGACTCCAGTTATTACGTTGTGCGTTCAGGGTCCGGTCAGTTTCGTTGTGTATCCAGACTCCGGTTATTACGTTGAGCGTTCAGGCTCCGGTCAGTTTCTTTGGGTATCCAGACTCCGGTTATTATATTGAGTGTTCAGGCCCTTGTCAGTTTCGTTGGGTATCCAGACTCCGGTTATTACATTGAGCGTTCAGGCTTCGGTCAGTTTTGTTGGGTGTCCAGACTCCGGTTATTACGTTGATGGTTCAGGCTCCAGTCAGTTTCGTTGGGTATCCAGACTCCGGTTATTACGATGAGCGTTCAGGCTCCGGTCAGTTTCGTTAGGTATCCAGACTCTGGTTATTACGTTGAGCGTTCAGGCTCCGGTCAGTTTCGTTAGGTATCCAGACTCTGGTTATTACGTTGAGCGTTCAGGCTCCGGTCATTTTCGTTGAGCATCCAGACTCCAGTTATTACGTTGTGCGTTCAGGGTCCGGTCAGTTTCGTTGGGTATCCAGACTCCGGTTATTACGTTGAGCATTCAGGCTCCGGTCAGTTTCGTTTAGTATCCAGACTTCAGTTATTACATTGAGCGTCAAGGCTCCGGTCAGTTTTGTTGGGTATCCAGACTCCGGTTATTACGTTGAGGGTTCAGGCTCCGGTCAGTTTCGTTGGGTATCCAGACTCCGGTTATTACATTGAGCGTTCAGGCTCCGGTCAGTTTCGTTGGGTATCCAGACTCCGGTTATTACGTTGATCGTTCAGGCTCCAGTCAATTTCGTTGGATATCCAGACTCCGGTTTTTACGTTGAGCGTTCAGGCTCCGGTCAATTTTGTTGGGTATCCAGACTCCGGTTATTACGTTGAGGGTTCAGGCTCCGGTCAGTTTCGTTGGGTATCCAGACTCCGGTTATTACATTGAGCATTTAGGCTCGGGTCAGTTTCGTTGGGTATCCAGACTCCGGTTATTACGTTGAGCGTTCAGGCTCCGGTCAGTTTTGTTGGGTATCCAGACTCCGGTTATTACGTTGAGCGTTCAGGCTCCGGTCAGTTTCGTTGGGTATCCAGACTCCGGTTATCACGTTGAGTGTTCAGGCTCCGGTCATTTTCGTTGAGCATCCAGACTCTAGTTATTACGTTGTGCGTTCAGGCTCCAGTCAGTTTCGTTGGGTATCCAGACTCCGGTTATTACGTTGTGCGTTCAGGCTCCGGTCATATTCGTTGGGTATCCAGACTCCGGTTATTACGTTGAGCATTCAGGCTCTGGTCAGTTTCGTTTGGTATCCAGACTTCAGTTATTACGTTGAGCGTCCAGGCTCCGGTCAGTTTCGTTGGGTATCCAGACTCCGATTATTACGTTGAGCGTTCAGGCTCCTGTCAGATTCGTTAGGTATCCAGACTCCGGTTATTACGTTGAATGTTCAGGCTCCGGTCAGTTTCGTTGGGTGTCCAGACTCCGGTTATTACGTTGAGCTTTCAGGCTCCGATCATTTTCGTTGAGCATCCAGATTCTAGTTATTACATTGTGCATTCAGGCTCCGGTCAGTTTCGTTGGGTATCCAGACTCCGGTTATTACATTGAGCGTTCAGGCTTCGGTCAGTTTTGTTGGGTATCCAGACTCCGGTTATTACGTTGATGGTTCAGGCTCCGGTCAGTTTCGTTGGGTATCCAGACTCCGGTTATTATGTTGAGCGTTCAGGCCCTGGTCAGTTTCGTTGGGTATCCAGACTCCAGTTTTTACGTTGAGCGTTCAGGCTCCGGTCAGTTTTGTTGGGTATCCAGACTCCGGTTATTACGCTGAGGGTTCAGGCTCCGGTCAGTTTCGTTGGGTATCCAGACTCCGGTTATTACATTGAGCGTTCAGGCTCCGGTCAGTTTCGTTGGGTATCTAGACTCCGGTTATTACGTTGATCGTTCAGGCTCCAGTCAATTTCGTTGGGTATCCAGACTCCGGTTATTACGTTGAGCGTTCAGGCTCCGGTCAGTTTCTTTGGGTATCCAGACTCCGGTTATTACGTTCAGCGTTCAGGCTCCGGTCATTTTCGTTGAGCATCCAGACTCCAGTTATTACGTTGTGCGTTCAGGCTCCGGTCAGTTTCGTTGGGTATCCAGACTCCGGTTATTACGTTGTGTGTTCAGGCTCCGGTCATATTCGTTGGGTATCCAGACTCCGGTTATTACATTGAGCATTCAGGCTCCGGTCAGTTTCTTTTGGTATCCAGACTTCAGTTATTACGTTGATCGTCCAGGCTCCGGTCAGTTTCGTTGGGTATCCAAACTCCGATTATTACTTTGAGCGTTCAGGCTCCGGTCAGTCTCGTTAGGTATCCAGACTCCGGTTATTACGTTGAATGTTCAGGCTCCAGTCAGTTTCGTTGGGTGCCCAGACTCCGGTTATTACGTTGAGCGTTCAGGCTCCGATCATTTTCGTTGAGCATCCAGACTCCATTTATTACGTTGTGCATTCAGGCTCCGGTCAGTTTCGTTGGGTATCCAGACTCCGGTTATTACATTAAGCGTTCAGGCTTCGGTCAGTTTTGTTGGGTATCCAGACTCCGGTTATTACGTTGATGGTTCAAGCTCCAGTCAGTTTCGTTGGGTATCCAGACTCCGGTTATTACGTTGAGCGTTCAGACTCCGGTCAGTTTCGTTAGGTATCCAGACTCTGGTTATTACGTTGAGCGTTCAGGCTCCGGTCATTTTTGTTGAGCATCCAGACTCCAGTTGTTACGTTGTGCGTTCAGGGTCCGGTCATTTTCGTTGAGTATCCAGACTCCGGTTATTACGTTGAGCGTTCAGGCTCCGATTATTTTCGTTGGGTATCCAGACTCCGGTTATTATGTTGAGCGTTCATGCCCTGGTCAGTTTCGTTGGGTATCCAGACTCCGGTTTTTACGTTGAGCGTTCAGGCTCCGGTCAGTTTTGTTGGGTATCCAGACTCCGGTTATTACGTTGAGGGTTCAGGCTCCGGTCAGTTTCGTTGGGTATCCAGACTCCGGTTATTACATTGAGCGTTCAGGCTCCGGTCAGTTTCGTTGGGTATCCAGACTCCGGTTATTACGTTGATCGTTCAGGCTCCAGTCAATTTCGTTGGGTATCCAGACTCCGGTTATTACGTTGAGCGAGCAGGCTCCGGTCAGTTTCGTTGGGTATCCAGACTCCGGTTATTACGTTGTGCGTTCAGGCTCCGGTCATATTCGTTGGGTATCCAGACTCCGGTTATTACGTTCAGGCTCCGGTCAGTTTCGTTTGGTATCCAGACTTCAGTTATTACGTTGAGCGTCCAGGCTTCGGTCAGTTTCGTTGGGTATCCAGACTCCGATAATTACGTTGAGCATTCAGGCTCCGGTCAGTTTCGTTGTGTATCCAGACTCTGGTTATTACGTTGAATGTTCAGGCTCCGGTCAGTTTCGTTGGGTGTCCAGACTCTGGTTATTACGTTGAGCGTTCAGGCTCTGATCATTTTCGTTGAGCATCCAGACTCCAGTTATTACATTGTGCATTCAGGCTCTGGTCAGTTTCGTTGGGTATCCAGACTCCGGTTATTACGTTGAGCTTTCAGGCTCCGTTCAGTTTCATTGGGTATCCAGACTCCGGTTTTTACGTTGAGCGTTCAGGCTCCGGTCAATTTCGTTGTGTATCCAGACTCCGGTTATTACGTTGAGCGATCAGGCTCCGATCTATTTCGTTGTGTATCCAGACTCCAGTTATTACGTTGATGGTTCAGGCTCCAGTCAGTTTCGTTGAGTATCCAGACTCCGGTTATTACGTTGAACGTTCAGGCTCCGGTCAGTTTCGTTGAGTATCCAGATTCCGGTTATTACGTTGAGCCTTCAGGCTCCGGTCAATTTCGTTGGGTATCCAGACTCCGGTTATTACGTTGAACGTTCAGGCTCCGGTCAGTTTTGTTGGGATCCAGCCTCCGGTTATTACGTTGAGTGTTCAGGCCCTAGTCAGTTTTGTTGTGTATCCAGACTCCGGTTTTTACATTGAGCGTTCAGGCCCCGGTCAGTTTTGTTGGGTATTGTCGCTACTGCGAAAATCGGCGCCGGCTGACAGAAGAGTCGCCACCTTTCGTTATTTATCCCTCAGAGCGGGAAAGGAAACGATCGGAAAAAACCTGACGAAAAAGGGTAAGACAAGGTCATCGCAACCATTGTCTGGGTTCGGGAGTCGGTTACGCAAGGGGAAGGTATTAGCACCCCTCACGTCCGTCGTACTCGACGGGATCCTCGCTTGTTTGTTTACTTGGACGGGTCGGTTATAATCTATCTACCTATCAAGGCTGGCTGAAAAAGAAAAGAAGAATGACTCGGCAAAGCGTCGCACTTTATGCCTACGTATTCTCATCAGAGAATGAGAAACCAGAGTCAACGTAGTTCGGCCTATGAAGGGTTACAGGGGAAAGGTTGAAGGTTGCTCGCTAGGACGTCGCATCCTATGCCTACGTACTTTCATCTGGTATGAAAGATCAGAGCAAACGTAGTTCGGGAAACTACGACTTATTTCCTAAAAGAAGTGTTTTTAATTGTGTTTGCGATCTCAACCGCACTAGAGACTATGACCTGAGAGGGAATGCGTCCTTTCTCAGATAGCTTAAGGCTCGTAACGTACGAAAGAAATCATTCATGATTACTGTATTTTAAACTGCTTCGAGATGAGAAGAGAACAGGCCCAACTAGGAGGGAGACTATCAAGTCCTACTGTTATCATGCCATGGATTCATCCTATGGTTGAGGTTTGAACAGGGAACTCCTAGATGTTGTCATGCATAGGTTTCAACCTAAAAGTCTATCATCAAATCCTTATCAAAGGAAATGAGAGTCCTAAGGGATCATGTCAATGATACACCAAAACAGACAAAGCATCAGCTTTAACAGTAAAATGCATGCAATGCAAGTGAGGGAGGAAATGTGTGTGGGGCTTCAGCCTCCACAAGCTCATCTCAACCTCAAGCCAGTCATGAAATAACAGTAATCATACTGAAAAATAAACAACATGCTATCAAGCAATAAACAGTAAAAGAATGAAGTGCCATCAGGCAAACAAAACACATGCTTGAGAAAGAAAGAATCTACTCTCTAATCCTAACCCTAACACAGAATCCTGATCAACTCTAAGCAAAGCCCTAAAGCAAAACCTAACCAAAAGGAATCAATCCCAGTCTTCAAGCTTCAGAACAAGCTTACCAAAGAAAGGGAGCTAAGTAGGCAGACTCATAGTGTTTTCCTCAGGAAAGCACTAGGAGGTGTATACTCAGGAGTCATATCCTATGTAGCTCAACCACTGTGATCAGTTTATATTCCTCCTCAGGAGAAATTAAACTCACAAGCAGGCTCCAACATCACTGGATATTTAGGAAATCCTATCTGAACTAGTGGAACTAAGTGAATAGACTCATAGGACCTTCCTCAAGAAAGTACTAGGAGGCTTCCACTTAGGAATTGTACCCCATGTGGCTCAACAACATGTGATCAGTTTACATTCCTCCTCAGGAGAAATTAAACTCACAAGTTGGCTCCAACATCATTGGATACTTGAGAAATCCTAGATAAACTAATGGAACTAAATGAATAGACCCATAGGACCTTCCTTAGGAAAGTACTCGGAGGCTTCCACTTAGGAATTACATCCCATGTGGCTCAACAACTGTGATCAGTTTACATTCCTCCTCAGGAGAAATTAAACTCACAAGTTGGCTCCAACATCATTGGATACTTGAGAAAGAGGTGAGAAGAAAGAATGAAAGTCATTCATAGTGCCTTCCTCAGGAAAGTACCATGAACTTCCTTCAAACTTCAGGATCTCAAACCTCACAGACAGGGAATAAGCTCCAAGCTCTGGGTCTCTGAGTCTTGATCTAAAATCTTCTCTTCATCATGCTCCTCAACAAGATCTTCAAAACAAACTAAGCCCCACAACAAATTCCCCAAAATAAACCCCAGAGATGAACAGATAACCACAGAATAGACAAAATCATCAGCCAACTTCAGAAAATACCTAAAATACTAAAACAAGAGGGAAACATCTATCAATTATTCACAAAGGTCTACAACACCTACCCATAACATCCACATATGCCCTTACCCAAAAATCAAGACAAGACTATCTAAAGAAAATGAATTTCCTTACCTATGCATAGCATAGACCCTAATTATGATACCCTAATGCTAACCTGATTAAACTAATCAAACTTTAATCCAAAAATCAAGAATTAAATCCTATGGGGAACTATGATTCAATATCTAATCACACCAAAAAGAATGAATTAAAAAGACTAAAGGAAGGTCCTAAAACAAATTCTACAGAATTGGATATCAAACTAAACATATTAAAAAGCTATTTAAAAGAAAAATATACTAAAAATATTAAAAGAAAATAAAATGGAAATTTTATTTATTTATATTTTTCTAGACAGATTTATTAACATATGAAAAAAACAAGAATTAAAAAAATATTTAATTTTGGATTTTATATGAATTTATTAAAGTGCAAGAAAATTAAAGGAAATTAAAAATATAAAAGAATTGAAATAAAGGGGAGGGGGTGTGATAAGCAAGACACGCTAGTTCATTATTAGATGGGCTGGATCAGGGGGGGTGTGAGAAGCAAAGGTCTGCTGAGCCCATGGTCTTCCACTTATCCAAACGGCAGCGTTTGGCATCTGCATTTCCCTCCGCTTTCTTCATTCAACTGGGACCGTTGGATTAGAGTAATAGGTCAAGAATTTCAGAAAGATCCAACGGATGCCAGTCATCGTCCCAAAACACTTAGGGTTTTCAGAAATCGTGCCTCCATGCAAGGACTTCTCCTGGCTCGTTCTCTCTCCACACTTGACGAAACTCAAAAATTCCAAAAAGGAAAATGACCTACTGATTAAGAGGAACAAGGCTATACGTGTAATTTTCTCTAGTTCTCTTTGAATCATTCAAACAGAAAGCTCGAAACCTTGGTGCCACCATGATTGCACTGAGATCAACCTTATCAAAACTCTCAATTAATGGCCCTATCTTGTTCTACATGTTATGCTCATCACAATGAACTATCAATCGTGCATTAAAACCTAACATCTAGCCTATTCTTGATCATGACAGATTCTTGCACCTGCCATGAAACCTCATGGAATGCCCTCTACTTCTCAGAATTTCATCATCTATCCTATCTTAACCAATCTACACCTAGAATCTAAGCTATCTATGCATAATTAAAGAGGTATGAATGTATTTACCAACCTGTCAAGAAGTTATGGTAGAATGATGTAGGGCACGATTCAATGCTTGCTTCTTCTTCCAGATGATCCTCCAATGGTGGAAATGATTCTGTTTGCAAAAACTTGGATGGAGGAAGCCTCCAATGGTGAACTCGAGCTTGAATTGCAATAATGGAACCTCTTGAAAACCTTGCTCTAACCTCACTCTTCTCCACTCAATTCTCCAACTTTCACCAACCTCCCACTTCACTCTAATGCACTCTTTAAATAACCATCATTGGAAAAGTCTAGGACCATCTAGAATGATCTAGAAAGTCCTTGAAATCTCATGTGATGACATATTGAATTTCTCTCATCTCATGCCTTATGCCTTACAATTTGGTGTCAAAATACCCTTACATGAGATATTGAGAAGGTATGTGCAATTACAAGCCTTTTTCTTGCCTTGTGTTAAGATTTCCAAAGGTGCCTTATAATGCAAGTTTCAATATTACAAAGCATGTCCCATTTTAAAGCCTCAAATGAAAATTGTGATTAAACCAATGTTCTCAAAATGATGTTTCCAATCAAAATGATATATTGGATGACCTATTTTGGATTCCTAGATCTTCCAAACCAATTTTCATTTTCAACTTTTTTAACTTATAAGCCCTTTTTAGTTCAAATTTACCAAACTTTGTCATTCCATGCTATGAGCTTTTACAACAATCCATGACCTTATTTCTAGGCTTAAAATTCCATTTTGAACAACTTTCATGTTTTGAGTTTTTCCATTTGAGGCTTGGAAATAGGAGATATGGCCTTTGCTTAAAATGACCTATAACTGACAAATGACCAAAATACCCCTGTCTTGTTCAAACCATAAGTTGAGTTCGACAAATCCTATCAAGGACTTCTACCACTCAAATTAAATCTAAGAAGATGATCTTCAACATTCATGTTGACCAAGAGATCATAGGAATCATCCTACTAGGGCAAAAGTTGTCTGTAAGTTGGGTGACTTTCAAGGACCCAGATTCACACACCTCTGCTGACCTGTAATTTGTCAAAACCATAACTTGAGCTCTGCAACTCCTATCAAGGACTTCCACCACTCAAATTAAAGCTAAGAACAAGCTCTACAACATTCATGTTGTGGGGAAGATGAGATATCAATCACATCTAGAGCTAAAACTGCCTGGAAGATAGGGATCAAACTAGGGTTTTTTCACTGACAATCCTCAAAAACCCTAACTTGAAACTTCTCAAACTCCTCAATCATGATGAGTTGGTCTAGGAATCATCTTTATAACATCTTTATGCATCATTCCATGATCTCATGGCCCTTGGATTAGGTCTCAACCTTCTCCAAATTTTCAGTTATCCTAGGGTTGACCCAGTCAAAACCCTAATTCTACCATTCATGGTTGAATCTTCTGAACTCTTGCACAATGACTTCTCTGGACTTCCTGATGGCTTTCAAGACATCTCATAGGCTTTCTCAAAACATCAAGTTCATTCTCAAAGTCTCAGAATCATCTGAGGAGCACCCACAACTCTCAAGCTATGAAGCACACAACCCTGGTTTCAACCAATTCCTCTGAGGATCTCTTGAACTGTCTGATGAAGGTATCAACTTTCAAACACTCAATGAATAAATAATTGTTGGTCAAATTTTGGGGTGCAACAGCTGCCCCTATTCAAACGGCTTGAACCTGACTGGGTGAGAAGCGAACGACTCTCAGCCAATCAAGGTGCGAGACGGTTGAATATCGGTAAACCCGAAAATTTGCCAACTGCTCAACTTGTCGAACACTGGAATAATAGCTGCACGGCAACTATCTGGAGAAATACATTAACTTCTTCTGATATTGCCTTCAGACACCCAACCTCGCCGCTGGAGAACTGAATCTGACATCGCCGTCGGAAACAAACATCGCTCTGAGAGACACTCGACATCGCCGTCGTACAAACATCATCTCTGATGGGGATTTAAAGAGTCTGACCTCGCCGTCAAACAAACATTCAACCTCGCCGTCGAACATATTCAACATCGCCGTCGAATAAACATCCAACCTCGCCGTCGGACACATTCAACATCGCCGTCGAATAAACATCCAACCTCGTCGTCGGACAAACATGATCTGACCTCGCCGTCAAATCCAAACGTTCAACCTCGTCGTCGAACAAACATCCAACCTCGCCGTCGGACAAACATGATCTGACCTCATCGTCAAATCCAAACGTTCAACCTCGCCGTCGAACAAACATCCAACCTTACCGTCGGACAAACATGATCTGACCTCGCCGTCAAATCCAAACGTTCGACCTCGCCGTCGAACAAACATCCAACCTCGCCGTCGGACAAACATGATCTGACCTCGTCGTCAAATCCAAACGTTCGACCTTGCCGTCGAACAAACATCCAACCTCGCCGTCGGACAAACATGATCTGACCTCGCCGTCAAATCCGAACGTTCAACCTTGCCGTCGAACCAATCATAATCTGAACAAATCTAACCTGGGGTTCACCCCTGGTGAATGGAACAAAAGGTATACTTGCGTATTTGAAACTACTCCGCTGGGAACGAGAGACTTAACCGAGCACACTCTGACCTGGGGTTCACCCTCAGAACCATAACGAACATCGGCATACTACTGCACACTGCCCACCGTAGAACTTCAACATTAAAGATATTTGAAACCCTGGCCCCTGGCCACTCCAGATCCGCTGGAGAATCTTCAAGTTCTTCTGAAGATAGATGAAACCCTGCCCGTCGGCGATTCCAGCTTCAGCTAGAAAAGATCTTCAAGTACTTCTGAAGATACACATCCTTGGCCTTCAAGGATGTAAACTTTGCCCGTCGGCAACTCTGCAAGAGGCATCTTCGACTTCAGTCTGAAGAAATGGTCCTTGGCCTTCAAGGATACATGGGTCTACCTTCAAGCAACTCCACCTCTGCTATAGAGCATCCGTGACCTCAGTCAGGGATATACTTCGGCCTTCAGTCCGAAAAAATGAATCCTAGGTCATTCATGACCTTGGGGATAACCCTGCCCTTAGGCACCTTCACTTCAGCTTAGGAAATCTGTGACTTCAGTCAGAGAAATGGTATCCTGAGCCATTCATGACTCTACGGGGATTCAAACACTTTGCCTTCAGGCAAAACTCCGCTTCAGCTGGAGAAACATCTTCGACTTCATTCAGAAGAAGCACTATTCACTTGATCGCGATTAATCATCACCTCAGGACAACTGACTTGGTCTTCAGACCAACACGGATCATCTTGTTAACTTTGGAACCTTGTCTTCAGCCATCCGTTGATTCATCAACAAGGAAATCTGAACTCACAGGAACCTTCTGATACCGCCTTCAGGCGCTCACGAAGTCCATCTTCAGATTAGACATCACTGTTGGAGCAGACATTTCACGCTGCTAAGGACTTCAAGAATCATCTTGAACAAACTCCGTCGGGCACCTTCAAGAATCATCCTGAACTGATAACCTTTCTGGAGACTTCATTCTGCTGGGTATTTCAGGAATCTTCCTGGGCAACTCTTGCTGGGGGGACGCTACCGGGGAGCTCAAGAATCATCCTAAGCAACCAACTCGGGAAACTGCACAGAGGTCTTAAGAGTCATCTTAAGCAAATGGCCCTGCTGAAGAATTCAAGAATCGTCCTGAACTGAAGACTTCGCTGGGGATCTCAAAAATCATCTTGAGAGAGCGACTGTGGGGATTACACCGGGGTCTTAAGAATCATCTTAAGAAAGCGACCTCGTTGGGGAGAACGTCAGGAATCATCCTGAGCAGCTGATCCTTCGGTGGAACTCCTGTAAAACAAGAATGATAATAACCTAGATCATGCTTATGATGCGTATGCTTTTGCGCCATGCCCCACACGGTGGGAATGCTATGCGTAAATGCTAAATGCTATGCAATCATGCACAATGCTATGCAATCCTGTCAGCAAAATAAATGCCGCAGGGGAATTCTCCTGTCAAGGAGAAGGGACTACTCCGATAGAGGGATCATCCTGCTGAGGAGAACGTGGGCACGCCAATATCAATCGGACTCTGCCTGGGGAAACGATCTTCCGTTGACTGCTGCAGGGAAAACAACTTCAGTTGATTACTGCAGGGGACGAAGCTCTACGAGAACTTGGACCTGCTGATATCTATTGCGAGAATGAACTGCGCGGCCATCTCGGATACTCTTCTGGGGATGATAACTCTGTGGGGGAACAACTTCAGCTGCTCAACACTCCACTGGGGACAAACCAATCATGATCTGATCAACTTCCAAGGACTCGGCTCTCTTGGATATCTGCAAGCTCGGCTAAGGAAAGAGAAGTCATTCTGCTTTGCCGAAGAGAGTACGGCCCTGGGGAAATACAGCGTCAGCTGTTCAACATCTACTAGGGAAAATCCACTCATGGTCTCAACTGCTTCTAAGGATTCTGCTTTTCTGCGGACTCAGCCGGGGAGAGAAATCATCCTACTTCACTGGAGAGTACGACCCTGGTGAGGAATCTCAATTTCGCTAGGGAAGAAAGAATCATCTGACTTCGAAGGAAAATAGAACTCAGCAAGGGAATACAACATCAGCTATTCCAACACCCTACTGGGGAAGAGGGAATCATCCCACTTCGGGAGAGAATATAACTCTGGTGGGGAATCTCAATTCCGCTGGAGACTTCAGTCTGGCACCATCAGTTACTGCATAATTTGGCATGAGAATAACTTCCTGCGAAACCTGCACTTGTGACCCGGTGCTAGGGAAGACACCTGCTGCGGCGACTTTATCGGGGAAAACATGAGCTTCGGTACCCGAATACTTCTATGAAACCTGCACTTGTGACCCGGTGCTGGGGAAGAAGACATCATTCTTCGGTGCTTGACTCAGCTGATGAGGTGACACTCCTTCAGGATGCGTCTGCTTGGGGAAGAGAATCAATGCTCACCATCTTGCGTTCAGATTCTACGGAGGAGAGACTACTGAACTCTGCTGGAGAAGGAGGGTTCGCCCTGCTCCGGGGATGCGCACGGCACATCTTCTGGAAGGTGCTACACCTGCAACAAACAGACAAGATACCCTCTTCAAAGGGGCCTATCCAGGTTATTATCTCGTGACAATATTCAGTTAATTAATTGTTTCAACAATCAATGGGCCTAGGCCCGTAAGTTTATGTATGCGCATTTTATTAAAAAACATCAGCGTTTTCATTCGCAAACAAAACAGATAAATGCTAAACAGATAAGCAGAATTGCTGAATAATGTGCATTTTATTGATGACGAACCCCTGAATGGGCAAAAATGTTTTACAACAGAGGCAAGCTCCTGGAATGAGGAAGCTGCGCAAAAATAAAACATAAATATACATTAGTATATACAAATGTTGGCAACGAGGCGTAGACGAACACCATGAGTTGATCCCTCTAAGACCCACTCGACTTCGATACTTCTCCGACGCTTCAGCTTCGGAAGAGATTGATTCAGATAAACGGCCCTCAGGTCCTCCAAACCACTAAACAATGAAAGTCCACACGCGGAACGCAGTCATTTGCTTATTCAAATCCCTAACTTTTGCGTGAACCGCCCTTTACGGGTTTTCAGTTCACCGGGATACCCTTTTTTGCCGAAGCCGCCCAGTGTAGGTTTTCGACTTCGCGGGTGTACATCTTTTCAATATATCCCTAATTTTTGCCCGAACCTTTTATTCTGTTTTTGGTTCGCCGGGATGCCCCTTTTTTGCCTGGACTTTTCCTTTTTGTCCAGCGGGTCTCTTTCAAGCAAAGTATTTTTTAACTGCGTCCGCGTTCACCGGGGATGCAAAATCTTCACCATCCATCGTGGATAACAACAAAGCTCCTCCCGAGAAGACCTTGCTGACGACATACGGCCCTTCGTAATTCGGAGTCCACTTGCCCCGGTGATCGGAGTGTGGCGGAAGAATCTTCTTCAGGACGAGATCACCCGTCTGAAAGCTTCTAGGACGTACCTTCTTGTCATAAGTTTTCTTCATTCGGCTTTGGTACAGGCGACCAAATGCAATCGATGCTAACCTCTTCTCGTCCATCAGGCTGAGTTGGTTCAAGCGATTTGTAACCCATTCTGCCTCGTCGAGTTTTACATCAACCAAAACCCGCAAAGAAGGAATCTCCACTTCCAACGGTAGGACAGCTTCCATACCGTACACTAAGGAGAAAGGAGTTGCCCCGGTCGACGTACGCACCGTCGTACGATAACCGTGCAAGGCAAACGGCAACATCTCGTGCAAATCTTTGTACGTCACAACCATCTTCTGAACAATCTTCTTGATGTTCTTGTTGGCGGCTTCGACGGCGCCATTCATCTTCGGCCGGTAAGGAGATGAGTTGTGGTGTTCAATCTTGAAGCTCTGGCACAGCTCCTTCATCATCTTGTTATTCAAATTCGAACCATTATCAGTAATGATCCGCTCGGGAATCCCATAGCGACAGATGATGTCCCTCTTTATGAATTTAGCTACCACCTGCTTGGTCACATTAGCGTACGAGGCTGCCTCCACACATTTGGTGAAGTAGTCGATAGATACCAGAATGAAACGATGACCATTGGATGCGGTGGGCTCGATCTTGCCTATCATGTCGATGCCCCACATGGAGAACGGCTAAGGGGAGGACATGACATTCAATGGGCACGGCGACACATGAACTTTATCCGCATAAATCTGGCATTTGTGACATTTCTTCGTGAATCTGAAGCAATCCAACTCCATCGTCAGCCAGTAATACCCTGCTCTCAGGATCTTTCTCGTCATGGCATGCCCGCCGGCGTGCGTACCAAATGTGCCCTCATGGACTTCTTCCATGAGCATACTTGCCTCTTTCTCATCTACACATCTGAGTAGCACAAGATCGTGGTTTCTCTTATACAGCACTCCATCAGGATTGAGATAAAAGTTTCCAGATAGCCTCCTCAGAGTCTTCTTATCCTGGGTTGACGCACCCGCAGGATACTCCTTAGTCATAAGGAAGGTCTGGATGTCGTGGAACCATGGCTTGCCGTCATTGGCATCCTCGATTGCAAACACAAATGCCGGTCTATCAAGACGCGAAAGTACAATTCTTGGAGCCTCATTCCAATAATTGAATTTATACATTGAAGCCAACGTGGCTAAGGCATCAGCCATCTGATTTTCAGCCCTGGGTACATGATGAAGTTCCACTCGGTCAAAGAACGGAAGCAGCCTCCTGGCGTAATTCATGTACGGCACTAGATTCGCTTGACGAGTTTCCCACTCCCCTTTAATCTGATTGATTACAAGCGCTGAGTCACCATATATGTCTAGATTCTTGATTCTCAAATCAATTGCCTCTTCTAGACCCATAATACATGCTTCATACTCTGCTTCATTATTGGTAACTGGAAACGTCAGTCTCGCAGTAAACGGGATGTGGGATCCGTGACGAGTCGTGATGATAGCCCCGATACCACTTCCATAGGAATTAACCGCTCCGTCGAATATCAACTTCCACTGAGACTTCCTATCTGGCCCCTCATCGGGCAATGGCTCATCGCAATCCTTCGCTTTGAGGAACATAATATCCTCGTCAGGGAATTCGAACTTCATTGGCTGGTAGTCTTCGATTGGCTGTTCGGCAAGGTAATCAGACAATACGCTTCCCTTTATGGCCTTCTGAGAGACGTACTGAATATCATATTCCGTTAACACCATTTGCCATCTGGCAATCCTGCCTGAAAGAGCCTGCTTCTCGAAGACGTACTTGATCGGATCCATCTTCGAAATTAGAATAATGGTGTGATTGAGCATATACTGTCGTAGACGTTTGGCGGCCCAAGCTAACGCACAACACGTCTTCTCCAGCATCGAGTATCGAGATTCACACTCAGTGAACTTTTTACTCAAATAATAAATGGCATGCTCTTTTCTGCCCGTCTCGTCGTGCTGACCGAGAACACACCCCATACTATTCTCCAGAACCGTCAGGTACATGATTAATGGCCGTCCAGCCACTGGGGGTATCAAGATTGGAGGTTCTTGAAGATACTGCTTTATTTTGTCGAATGCCTTCTGGCAATCCTCATTCCAAGTAATCGCCTGATCCTTCTTTAAAAGCTTGAACATCGGTTCACAAGTGGCCGTGAGCTGAGAGATAAACCTTGCAATGTAGTTTATTCGGCCCAGGAAACCACGAACTTCTTTCTCTGTTTTCGGCGCTGGCATTTCTTGGATAGCTTTTATCTTCGCAGGATCGATTTCAATCCCTCGTTCACTAACGATAAACCCCAATAACTTTCCGGACCGCACTCCGAAAGTGCACTTGTTAGGATTCAGCCTCAGCCTGAATTTCCTAAGCCTCTGAAAAAGCTTCAATAAGTTGACCAGATGCTCTTCCTCCGTTTGGGACTTTGCAATCATGTCATCAACATAGACCTCGATCTCATGATGAATCATATCATGAAACAAAGTTACCATGGCTCGCTGGTAAGTGGCCCCTGCGTTCTTCAGACCGAAGGGCATTACCTTATAGCAGAATGTTCCCCAGGGGGTGATGAACGTCGTTTTCTCCATGTCCTCCGGTGCCATCTTAATCTGATTGTAACCGGAGAAGCCATCCATGAACGAAAACACGGAAAACTGGGCTGTGTTGTCGACCAACACATCGATATGAGGCAACGGGAAATCATCCTTAGGGCTCGCCCTGTTCAAATCCCGATAATCGACGCACATGCGTACCTTACCATCCTTCTTCGGTACGGGCACTATGTTGGCGACCCACGGAGGGTATGTGGTGACGGCTAGAAATCCTGCGTCCAACTGCTTCTGGACCTCTTCTTTGATTTTTACAGCCATATCTGGTCTCGTCCTCCTGAGCTTCTGCTTGACTGGAGGGCAATCTTCTCGCAATGGCAAGCAATGAACCACGATATCTGTGTCAAGTCCGGGCATATCTTCGTATGACCAAGCAAAGACGTCACTATACTCTCGAAGCATCTCGACCAGTCTATGCTTGACATTATTCTGCAGCGCAGCCCTTACTCTGACATTTCTGACGAGCTCCTCAGAACCCAGATTTACAATCTCAATATCCTCCTCGTGAGGCAGAATAACCTTTTCTTCTTGTCTCAACAAGCGGGCCAACTCTTCCGGAAGGTCCTCGTCTTCATCAATCTCATCCTCCGCTTGATAGATCGGGCAATCGAAGTCGTAGTGAGCCGTAGAGGATCCAGAGTCGATGTCATCTGTTACGTGGATCCTGCAATAACAAGGGTTAAGTTTAAAGCAAGAATATGCAGGTTAGCACGAACCCCGTTGCCATTTTGCTGTTTTTTCGAAATAAACATAAAACAGGAATAACAGAGAACACAACATTTGAGTACGAAGAAAACGCCTTTTATTTATTAACAAAATGCATACACATAATCCAACAAGGCCCTGACAGTAAAACCCCTATGCCCCGGGCAGGACATAGGGTTGTACAAAGATTGTAAAAAGCAAATCATTACTCTTCACTTGTCAGCTTGATAATCTCCTTGATGGTCCAATTGTGGAGGCGCTCGCCCGGCTTGCTCGGCTGAATCCAGGCGTCAAGATCACAGTCGCTATCCCCGCTGTCCTCCGACGCAGCATTGATGCTCTCGAAAATCACTCCCCCCTTGGTGAATAGGATCGGCCCTTTCCCACGAGACGAGCTGCCAGAAGAAGATGAAGCTTCAGCTCCAGGAGAATACCCCAATCCAAACTTATCCTGCTTGATTGGTATATCCAAAACATGCCCCCAGCCTGGGGTGGAACCGGCTTCGACGACGGCTCGAGCTTCCTTAAACGAGGAGAGATTCATCTCTTGCTTCTCCGCGACGATAGGAGTTACCTCTTTTACCCTGACGGTTTCAAATGCTTGGCAAAGCGTTTCATGGATCTCGCCATCCATTTCAACATATTTAAAGGACGACAGGTGGCTCACCATGATGTCCTCTTCACCACAGACGGTTACTATGCTTCCCCCGACAGCATATTTAAGCTTTTGATGCAGCGTGGACGTCACGGCACCAGCAGAATGGATCCATGGCCGACCTAAGAGGCAACTATAGGCAGGCATGATATCCATGATGTAGAAAACCGTATTGAACGTCTCTGGACCAACTTGAATTGGCAGGGTCAATTCTCCGAAGACGTGGCGCTTAGTTCCGTCAAAGGCCTTCACGACCAGATCACTGGGCGTGCAAAGCAATCCACGGGTATCCAACTTCATCAGTGCCTTCTTCGGAAGCACATTAAGGGATGAGCCCGTATCTACCAGGACATGTGACATAATAGTGCCCCTGCACTCTATCGAGACGTGCAAGGCGCTATTGTGATCTCTTCCTTTAGGAGTCAGCTCTAGATCTGTAAATCCCAGCCCATTACCAGCATTGACATGGGCCACCACCTCTTCCAGCTGATTTACTGATATCTCCTGCGGCACGTATGCAGCATTCAATACCTTCAGTAATGCGTTGCGGTGCGCCTCAGAACACAACAACAAGTTAAGAATCGAGATCTTTGACGAAGTCTGATGAAGATGATCTACAATCTTGTAGTCGCTCTTCTTGATTAGTCGCATGAACTCTTCAGCATCTTTAACTAGCAAGTCTTTTTCTGCCCCAGCAGGGACCTCTTTGACGGCTTTACCTTTACCCTTATCCACGGCGTCAGCCCTGACCACTTTCTCTGCTACAACCTCTGCTGGCGCAAACACTCTACCGCTTCGAGTGATACCACTGACCTCGGCAAGATTCTGCACAGTCGATCCGAACGGCTCTAGCTCTATCTTCTGACCATTGCAGTAAACTTCGGCGCCATAATGCCATGGAATGGCATTAGTGCTTTCGAATGGGATCGGTCCGGCCCTGGTGATAGTAATAGTAGGCGGTCGGGGTGCAGAAATAGTAATAGGGTGACGAGGAATAGTAATGGTAGCAACTTCATCTGCCTGCTTTAGCACGACCTCCCCTGATGCACTCTCAACGCTCCGGCTGAACTGTAAAATACCCTCAGACATCAGACTCTGGATACCTTCGATCAGCTGCTCACACCCATCAGGAAGCGTAGCACAAGCCATACATAACTCTCCACACCCAGGGAAGAAACCCTTCTTCAGCAACTTAGCCTTGACAAAACTCAACGGCGTCTTCAAATCTTTGACATCAGTCAGCAAGTCCGCACTTTCTTCAGTGATAACAGCATTCACTCCGCCCCCCTTATGATGAGGCATGGGGTTTTTGGTAACGTTGGGCACACTGTCAGAAAAGTTGATAACCTTGGCGTCCACCAAGTCCTGCACTTTGTGCTTAAAAGCTTTACAATTCTCAATCGTATGGCCAGGTGCCCCAGTATGGAACTCACAAGTAGCATTGGCATCATACCCCGGTGGTGGTGTCCCTGTTAAGGGAGCCAACGTCCTCTTTTGAACTAATTGGAGCTGAAGCAACATTTGCAAAAGTTGCGCATACGACATAGGTGGAGTTTCAAAATGATGGTTTGCCATAGGAGCCCGATTCTGATATTTCCTGTACCCCTGCTGATTCTGCTGCTGAGGCTGCTGCTGCTGCTGCGGCTGAGCAGCTGGGATATTTATGCTAGCAATCTGAGGCTGAGGGCCCTTGCCCTTTCTCCGAGCATTAGTGACAGCACTGGCATCTCCCTCTCGGCGCTTGCCAGCGTAAGGTTTCTTACTACCTCCTCCAGCTGAGGATGATTTGCCCTGAATTTTTCCAATCTTTATACCGTTCTCAACATGCTCGCCCAGAGTGATGAGAGCCAAGAATGTTCCAGACATGCCACTGACCAGCTTTTCATAATAGATTCCAGGAAGGGTAGCCATGAACATTTGCACTAGCTCACGCTCAACCATCGGCGGTTGAACCCGAGCAGCCAATTCACGCCACCGTTGGGCGTATTCTTTAAAGCTTTCATTGTTCCGCTGTGAGAGATTCTGAAGCTGAACTCGGTTGGGAGCCAAGTCGCTATTGTATTGATAGTGGAGGACGAACGCTTCTGCGAGGTCTTTCCAGGTGCGCACAGTTGCGGGCTCCAGGCCCATATACCATTCGAGTGATGGACCAGAAAGGCTATCCTGAAAGAAGTGCATCAGCAACTTCTCATCGTCAGAATAGGCGGACATCTTTCTATAATAAGATCGGAGGTGGACGCGGGGGCAAGTAGTACCCTTATACTTCTCAAAGGTAGGCACCTTGAACTTGTGAGGTACTTTAAAGTCAGCAATCAACCCGAGCTTGGACATGTCAACGCCCAATGTGTTCTGATTTTCAATGTCTCTCATCTTGTCTTCCAGCGCCTTGAACCTGAGTCGAGCTTCAGCATTCAACTCTGCTTCTACACCTCTCTGAGAAAATATGTCATCCTGATGGTCCTCCAGCCACGGTTGAGGCACCAACAGATTTCCTGCACCAGCATTGCTGTTGACCGGCCATATGTTAACATTGGCTCCCAGACTACCATTGCCGACGCCTGCCGCGTTGAGTCCGAGATTGGTCATCAGATTGCCGTTAGCACTGCCGTTGCCCCCGGCAACAGGAACACCATTCTGTGGAGCATCCACTGGAGGAGGAGTAGGCACGGCCCCGCCGTGAAGTATGCCATTACTGTCAACCCTGGAGATCAGAGGTTGAACCAAAGTGCGAAGCTGGTCCTGACCATTCGCGACTACTTGCATCAGCTCCATAAAACGATCCATCCGTTCACGGAGCTCTTGAACATCTGACTGTACCTGGTCCATTATCCTTGTCTGATTAGCGCGAGTTGAGTAGCGGTGGATGAGTTTTTGATCAATCCTGGAGATCGAAAGCAGCTCGGAACCTGTGTACCTGAAAACCTGTCAACATTAAAGGTTAGGAAAAGCAACAGAATGTATGTCATGCAAAATTCTTCATGCAGATGTATGCGCGTGTCTGTGTGCTTGAGAGGTTTCCCCCGATCCTGGCACCTTAGTACCAATGCTGACAATAATAAGGAGGGGAATCTGGGCCCAATCATGGAAACAACAACCTCACATATACATAGTACCAGCGATAGCCAACTTCAGCCCATCAGGGATCGAGAACCCGTACGCAACAGTCTTTTTGAGAGAGGCTGTAGTAATACAATAAGAGGCGAGAAATCCTGGATCGGGGAAACGGTACCTGTCACGGACACACGCCAATGGAATGCGAATGATCATGCAAACTAATGCAAAATGCAGGCATGCAGCAATATATCCAGGTGGCTGTTGTGGAGATTCGGTATCAACAGTCACTGATGGGAAGGAAACCCCAGTGTAAAACCACTAATCTGATCTGCTGTGAATAACCATCTGATAGGATCGAGATCAAAATTCTGCTCTGTCGATAGTAAGCGCCTGATAATAAGGACCCCGGGATGTATGATCAGAAAACGTCCGCTGATGAAGTCTTCAGACCCCCAAATCAAAAATCTGCCCTATCAAGAACAAACATACAGCTGCTGATGAGATCTTCAGACCCCACTCAAAATTTGCCCTATCAAGAACAAACAACAACTGCTGATGAGATCCTCAGACCCCACTCAAAATCTGCTCCATCCAGGACAAACCTCTGATGACAATACTCTGATCGAAACCTGCTCTATAAAGAACAGACAAACACCCGATGATAAGATCCTCTGATCAAACCCTTGCTCTATCAAGAACAGTCAAATCTGCAACTGAGAACCCTGACACCAACATAACTGATTCACTGTCAAAAAAAACCAGGTAGTCTGAAGGTATAAGTTTCCTGCAATATCCCAACCCCACTCACAGGTATGGACCTAATCCACGGACAAAGGTACGGCATCCTATGCGGTCATCAGCGTCACAGACTTTCATGAGTGACGATACGATTCCCAGAAGGAGTGGCATCATCAAGTCATGAAGAGGCCTCACTTAACTGACTTCCAAATGATCGGTCCCCAGAGTCGACAATCCTTACGTCTGGATTCCCTCAGATCCTCAGGACCGGAAAGGAGCACCTCTGCAAGAATCTCGTCTGAGCGCAGATTTTCGTAGGGAACTGTGCCTGCTCAGCAGACAGGTTCGTCTACTACTTCTCCGCAACTATGTCTAGGTGTACACTCAAGCCCAGGTCCGGCTTCTCACTCATAGTAACATCCCTCTCCCATAGCAGCACAGATAATCATATCAAACTGGAAATAACATGCGGGAAATAAAGTGCGGGAAGTAAAAATGCGATAAATAAACGCAACCCAACAAGCAAACACACAAACGATAGGACTGACTCTCATAGGGAATCGGAGAACCAGAGATTCTGGGTTCGATCCCCAGCAGAGTCGCCAGCTGTCGCTACTGCGAAAATCAGCGTCGGCTGACAGAAGAGTCGCCACCTTTCGTTATTTATCCCTCAGAGCGGGAAAGGAAACGATCGGAAAAAACCTGACGAAAAAGGGTAAGACAAGGTCATCGCAACCATTGTCTGGGTTCGGGAGTCGGTTACGCAAGGGGAAGGTATTAGCACCCCTCACGTCCGTCGTACTCGACGGGATCCTCGCTTGTTTGTTTACTTGGACGGGTCGGTTATAATCTATCTACCTATCAAGGCTGGCTGAAAAAGAAAAGAAGAATGACTCGGCAAAGCGTCGCACTTTATGCCTACGTATTCTCATCAGAGAATGAGAAATCAGAGTCAACGTAGTTCGGCCTACGAAGGGTTACAGGGGAAAGGTTGAAGGTTGCTCGCTAGGACGTTGCATCCTATGCCTACGTACTTTCATCTGGTATGAAAGATCAGAGCAAACGTAGTTCGGGAAACTACGGCTTATTTCCTAAAAGAAGTGTTTTTTATTGTGTTTGCGATCTCAACCGCACTAGAGACTATGACCTGAGAGGGAATGCGTCCTTTCTCAGATAGCTTAAGGCTCGTAACGTACGAAAGAAATCATTCATGATTACTGTATTTTAAACTGCTTCGAGATGAGAAGAGAACAGGCCCAACTAGGAGGGAGACTATCAAGTCCTACTGTTATCATGCCATGGATTCATCCTATGGTTGAGGTTTGAACAGGGAACTCCTAGATGTTGTCATGCATAGGTTTCAACCTAAAAGTCTATCATCAAATCCTTATCAAAGGAAATGAGAGTCCTAAGGGATCATGTCCATGATACACCAAAACAGACAAAGCATCAGCTTTAACAGTAAAATGCATGCAATGCAAGTGAGGGAGGAAATGTGTGTGGGGCTTCATCCTCCACAAGCTCATCTCAACCTCAAGCCAGTCATGAAATAACAGTAATCATACTGAAAAATAAACAACATGCTATCAAGCAATAAACAGTAAAAGAATGAAGTGCCATCAGGCAAACAAAAACATGCTTGAGAAAGAAAGAATCTACTCTCTAATCCTAACCCTAACACAGAATCCTGATCAACTCTAAGCAAAGCCCTAAAGCAAAACCTAACCAAAAGGAATCAATCCCAGTCTTCAAGCTTCAGAACAAGCTTACCAAAGAAAGGGAGCTAAGTAGGCAGACTCATAGTGTTTTCCTCAGGAAAGCACTAGAAGGTGTATACTCAGGAGTCATATCCTATGTGGCTCAACCACTGTGATCAGTTTATATTCCTCCTCAGGAGAAATTAAACTCACAAGCAGGCTCCAACATCACTGGATATTTAGGAAATCCTATCTGAACTAGTGGAACTAAGTGAATAGACTCATAAGACCTTCCTCAAGAAAGTGCTAGGAGGCTTCTACTTAGGAATTGTACCCCATGTGGCTCAACAACATGTGATCAGTTTACATTCCTCCTCAGGAGAAATTAAACTCACAAGTTGGCTCCAACATCATTGGATACTTGAGAAATCCTAGATAAACTAATGGAACTAAATGAATAGACCCATAGGACCTTCCTCAGGAAAGTACTCGGAGGCTTCCACTTAGGAATTATATCCCATGTGGCTCAACAACTGTGATCAGTTTACATTCCTCCTCAGGAGAAATTAAACTCACAAGTTGGATCCAACATCATTGGATACTTGAGAAAGAGGTGAGAAGAAAGAATGAAAGTCATTCATAGTGCCTTCCTCAGGAAAGTACCATGAACTTCCTTCAAACTTCAGGATCTCAAACCTCACAGACAGGGAATAAGCTCCAAGCTCTGGGTCTCTGAGTCTTGATCTACAATCTTCTCTTCATCATGCTCCTCAACAAGATCTTCAAAACAAACTAAGCCCCACAACAAATTCCCCAAAATAAACCCCAGAGATGAACAGATAACCACAGAACAGACAAAATCATCAGCCAACTTCAGAAAATACCTAAAATACTAAAACAAGAGGGAAACATCTATCAATTATTCACAAAGGTCTACAACACCTACCCATAACATCCACATATGCCCTTACCCAAAAATCAAGACAAGACTATCTAAAGAAAATGAATTTCCTTACCTATGCATAGCATAGACCCTAATTATGATACCCTAATGCTAACCTGATTAAACTAATAAAACTTTAATCTAAAAATCAAGAATTAAATCCTATGGGGAACTATGATTCAATATCTAATCACACCAAAAAGAATGAATTAAAAAGACTAAAGGAAGGTCCTAAAACAAATTCTACAGAATTGGATATCAAACTAAACATATTAAAAAGCTATTTAAAAGAAAGATATACTAAAAATATTAAAAGAAAATAAAATGGAAATTTTATTTATTTATATTTTTCTAGACAGATTTATTAACATATGAAAAAAACAAGAATTAAAAAAATATTTAATTTTGGATTTTATATGAATTTATTAAAGTGCAAGAAAATTAAAGGAAATTAAAAATATAAAAGAATTGAAATAAAGGGGAGGGGGTGTGATAAGCAAGACACGCTAGTTCATTATTAGATGGGCTGGATCAGGGGGGGTGTGAGAAGCAAAGGTCTGCTGAGCCCATGGTCTTCCACTTATCCAAACGGCAGCGTTTGGCATCTGCATTTCCCTCCGCTTTCTTCATTCAACTGGGACCGTTGGATTAGAGTAATAGGTCAAGAATTTCAGAAAGATCCAACGGATGCCAGTCATCGTCCCAAAACACTTAGGGTTTTCAGAAATCGTGCCTCCATGCAAGGACTTCTCCTGGCTCGTTCTCTCTCCACACTTGACGAAACTCAAAAATTCCAAAAAGGAAAATGACCTACTGATTAAGAGGAACAAGGCTATACGTGTAATTTTCTCTAGTTCTCTTTGAATCATTCAAACAGAAAGCTCGAAACCTTGGTGCCACCATGATTGCACTGAGATCAACCTTATCAAAACTCTCAATTAATGGCCCTATCTTGTTCTACATGTTATGCTCATCACAATGAACTATCAATCGTGCATTAAAACCTAACATCCAGCCTATTCTTGATCATGACAGATTCTTGCACCTGCCATGAAACCTCATGGAATGCCCTCTACTTCTCAGAACTTCATCATCTATCCTATCTTAACCAATCTACACCTAGAATCTAAGCTATCTATGCATAATTAAAGAGGTATGAATGTATTTACCAACCTGTCAAGAAGTTATGGTAGAATGATGTAGGGCACGATTCAATGCTTGCTTCTTCTTCCAGATGATCCTCCAATGGTGGAAATGATTCTGTTTGCAAAAACTTGGATGGAGGAAGCCTCCAATGGTGAACTCGAGCTTGAATTGCAATAATGGAACCTATTGAAAACCTTGCTCTAACCTCACTCTTCTCCATTCAATTCTCCAACTTTCACCAACCTCCCACTTCACTCTAATGCACTCTTTAAATAACCATCATTGGAAAAGTCTAGGACCATCTAGAATGATCTAGAAAGTCCTTGAAATCTCATGTGATGACATATTGAATTTCTCTCATCTCATGCCTTATGCCTTACAATTTGGTGTCAAAATACCCTTACATGAGATATTGAGAAGGTATGTGCAATTACAAGCCTTTTTCTTGCCTTGTGTTAAGATTTCCAAAGGTGCCTTATAATGCAAGTTTCAATATTACAAAGCATGTCCCATTTTAAAGCCTCAAATGAAAATTGTGCTTAAACCAATGTTCTCAAAATGATGTTTCCAATCAAAATGATATATTGGATGACCTATTTTGGATTCCTAGATCTTCCAAACCAATTTTCATTTTCAACTTTTTTAACTTATAAGCCCTTTTTAGTTCAAATTTACCAAACTTTGTCATTCCATGCTATGAGATTTTCCAACAATCCATGACCTTCTTTCTAGCCTTAAAATGCCATTTTGAACAACTTTCATGTTTTGAGTTTTTCCATTTGAGGCTTGGAAATAGGAGATATGGCCTTTGCTTAAAATGACCTATAACTGACAAATGACCAAAATACCCCTGTCTTGTTCAAACCATAAGTTGAGTTCCACAAATCCTATCAAGGACTTCTACCACTCAAATTAAAGCTAAGAAGATGCTCTTCAACATTCATGTTGACCAAGAGATCATAGGAATCATCCTACTAGGGCAAAAGTTGTCTGCAAGTTGGGTGACTTTCAAGGACCCAGATTCACACACCTCTGCTGACCTGTAATTTGTCAAAACCATAACTTGAGCTCTGCAACTCCTATCAAGGACTTCCACCACTCAAATTAAAGCTAAGAACAAGCTCTACAACATTCATGTTGTGGGGAAGATGAGATATCAATCACATCTAGAGCTAAAACGGCCTGGAATATAGGGATCAAACTAGGGTTTTTTCACTGACAATCCTCAGAAACCCTAACTTGAAACTTCTCAAACTCCTCAATCATGATGATTTGGTCTAGGAATCATCTTTATAACATCTTTATGCATCATTCCTTGATCTCATGGCCCTTGGATTAGGTCTCAACCTTCTCCAAATTTTCAGTTATCCTAGGGTTGACCCAGTCAAAACCCTAATTCTACCATTCATGGTTGAATCTTCTGAACTCTTGCACAATGACTTCTCTGGACTTCCTGATGGCTTTCAAGACATCTCATAGGCTTTCTCAAAACATCAAGTTCATTCTCAAAGTCTCAGAATCATCTGAGGAGCACCCACAACTCTCAAGCTATGAAGCACACAACCCTGGTTTCAACCAATTCCTCTGAGGATCTCTTGAACTGTCTGATGAAGGTATCAACTTTCAAACACTCAATGAATAAATAATTGTTGGTCAAATTTTGGGGTGCAACAGGTATCCAGACTCCGGTTATTACGTTGAGGGTTCAGGCTCCGGTCAGTTTCGTTGGGTATCCAGACTCCGGTTATTACATTTAGCGTTCAGGCTCCGGTCAGTTTCTTTGGGTATCCAGACTTCGGTTATTACGTTGAGCGTTCAGGCTCCGGTTAGTTTCGTTGGGTATCCAGACTCCATTTATTACGCTGAGCGTTCAGGCTCCGATCAGTTTCATTGGGTATCCAGACTCCAGTTATTACGTTGAGTGTTCATGCTCCGGTCATTTTTGTTGAGCATCCAGACTCCAGTTATTACGTTGTGCGTTCAGGCTCCGGTCAGTTTCGTTTGGTATCCAGACTCCGGTTATTACATTGTGCGTTCAGGCTCCGGTCATATTCGTTGGGTATCCAGACTCCGGTTATTACGTTGAGCATTCAGGCTCCGGTCAGTTTCGTTTGGTATCCAGACTTCAGTTATTACGTTGAGCGTCCAGGCTCCGGTCAGTTTCGTTGGGTATCCAGACTCCGATTATTACGTTGAGCGTTCAGGCTCCGGTCAGTTTCGTTGGGTATCCAGACTCTGGTTATTACGTTAAATGTTAAGGCTCCGGTCAGTTTCGTTGGGTGTCCAGACTCCGGTTATTACGTTGAGCGTTCAGGCTCCGGTCATTTTTGTTGAGCATCCAGACTCCAGTTATTACGTTGTGCATTCAGGCTCCGGTCAGTTTCGTTGGGTATCCAGACTCCGGTTATTACATTGAGCGTTCAGGCTCCGGTCAGTTTTGTTGGGTATCCAGACTCCGGTTATTACGTTGATGGTTTAGGCCCCAGTCAGTTTCGTTGGGTATCTAGACTCCAGTTATTACGTTGAGCGGTCAGGCTCCGGTCAGTTTCGTTAGGTATCCAGACTCTGATTATTACGTTGAGCGTTCAGGGTCCGGTCATTTTCGTTGAGCATCCAGACTCCAGTTATTACGTTGTGCGTTCAAGGTCCGGTCAGTTTCGTTGAGTATCCAGACTCCGGTTATTACGTTGAGCGTTCAGGCTCCGGTCAGTTTCGTTGGGTATCTAGACTCCGGTTATTATGTTGAGCATTCAGGCCCTGGTCAGTTTCGTTGGGTATCCAGACTCCGGTTTTTACGTTGAGCGTTCAGGCTCCGGTCAGTTTTGTTGGGTATCCAGACTCCGGTTATTACGTTGAGGGTTCAGGCTCTGGTCAGTTTCGTTGGGTATCCAGACTCCGGTTATTACATTGAGCGTTCAGGCTCCGGTCAGTTTCGTTGGATATCCAGACTCCGGTTATTACGTTGATCGTTCAGGCTCCAGTCAATTTCGTTGGGTATCCAGACTCCGGTTATTACGTTGAACGTTCAGGCTCCGGTCAGTTTCGTTGGGTATCCAGACTCCGTTATTACGTTGAATGTTCAGGCTCCGGTCAGTTTCGTTGGGTGTCCAGACTCCGGTTATTACGTTGAGCGTTCAGGCTCCGATCATTTTCGTTGAGCATCCAGACTCCAGTTATTACGTTGTGCATTCAGGCTCCGGTCAGTTTCGTTGGGTATCCAGACTCCGGTTATTACATTGAGCGTTCAGGCTCCGTTCAGTTTCATTGGGTATCCAGACTCCGGTTATTACGTTGAGCGTTCAGGCTCCGGTCAGTTTCGTTGTGTATCCAGACTCCGGTTATTACGTTGAGCGTTCAGGCTCCGGTCAGTTTCGTTGGGTATCCAGACTCCGGTTTTTACGTTGAGCGTTCAGGCTCCGGTCAATTTTGTTGGGTATCTAGACTCCGGTTATTACATTGAGCGTTCAGGCTCCGGTCAGTTTCGTTGGGTATCCAGACTCCGGTTTTTACGTTGAGCGTTCAGGCTCCAGTCAATTTTGTTGGGTATCCAGACTCCGGTTATTACGTTGAGGGTTCAGGCTCCGGTCAGTTTCTTTGGGTATCCAGACTCCGGTTATTGCATTTAGCGTTTAGGCTCCGGTCAGTTTCGTTGGGTATCCAGACTCCGGTTATTACGTTGAGCGTTCAGGCTCCGGTCAGTTTCGTTGTGTATCCAGACTCCGGTTATTACGTTGATCGTTCAGGCTTCAGTCAGTTTCGTTGAGTATCCAGACTCCGGTTATTACGTTGAGTGTTCAGGCTCCGGTCATTTTGGTTGAGCATCCAGACTCCAGTTATTACGTTGTGCGTTCAGGCTCCGGTCAGTTTCGTTGGGTATCCAGACTCCGGTTATTATGTTGTGCGTTCAGGCTCCGGTCATATTCGTTGGGTATCCAGACTCCGGTTATTACGTTGAGCATTCAAGCTCCGGTCAGTTTCGTTTGGTATCCAGACTTCAGTTATTACTTTGAGCGTCCAGCCTCCGGTCAGTTTCGTTTGGTATCCAGACTCTGATTATTACGTTGAGCGTTCAGGCTCCGGTCAGTTTCGTTGGGTATCCAGACTCCGGTTATTACATTGAGTGTTCAGGCTCCGGTCAGTTTCGTTGGGTATCCAGACTCCGGTTATTATGTTGATGGATCAGGCTCCAGTCAGTTTCGTTGGGTATCCAGACTCCGGTTATTACGTTGAGCGTTCAGGCTCCGGTCAGTTTCGTTAGGTATCTAGACTCTGGTTATTCAGTTGAGCGTTCAGGCTCCAGTCATTTTCGTTGAGCATCCAGACTCCAGTTATTACGTTGTGCGTTCAGGGTCCGGTCAGTTTCGTTAAGTATCCAGACTCCGGTTATTACGTTGAGCGTTCAGGCTCTGGTCAGTTTCGTTGTGTATCCAGACTCCAGTTATTACGTTGATCGTTCAGGCTCCAGTCAGTTTCGTTGAGTGTCCAGACTCCGGTTATTACATTGAGCGTTCAGGCTCCGGTTAGTTTCGTTGAGTATCCAGACTCCGGTTATTACGTTGAACGTTCAGGCTCCGGTCAGTTTCATTTATCCAGACTTCAGTTATTACTTTGAGCGTCCAGGCTCCGGTCAGTTTCGTTGGGTATCCAGACTCCGATTATTACGTTGAGCGTTCAGGCTCCGGTCAGTTTCGTTGGGTATCCAGACTCCGGTTATTACGTTGAATGTTCAGGCTCTAGTCAGTTTCGTTGGGTGTCCAGACTCCGGTTATTACGTTGAGCGTTCAGGCTCCGATCATTTTCGTTGAGCATCCAGACTCCACTTATTACGTTCTCCATTCAGGCTCCGGCCTGTTTCGTTGGGTATCCAGACTCCGGTTATTACGTTGTCCGTTCAGGCTCCGGTCAGTTTCGTTGGGTATCCAGACTCCGGTTATTACATTGATGGTTCAGGCTCCAGTCAGTTTCGTTGGGTATCCAGACTCCGGTTATTACGTTGAGCGTTCAGGCTCCGGTCAGTTTCGTTGGGTATCCAGACTCCGGTTTTTACGTTGAGCGTTCAGGCTCCGGTCAATTTTACTGGGTATCCAGACTCCGGTTATTACGTTGAGCGTTCTGGCTCCGGTCAGTTTCGTTGGGTATCCAGACTCCGGTTTTTACATTGAGCGTTCAGGCTCCAGTCAATTTTGTTGGGTATCCAGACTCCGGTTATTACGTTGAGTGTTTAGGCTCCGGTCAGTTTCTTTGGGTATCCAGACTCCGGTTATTACATTGAGCATTTAGGCTCCGGTCAGTTTCGTTGGGTATCCAGACTCCAGTTATTACGTTGAGCGTTCAGGCTCCGGTCAGTTTCGTTGGGTATCCAGACTCCAGTTTTTACGTTGAGCGTTCAGGCTCAAGTCAATTTTGTTGGGTATCTAGACTCCGGTTATTACGTTGAGCGTTCAGGCTCCGGTCAGTTTCGTTGGGTATCCAGACTCCGGTTTTTACGTTGAGCGTTCAGGCTCCAGTCAATTTTGTTGGGTATCCAGACTCCGGTTATTACGTTGAGGGTTCAGGCTCCGGTCAGTTTCTTTGGGTATCCAGACTCCGGTTATTACATTGAGCGTTTAGGCTCCGGTCAGTTTCGTTGGGTATCCAGACTCCGGTTATTACGTTGAGCGTTCAGGCTCCGGTCAGTTTCGTTGTGTATCCAGACTCCGGTTATTACGTTGATCGTTCAGGCTTCAGTCAGTTTCGTTGAGTATCCAGACTCCGGTTATTACGTTGAGTGTTCAGGCTCCGGTCATTTTGGTTGAGCATCCAGACTCCAGTTATTACGTTGTGCGTTCAGGCTCCGGTCAGTTTCGTTGGGTATCCAGACTCCGGTTATTATGTTGTGCGTTCAGGCTCCGGTCATATTCGTTGGGTATCCAGACTCCGGTTATTACGTTAAGCATTCAAGCTCCGGTCAGTTTCGTTTGGTATCCAGACTTCAGTTATTACTTTGAGCGTCCAGCCTCCGGTCAGTTTCGTTTGGTATCCAGACTCTGATTATTACGTTGAGCGTTCAGGCTCCGGTCAGTTTCGTTGGGTATCCAGACTCCGGTTATTACATTGAGCGTTCAGGCTCCGGTCAGTTTCGTTGGGTATCCAGACTCCGGTTATTATGTTGATGGATCAGGCTCCAGTCAGTTTCGTTGGGTATCCAGACTCCGGTTATTACGTTGAGCGTTCAGGCTCCGGTCAGTTTCGTTAGGTATCTAGACTCTGGTTATTCAGTTGAGCGTTCAGGCTCCAGTCATTTTCGTTGAGCATCCAGACTCCAGTTATTACGTTGTGCGTTCAGGGTCCGGTCAGTTTCGTTAAGTATCCAGACTCCGGTTATTACGTTGAGCGTTCAGGCTCTGGTCAGTTTCGTTGTGTATCCAGACTCCAGTTATTACGTTGATCGTTCAGGCTCCAGTCAGTTTCGTTGAGTGTCCAGACTCCGGTTATTACATTGAGCGTTCAGGCTCCGGTTAGTTTCGTTGAGTATCCAGACTCCGGTTATTACGTTGAACGTTCAGGCTCCGGTCAGTTTCGTTTGGTATCCAGACTTCAGTTATTACTTTGAGCGTCCAGGCTCCGGTCAGTTTCATTGGGTATCCAGACTCCGATTATTACGTTGAGCGTTCAGGCTCCGGTCAGTTTCGTTGGGTATCCAGACTCCGGTTATTACGTTGAATGTTCAGGCTCTAGTCAGTTTCGTTGGGTGTCCAGACTCCGGTTATTACGTTGAGCGTTCAGGCTCCGATCATTTTCGTTGAGCATCCAGACTCCACTTATTACGTTGTCCATTCAGGCTCCGGTCTGTTTCGTTGGGTATCCAGACTCCGGTTATTACGTTGTCCGTTCAGGCTCCGGTCAGTTTCGTTGGGTATCCAGACTCCGGTTATTACATTGATGGTTCAGGCTCCAGCCAGTTTCGTTGGGTATCCAGACTCCGGTTATTACGTTGAGCGTTCAGGCTCCGGTCAGTTTCGTTGGGTATCCAGACTCCGGTTTTTACGTTGAGCGTTCAGGCTCCGGTCAATTTTACTGGGTATCCAGACTCCGGTTATTACGTTGAGCGTTCTGGCTCCGGTCAGTTTCGTTGGGTATCCAGACTCCGGTTTTTACATTGAGCGTTCAGGCTCCAGTCAATTTTGTTGGGTATCCAGACTCCGGTTATTACGTTGAGTGTTCAGGCTCCGGTCAGTTTCTTTGGGTATCCAGACTCCGGTTATTACATTGAGCGTTTAGGCTCCGGTCAGTTTCGTTGGGTATCCAGACTCCAGTTATTACGTTGAGCGTTCAGGCTCCGGTCAGTTTCGTTGGGTATCCAGACTCCAGTTTTTACGTTGAGCGTTCAGGCTCCGGTCAATTTTGTTGGGTATCTAGACTCCGGTTATTACGTTGAGCGTTCAGGCTCCGGTCAGTTTCGTTGGGTATCCAGACTCCGGTTTTTACGTTGAGCGTTCAGGCTCCAGTCAATTTTGTTGGGTATCCAGACTCCGGTTATTACGTTGAGGGTTCAGTCTCCGGTCAGTTTCTTTGGGTATCCAGACTCCGGTTATTACATTGAGCGTTTAGGCTCTGGTCAGTTTCGTTGGGTATCCAGACTCCGGTTATTACGTTGAGCGTTCAGGCTCCGGTCAGTTTAGTTGTGTATCCAGACTCCGGTTATTACGTTGATCGTTCAGGCTTCAGTCAGTTTCGTTGAGTATCCAGACTCCGGTTATTACGTTGAGTGTTCAGGCTCCGGTCATTTTGGTTGAGCATCCAGACTCCAGTTATTACGTTGTGCGTTCAGGCTCCGGTCAGTTTCGTTGGGTATCCAGACTCCGGTTATTATGTTGTGCGTTCAGGCTCCGGTCATATTCGTTGGGTATCCAGACTCCGGTTATTACGTTGAGCATTCAGGCTCCCGTCAGTTTCGTTTGGTATCCAGACTTCAGTTATTACATTGAGCATCCAGGCTCCGGTCAGTTTCGTTCGGTATCCAGACTCCGGTTATTACATTGAGCGTTCAGGCTCCGGTCAGTTTCGTTGGGTATCCAGACTCCGGTTTTTACGTTGAGCGTTCAGGCTCCAGTCAATTTTGTTGGGTATCCAGACTCCGGTTATTACGTTGAGGGTTCAGGCTCCGGTCAGTTTCTTTGGGTATCCAGACTCCGGTTATTACATTGAGCGTTTAGGCTCCGGTCAGTTTCGTTGGGTATCCAGACTCCGGTTATTACGTTGAGCGTTCAGGCTCCGGTCAGTTTCGTTGTGTATCCAGACTCCGGTTATTACGTTGATCGTTCAGGCTTCAGTCAGTTTCGTTGAGTATCCAGACTCCGGTTATTACGTTGAGTGTTCAGGCTCCGGTCATTTTGGTTGAGCATCCAGACTCCAGTTATTACGTTGTGCGTTCAGGCTCCGGTCAGTTTCGTTGGGTATCCAGACTCCGGTTATTATGTTGTGCGTTCAGGCACCGGTCATATTCGTTGGGTATCCAGACTCCGGTTATTACGTTGAGCATTCAGGCTCCCGTCAGTTTCGTTTGGTATCCAGACTTCAGTTATTACATTGAGCATCCAGGCTCCGGTCAGTTTCGTTCGGTATCCAGACTCCGGTTATTACATTGAGCGTTCAGGCTCCGGTCAGTTTCGTTGGGTATCCAGACTCCGGTTTTTACATTGAGCGTTCAGGCTCCAGTCAATTTTGTTGGGTATCCAGACTCCGGTTATTACGTTGAGGGTTCAGGCTCCGGTCAGTTTCTTTGGGTATCCAGACTCCGGTTATTACATTGAGCGTTTAGGCTCCGGTCAGTTTCGTTGGGTATCCAGACTCCGGTTATTACGTTGAGCGTTCAGGCTCCGGTCAGTTTCGTTGTGTATCCAGACTCCGGTTATTACGTTGATCGTTCAGGCTTCAGTCAGTTTCGTTGAGTATCCAGACTCCGGTTATTACGTTGAGTGTTCAGGCTCCGGTCATTTTGGTTGAGCATCCAGACTCCAGTTATTACGTTGTGCGTTCAGGCTCCGGTCAGTTTCGTTGGGTATCCAGACTCCGGTTATTATGTTGTGCGTTCAGGCTCCGGTCATATTCGTTGGGTATCCAGACTCCGGTTATTACGTTAAGCATTCAAGCTCCGGTCAGTTTCGTTTGGTATCCAGACTTCAGTTATTACTTTGAGCGTCCAGCCTCCGGTCAGTTTCGTTTGGTATCCAGACTCTGATTATTACGTTGAGCGTTCAGGCTCCGGTCAGTTTCGTTGGGTATCCAGACTCCGGTTATTACATTGAGCGTTCAGGCTCCGGTCAGTTTCGTTGGGTATCCAGACTCCGGTTATTATGTTGATGGATCAGGCTCCAGTCAGTTTCGTTGGGTATCCAGACTCCGGTTATTACGTTGAGCATTCAGGCTCCGGTCAGTTTCGTTAGGTATCTAGACTCTGGTTATTCAGTTGAGCGTTCAGGCTCCAGTCATTTTCGTTGAGCATCCAGACTCCAGTTATTACGTTGTGCGTTCAGGGTCCGGTCAGTTTCGTTAAGTATCCAGACTCCGGTTATTACGTTGAGCGTTCAGGCTCTGGTCAGTTTCGTTGTGTATCCAGACTCCAGTTATTACGTTGATCGTTCAGGCTCCAGTCAGTTTCGTTGAGTGTCCAGACTCCGGTTATTACATTGAGCGTTCAGGCTCCGGTTAGTTTCGTTGAGTATCCAGACTCCGGTTATTACGTTGAACGTTCAGGCTCCGGTCAGTTTCGTTTGGTATCCAGACTTCAGTTATTACTTTGAGCGTCCAGGCTCCGGTCAGTTTCATTGGGTATCCAGACTCCGATTATTACGTTGAGCGTTCAGGCTCCGGTCAGTTTCGTTGGGTATCCAGACTCCGGTTATTACGTTGAATGTTCAGGCTCTAGTCAGTTTCGTTGGGTGTCCAGACTCCGGTTATTACGTTGAGCGTTCAGGCTCCGATCATTTTCGTTGAGCATCCAGACTCCACTTATTACGTTGTCCATTCAGGCTCCGGTCTGTTTCGTTGGGTATCCAGACTCCGGTTATTACGTTGTCCGTTCAGGCTCCGGTCAGTTTCGTTGGGTATCCAGACTCCGGTTATTACATTGATGGTTCAGGCTCCAGTCAGTTTCGTTGGGTATCCAGACTCCGGTTATTACGTTGAGCGTTCAGGCTCCGGTCAGTTTCGTTGGGTATCCAGACTCCGGTTTTTACGTTGAGCGTTCAGGCTCCGGTCAATTTTACTGGGTATCCAGACTCCGGTTATTACGTTGAGCGTTCTGGCTCCGGTCAGTTTCGTTGGGTATCCAGACTCCGGTTTTTACATTGAGCGTTCAGGCTCCAGTCAATTTTGTTGGGTATCCAGACTCCGGTTATTACGTTGAGTGTTCAGGCTCCGGTCAGTTTCTTTGGGTATCCAGACTCCGGTTATTACATTGAGCGTTTAGGCTCCGGTCAGTTTCGTTGGGTATCCAGACTCCAGTTATTACGTTGAGCGTTCAGGCTCCGGTCAGTTTCGTTGGGTATCCAGACTCCAGTTTTTACGTTGAGCGTTCAGGCTCCGGTCAATTTTGTTGGGTATCTAGACTCCGGTTATTACGTTGAGCGTTCAGGCTCCGGTCAGTTTCGTTGGGTATCCAGACTCCGGTTTTTACGTTGAGCGTTCAGGCTCCAGTCAATTTTGTTGGGTATCCAGACTCCGGTTATTACGTTGAGGGTTCAGTCTCCGGTCAGTTTCTTTGGGTATCCAGACTCCGGTTATTACATTGAGCGTTTAGGCTCCGGTCAGTTTCGTTGGGTATCCAGACTCCGGTTATTACGTTGAGCGTTCAGGCTCCGGTCAGTTTAGTTGTGTATCCAGACTCCGGTTATTACGTTGATCGTTCAGGCTTCAGTCAGTTTCGTTGAGTATCCAGACTCCGGTTATTACGTTGAGTGTTCAGGCTCCGGTCATTTTGGTTGAGCATCCAGACTCCAGTTATTACGTTGTGCGTTCAGGCTCCGGTCAGTTTCGTTGGGTATCCAGACTCCGGTTATTATGTTGTGCGTTCAGGCTCCGGTCATATTCGTTGGGTATCCAGTCTCCGGTTATTACGTTGAGCATTCAGGCTCCCGTCAGTTTCGTTTGGTATCCAGACTTCAGTTATTACATTGAGCATCCAGGCTCCGGTCAGTTTCGTTCGGTATCCAGACTCCGGTTATTACATTGAGCGTTCAGGCTCCGGTCAGTTTCGTTGGGTATCCAGACTCCGGTTATCACGTTGATGGATCAGGCTCCAGTCAGTTTCGTTGGGTATCCAGAATCCGGTTATTACGTTGAGCGTTCAGGCTCCGGTCAGTTTCGTTAGGTATCTAGACTCTGGTTATTCAGTTGAGCGTTCAGGCTCCAGTCATTTTCGTTGAGCATCCAGACTCCAGTTATTACGTTGTGCGTTCAGGGTCCGGTCAGTTTCGTTAAGTATCCAGACTCCGGTTATTACGTTGAGCGTTCAGGCTCCGGTCAGTTTCGTTGTGTATCCAGACTCCAGTTATTGCGTTGATCGTTCAGGCTCCAGTCAGTTTCGTTGAGTGTCCAGACTCCGGTTATTACATTGAGCGTTCAGGCTCCGGTTAGTTTCGTTGAGTATCCAGACTCCGGTTATTACGTTGAACGTTCAGGCTCCGGTCAGTTTCGTTTGGTATCCAGACTTCAGTTATTACTTTGAGCGTCCAGGCTCCGGTCAGTTTCGTTGGGTATCCAGACTCCGATTATTACGTTGAGCGTTCAGGCTCTGGTCAGTTTCGTTGGGTATCCAGACTCCGGTTATTACGTTGAATGTTCAGGCTCCAGTCAGTTTCGTTGGGTGTCCAGACTCCGGTTATTACGTTGAGCGTTCAGGCTCCGATCATTTTCGTTGAGCATCCAGACTCCACTTATTACGTTGTCCATTCAGGCTCCGGTCTGTTTCGTTGGGTATCCAGACTCCGGTTATTACGTTGTCCGTTCAGGCTCCGGTCAGTTTCGTTGGATATCCAGACTCCGGTTATTACATTGATGGTTCAGGCTCCAGTCAGTTTCGTTGGGTATCCAGACTCCGGTTATTACGTTGAGCGTTCAGGCTCCGGTCAGTTTCGTTGGGTATCCAGACTCCGGTTTTTATGTTGAGCGTTCAGGCTCCGGTCAATTTTACTGGGTATCCAGACTCCGGTTATTACGTTGAGCGTTCAGGCTCCGGTCAGTTTCGTTGGGTATCCAGACTCCGGTTTTTACATTGAGCGTTCAGGCTCCAGTCAATTTTGTTGGGTATCCAGACTCCGGTTATTACGTTGAGTGTTCAGGCTCCGGTCAGTTTCTTTGGGTATCCAGACTCCGGTTATTACATTGAGCGTTTAGGCTCCGGTCAGTTTCGTTGGGTATCCAGACTCCAGTTATTACGTTGAGCGTTCAGGCTCCGGTCAGTTTCGTTGGGTATCCAGACTCCAGTTTTTACGTTGAGCGTTCAGGCTCCGGTCAATTTTGTTGGGTATCTAGACTCCGGTTATTACGTTGAGCGTTCAGGCTCCGGTCAGTTTTGTTGGGTATCCAGACTCCGGTTATTACGTTGAGGGTTCAGGCTCCGGTCAGTTTCTTTGGGTATCTAGACTCCGGTTATTACATTGAGCGTTTAGGCTCCGGTCAGTTTCGTTGGGTATCCAGACTCCGGTTATTACGTTGAGCGTTCAGGCTCCGGTCAGTTTTGTTGTGTATCCAGACTCCGGTTATTACGTTGATCGTTCAGGCTTCAGTCAGTTTCGTTGAGTATCCAGACTCCGGTTATTACGTTGAGTGTTCAGGCTCCGGTCATTTTGGTTGAGCATCCAGACTCCAGTTATTACGTTGTGCGTTCAGGCTCCGGTCAGTTTCGTTGGGTATCTAGACTCCGGTTATTATGTTGTGCGTTCAGGCTCCGGTCATATTCGTTGGGTATCCAGACTCCGGTTATTACGTTGAGCATTCAGGCTCCCGTCAGTTTCGTTTGGTATCCAGACTTCAGTTATTACTTTGAGCGTCCAGGCTCCGGTCAGTTTCGTTCGGTATCCAGACTCCGATTATTACGTTGAGCGTTCAGGCTCCGGTCAGTTTCGATGGGTATCCAGACTCCGGTTATTACGTTGAATGTTCAGACTCCGGTCAATTTTGTTGGGTGTCCAGACTCCGGTTATTACGTTGAGCGTTCAGGCTCCGATCATTTTCGTTGAGCATCCAGACTCTACTTATTACGTTATCCATTCAGGCTCCGGTCTGTTTCGTTGGGTATCCAGACTCCGGTTATTACATTGAGCGTTCAGGCTCCGGTCAGTTTCGTTGGGTATCCAGACTCCGGTTATTACGTTGATGGATCAGGCTCCAGTCAGTTTCGTTGGGTATCTAGACTCCGGTTATTACGTTGAGCGTTCAGGCTCCGGTCAGTTTCGTTAGGTATCTAGACTCTGGTTATTGCGTTGAGCGTTCAGGCTCCAGTCATTTTCGTTGAGCATCCAGACTCCAGTTATTACGTTGTGCGTTCAGGGTCCGGTCAGTTTCGTTAAGTATCCAGACTCTGGTTATTACTTTGAGCGTTCAGGCTCCGGTCAGTTTCGTTGTGTATCCAGACTCCGGTTATTACGTTGATCGTTCAGGCTCCAGTCAGTTTCGTTGAGTGTCCAGACTCCGGTTATTACATTGAGCGTTCAGGCTCCGGTTAGTTTCGTTGAGTATCCAGACTCCGGTTATTACGTTGAACATTGAGGCTCCGGTCAGTTTTGTTTGGTATCCAGACTTCAGTTATTACTTTGAGCGTCCAGGCTCCGGTCAGTTTCGTTGGGTATCCAGACTCCGATTATTACGTTGAGCGTTCAGGCTCCGGTCAGTTTCGTTGGGTATCCAGACTCTGGTTATTACGTTGAATGTTCAGGCTCCAGTCAGTTTTGTTGGGTGTCCAGACTCCGGTTATTACGTTGAGCGTTCAGGCTCCGATCATTTTCGTTGAGCATCCAGACTCCACTTATTATGTTGTCCATTCAGGCTCCGGTCTGTTTCGTTGGGTATCCAGACTCCGGTTATTACATTGAGCGTTCAGGCTCCGGTCAGTTTCGTTGGGTATCCAGACTCCGGTTATTACATTGATGGTTCAGGCTCCAGTCAGTTTCGTTGGGTATCCAGACTCCGGTTATTACGTTGAGCGTTCAGGCTCCGGTCAGTTTCGTTAGGTATCCAGACTCTAGTTATTACGTTGAGCGTTCAGGCTCCGGTCATTTTCGTTGAGCATCCAGACTCCAGTTATTACGTTGTGCGTTCAGGGTCCGGTCAGTTTCGTTGAGTATCCAGACTCCGGTTATTACGTTGAGCGTTCAGGCTCCGGTCAGTTTCGTTGTGTATCCAGACTCCGGTTATTACGTTGATCGTTCAGGCTCCAGTCAGTTTCGTTGAGTGTCCAGACTCCGGTTATTACATTGAGCGTTCAGGCTCCGGTTAGTTTCGTTGAGTATCCAGACTCCGGTTATTACGTAGAACGTTCAGGCTCCGGTCAGTTTTGTTGGGTATCCAGACTCCGGTTATTACGTTGAGGGTTCAGGCTCCGGTCAGTTTCTTTGGGTATCCAGACTCCGGTTATTACATTGGGCGTTTAGGCTCCGGTCAGTTTCGTTGGGTATCCAGACTCCGGTTATTACGTTGAGCGTTCAGGCTCCGGTCAGTTTCGTTGTGTATCCAGACTCCGGTTATTACGTTGATCGTTCAGGCTTCAGTCAGTTTCGTTGAGTATCCAGACTCCGGTTATTACGTTGAGTGTTCAGGCTCCGGTCATTTTGGTTGAGCATCCAGACTCCAGTTATTACGTTGTGCGTTCAGGCTCCGGTCAGTTTCGTTGGGTATCCAGACTCCGATTATTATGTTGTGCATTCAGGCTCCGGTCATATTCATTGGGTATCCAGACTCCGGTTATTACGTTGAGCATTCAGGCTCCGGTCAGTTTCGTTTGGTATCCAGACTTAAGTTATTACTTTGAGCGTCCAGGCTCCGGTCAGTTTCGTTAGGTATCCAGACTCCAATTATTACGTTGAGCGTTCAGGCTCCGGTCAGTTTCGTTGGGTATCCAGACTCCGGTTATTACGTTGAATGTTCAGGCTCCGGTCAGTTTCGTTGGGTGTCCAGACTCCGGTTATTACGTTAAGCGTTCAGGCTCCGATCATTTTTGTTGAGCATCCAGACTCCACTTATTACGTTGTCCATTCAGGCTCCGGTCTGTTTCGTTGGGTATCCAGACTCCGGTTATTACATTGAGCGTTCAGGCTCCGGTCAGTTTCGTTGGGTATCCAGACTCCGGTTATTACGTTGATTGTTCAGGCTCCAGTCAGTTTCGTTGGGTATCCAGACTCCGGTTATTACACTGTGCGTTCAGGCTCTGGTCAGTTTCGTTAGGTATCCAGACTCTGGTTATTACGTTGAGCGTTCAGGCTCCGGTCATTTTCGTTGAGCATCCAAACTCCAATTATTACGTTGTGCGTTCAGGGTCCGGTCAGTTTCGTTGAGTATCCAGACTCCGGTTATTACGTTGAGCGTTCAGGCTCCGGTCAGTTTCCTTGGGTATCCAGACTCCGGTTATTATGTTGAGCGTTCAGGCCCTGGTCAGTTCCGTTGGGTATCCAGACTCCGGTTTTTACGTTGAGCATTCAGGCTCCGGTCAAGTTTGTTGTGTATCCAGACTCCGGTTATTACGTTGAGCGTTCAGGCTCCGGTCAGTTTCGTTGTGTATCCAGACTCCGGTTATTACGTTGATCGTTCAGGCTTCAGTCAGTTTCGTTGAGTATCCAGACTCCGGTTATTACGTTGAGTGTTCAGGCTCCGGTCATTTTGGTTGAGCATCCAGACTCCAGTTATTACGTTGTGCGTTCAGGCTCCGGTCAGTTTCGTTGGGTATCCAGACTCCGATTATTATGTTGTGCATTCAGGCTCCGGTCATATTCATTGGGTATCCAGACTCCGGTTATTACGTTGAGCATTCAGGCTCCGGTCAGTTTCGTTTGGTATCCAGACTTAAGTTATTACTTTGAGCGTCCAGGCTCCGGTCAGTTTCGTTGGGTATCCAGACTCCGATTATTACGTTGAGCGTTCAGGCTCTGGTCAGTTTCGTTGGGTATCCAGACTCCGGTTATTACGTTGAATGTTCAGGCTCCGGTCAGTTTCGTTGGGTGTCCAGACTCCGGTTATTACGTTGAGCGTTCAGGCTCCGATCATTTTCGTTGAGCATCCAGACTCCACTTATTACGTTGTCCATTCAGGCTCCGGTCTGTTTCGTTGGGTATCCAGACTCCGGTTATTACGTTGTCCGTTCAGGCTCCGGTCAGTTTCGTTGGATATCCAGACTCCGGTTATTACATTGATGGTTCAGGCTCCAGTCAGTTTCGTTGGGTATCCAGACTCCGGTTATTACGTTGAGCGTTCAGGCTCCGGTCAGTTTCGTTGGGTATCCAGACTCCGGTTTTTATGTTGAGCGTTCAGGCTCCGGTCAATTTTACTGGGTATCCAGACTCCGGTTATTACGTTGAGCGTTCAGGCTCCGGTCAGTTTCGTTGGGTATCCAGACTCCGGTTTTTACATTGAGCGTTCAGGCTCCAGTCAATTTTGTTGGGTATCCAGACTCCGGTTATTACGTTGAGTGTTCAGGCTCCGGTCAGTTTCTTTGGGTATCCAGACTCCGGTTATTACATTGAGCGTTTAGGCTCCGGTCAGTTTCGTTGGGTATCCAGACTCCAGTTATTACGTTGAGCGTTCAGGCTCCGGTCAGTTTCGTTGGGTATCCAGACTCCAGTTTTTACGTTGAGCGTTCAGGCTCCGGTCAATTTTGTTGGGTATCTAGACTCCGGTTATTACGTTGAGCGTTCAGGCTCCGGTCAGTTTTGTTGGGTATCCAGACTCCGGTTATTACGTTGAGGGTTCAGGCTCCGGTCAGTTTCTTTGGGTATCTAGACTCCGGTTATTACATTGAGCGTTTAGGCTCCGGTCAGTTTCGTTGGGTATCCAGACTCCGGTTATTACGTTGAGCGTTCAGGCTCCGGTCAGTTTTGTTGTGTATCCAGACTCCGGTTATTACGTTGATCGTTCAGGCTTCAGTCAGTTTCGTTGAGTATCCAGACTCCGGTTATTACGTTGAGTGTTCAGGCTCCGGTCATTTTGGTTGAGCATCCAGACTCCAGTTATTACGTTGTGCGTTCAGGCTCCGGTCAGTTTCGTTGGGTATCTAGACTCCGGTTATTATGTTGTGCGTTCAGGCTCCGGTCATATTCGTTGGGTATCCAGACTCCGGTTATTACGTTGAGCATTCAGGCTCCCGTCAGTTTCGTTTGGTATCCAGACTTCAGTTATTACTTTGAGCGTCCAGGCTCCGGTCAGTTTCGTTCGGTATCCAGACTCCGATTATTACGTTGAGCGTTCAGGCTCCGGTCAGTTTCGATGGGTATCCAGACTCCGGTTATTACGTTGAATGTTCAGACTCCGGTCAATTTTGTTGGGTGTCCAGACTCCGGTTATTACGTTGAGCGTTCAGGCTCCGATCATTTTCGTTGAGCATCCAGACTCTACTTATTACGTTATCCATTCAGGCTCCGGTCTGTTTCGTTGGGTATCCAGACTCCGGTTATTACATTGAGCGTTCAGGCTCCGGTCAGTTTCGTTGGGTATCCAGACTCCGGTTATTACGTTGATGGATCAGGCTCCAGTCAGTTTCGTTGGGTATCTAGACTCCGGTTATTACGTTGAGCGTTCAGGCTCCGGTCAGTTTCGTTAGGTATCTAGACTCTGGTTATTGCGTTGAGCGTTCAGGCTCCAGTCATTTTCGTTGAGCATCCAGACTCCAGTTATTACGTTGTGCGTTCAGGGTCCGGTCAGTTTCGTTAAGTATCCAGACTCTGGTTATTACTTTGAGCGTTCAGGCTCCGGTCAGTTTCGTTGTGTATCCAGACTCCGGTTATTACGTTGATCGTTCAGGCTCCAGTCAGTTTCGTTGAGTGTCCAGACTCCGGTTATTACATTGAGCGTTCAGGCTCCGGTTAGTTTCGTTGAGTATCCAGACTCCGGTTATTACGTTGAACATTGAGGCTCCGGTCAGTTTTGTTTGGTATCCAGACTTCAGTTATTACTTTGAGCGTCCAGGCTCCGGTCAGTTTCGTTGGGTATCCAGACTCCGATTATTACGTTGAGCGTTCAGGCTCCGGTCAGTTTCGTTGGGTATCCAGACTCCGGTTATTACGTTGAATGTTCAGGCTCCAGTCAGTTTTGTTGGGTGTCCAGACTCCGGTTATTACGTTGAGCGTTCAGGCTCCGATCATTTTCGTTGAGCATCCAGACTCCACTTATTATGTTGTCCATTCAGGCTCCGGTCTGTTTCGTTGGGTATCCAGACTCCGGTTATTACATTGAGCGTTCAGGCTCCGGTCAGTTTCGTTGGGTATCCAGACTCCGGTTATTACATTGATGGTTCAGGCTCCAGTCAGTTTCGTTGGGTATCCAGACTCCGGTTATTACGTTGAGCGTTCAGGCTCCGGTCAGTTTCGTTAGGTATCCAGACTCTAGTTATTACGTTGAGCGTTCAGGCTCCGGTCATTTTCGTTGAGCATCCAGACTCCAGTTATTACGTTGTGCGTTCAGGGTCCGGTCAGTTTCGTTGAGTATCCAGACTCCGGTTATTACGTTGAGCGTTCAGGCTCCGGTCAGTTTCGTTGTGTATCCAGACTCCGGTTATTACGTTGATCGTTCAGGCTCCAGTCAGTTTCGTTGAGTGTCCAGACTCCGGTTATTACATTGAGCGTTCAGGCTCCGGTTAGTTTCGTTGAGTATCCAGACTCCGGTTATTACGTAGAACGTTCAGGCTCCGGTCAGTTTTGTTGGGTATCCAGACTCCGGTTATTACGTTGAGGGTTCAGGCTCCGGTCAGTTTCTTTGGGTATCCAGACTCCGGTTATTACATTGGGCGTTTAGGCTCCGGTCAGTTTCGTTGGGTATCCAGACTCCGGTTATTACGTTGAGCGTTCAGGCTCCGGTCAGTTTCGTTGTGTATCCAGACTCCGGTTATTACGTTGATCGTTCAGGCTTCAGTCAGTTTCGTTGAGTATCCAGACTCCGGTTATTACGTTGAGTGTTCAGGCTCCGGTCATTTTGGTTGAGCATCCAGACTCCAGTTATTACGTTGTGCGTTCAGGCTCCGGTCAGTTTCGTTGGGTATCCAGACTCCGATTATTATGTTGTGCATTCAGGCTCCGGTCATATTCATTGGGTATCCAGACTCCGGTTATTACGTTGAGCATTCAGGCTCCGGTCAGTTTCGTTTGGTATCCAGACTTAAGTTATTACTTTGAGCGTCCAGGCTCCGGTCAGTTTCGTTAGGTATCCAGACTCCAATTATTACGTTGAGCGTTCAGGCTCCGGTCAGTTTCGTTGGGTATCCAGACTCCGGTTATTACGTTGAATGTTCAGGCTCCGGTCAGTTTCGTTGGGTGTCCAGACTCCGGTTATTACGTTAAGCGTTCAGGCTCCGATCATTTTTGTTGAGCATCCAGACTCCACTTATTACGTTGTCCATTCAGGCTCCGGTCTGTTTCGTTGGGTATCCAGACTCCGGTTATTACATTGAGCGTTCAGGCTCCGGTCAGTTTCGTTGGGTATCCAGACTCCGGTTATTACGTTGATTGTTCAGGCTCCAGTCAGTTTCGTTGGGTATCCAGACTCCGGTTATTACACTGTGCGTTCAGGCTCTGGTCAGTTTCGTTAGGTATCCAGACTCTGGTTATTACGTTGAGCGTTCAGGCTCCGGTCATTTTCGTTGAGCATCCAAACTCCAATTATTACGTTGTGCGTTCAGGGTCCGGTCAGTTTCGTTGAGTATCCAGACTCCGGTTATTACGTTGAGCGTTCAGGCTCCGGTCAGTTTCCTTGGGTATCCAGACTCCGGTTATTATGTTGAGCGTTCAGGCCCTGGTCAGTTCCGTTGGGTATCCAGACTCCGGTTTTTACGTTGAGCATTCAGGCTCCGGTCAAGTTTGTTGTGTATCCAGACTCCGGTTATTACGTTGAGCGTTCAGGCTCCGGTCAGTTTCGTTGTGTATCCAGACTCCGGTTATTACGTTGATCGTTCAGGCTTCAGTCAGTTTCGTTGAGTATCCAGACTCCGGTTATTACGTTGAGTGTTCAGGCTCCGGTCATTTTGGTTGAGCATCCAGACTCCAGTTATTACGTTGTGCGTTCAGGCTCCGGTCAGTTTCGTTGGGTATCCAGACTCCGATTATTATGTTGTGCATTCAGGCTCCGGTCATATTCATTGGGTATCCAGACTCCGGTTATTACGTTGAGCATTCAGGCTCCGGTCAGTTTCGTTTGGTATCCAGACTTAAGTTATTACTTTGAGCGTCCAGGCTCCGGTCAGTTTCGTTAGGTATCCAGACTCCAATTATTACGTTGAGCGTTCAGGCTCCGGTCAGTTTCGTTGGGTATCCAGACTCCGGTTATTACGTTGAATGTTCAGGCTCCGGTCAGTTTCGTTGGGTGTCCAGACTCCGGTTATTACGTTAAGCGTTCAGGCTCCGATCATTTTTGTTGAGCATCCAGACTCCACTTATTACGTTGTCCATTCAGGCTCCGGTCTGTTTCGTTGGGTATCCAGACTCCGGTTATTACATTGAGCGTTCAGGCTCCGGTCAGTTTCGTTGGGTATCCAGACTCCGGTTATTACGTTGATTGTTCAGGCTCCAGTCAGTTTCGTTGGGTATCCAGACTCCGGTTATTACACTGTGCGTTCAGGCTCTGGTCAGTTTCGTTAGGTATCCAGACTCTGGTTATTACGTTGAGCGTTCAGGCTCCGGTCATTTTCGTTGAGCATCCAAACTCCAATTATTACGTTGTGCGTTCAGGGTCCGGTCAGTTTCGTTGAGTATCCAGACTCCGGTTATTACGTTGAGCGTTCAGGCTCCGGTCAGTTTCCTTGGGTATCCAGACTCCGGTTATTATGTTGAGCGTTCAGGCCCTGGTCAGTTCCGTTGGGTATCCAGACTCCGGTTTTTACGTTGAGCATTCAGGCTCCGGTCAAGTTTGTTGTGTATCCAGACTCCGGTTATTACGTTGAGGGTTCAGGCTCCGGTCAGTTTCGTTGGGTATCCAGACTCCGGTTATTACGTTGAGCGTTCAGGCTCCGGTCAGTTTCGTTTGGTATCCAGACTTCAGTTATTACGTTGAGCGTTCAGGCTCCGGTCAGTTTCGTTGTGTATCCAGACTCCGGTTTTTACGTTGAGCGTTCAGGCTCCGGTCAGTTTCGTTGAGTATCCAAATTCCGGTTATTACATTGAGCGTTCAGCCTCCGGTCAATTTCGTTGGGCATCCAGACTCCAGTTATTACGTTGAGCGTTCAGGCTCCGATCATTTTCGTTGGGTATCCAGACTCCGGTTATTACGTTGTGCGTTCAGGCTCCGGTCATATTCGTTGGGTATCTAGACTTCGGTTATTACGTTGAGCATTCAGGCTCCGGTCAGTTTCGTTTGGTATCCAGACTTCAGTTATTACGTTGAGCGTCCAGGCTCCGGTCAGTTTCGTTGGGTATCCAGACTCCGATTATTACGTTGAGCGTTCAGGCTCCGGTCAGTTTCGTTGGGTATCCAGACACCGGTTATTACGTTGAATGTTCAGGCTCCGGTCTGTTTCGTTGGGTGTCCAGACTCCGGTTATTATGTTGAGCGTTCAGGCTCCGATCATTTTCGTTGAGCATCCAGACTCTAGTTATTACGTTGTGCATTCTGGCTCCGGTCAGTTTCGTTGGGTATCCAGACTCCGGTTATTACGTTGAACGTTCAGGCTCCGTTCAGTTTCATTGGGTATCCAGACTCCGGTTATTACGTTGAGCGTTCAGGCTCCGGTCAGTTTCGTTGTGTATCCAGACTTCGGTTATTACGTTGAGCGTTCAGGCTCCGGTCAATTTCGTTGGGTATCCAGACTCCGGTTATTACGTTGAACGTTCAGGCTCCGGTCAGTTTTGTTGGGTATCTAGACTCCGGTTATTATGTTGAGCGTTCAGGCTCGGTCAGTTTTACTGGGTATCCAGACTCCGGTTATTATGTTGAGCATTCAGGCCCTGGTCAGTTTCGTTGGATATCCAGACTCCGGTTTTTACGTTGAGGGTTCAGGCTCCGGTCATTTTTGTTGGGTATCTAGACTCCGATTATTAGGTTGAGTGTTCAGGCTCGGGTCAGTTTCGTTGGGTATCCAGACTCCGGTTATTACATTGAGCGTTTAGGCTCCGGTCAATTTCGTTGTGTATCCAGACTCCGGTTATTACATATAGCGTTCAGGCTCCGGTCAGTTTCGTTGGGTATCCAGACTCCGGTTTTTACGTTGAGCGTTCAGGCTCCGGTCAATTTTGTTGGGTATCCAGACTTCGGTTATTACGTTGAGCGTTCAGGCTCCGGTCAGTTTCGTTGGGTATCTAGACTCCGGTTATTACGTTGAACGATCAGGCTCCGGTCTGTTTTGTTGGGTATCCAGACTCCGGTTATTACGTTGAGCGTTCAGGCTCCGGTTAGTTTCGTTGAGTATCCAGACTCCGGTTATTACGTTGAACGTTCAGGCTCCGGTCAGTTTTGTTGGGTATCCAGACTCCGGTTATTACATTGAGCGTTTAGGCTCCGGTCAGTTTCGTTGGGTATCCAGACTCCGGTTATTACGTTGAGCGTTCAGGCTCCGGTCAGTTTCGTTGTGTATCCAGACTCCGGTTATTACGTTGATCGTTCAGGCTTCAGTCAGTTTCGTTGAGTATCCAGACTCCGGTTATTACATTGAGCGTTCATGCTCCGGTTAGTTTCGTTGAGTATCCAGATTCCGGTTATTATGTTGAGCTTTCAGGCTCCGGTCAATTTCGTTGGGTATCCAGACTCCGGTTATTACGTTGAGCGTTCAGGCTCCGGTCAGTTTCGTTTGGTATCCAGACTTCGGTTATTACGTTGAGCGTTCAGGCTCCGGTCAGTTTTGTTGGGTATCCAGACTCCGGTTATTACGTTGAGCGTTCAGGCTCCGGTCAGTTTCGTTGTGTGTCCAGACTCCGGTTATTACGTTGAGCGTTCAGGCTCCAGTCAGTTTCGTTGGGTATCCAGACTCCGGTTTTTACGTTGAGCGTTCAGGCTCCGGTCAGTTTTGTTGGGTATCCAGACTCCGGTTATTACGTTGAGCGTTCAGGCTCCGGTCAGTTTCGTTGGGTATCTAGACTCCGGTTATTACGTTGAACATTCAGGCTCCGGTCAGTTTTGTTGGGTATCCAGACTCCGATTATTACATTGAGCGTTCAGGCTCCGGTCAGTTTCGTTTGGTATCCAGACTTCAGTTATTACGTTGAGCGTTCAGGCTCCGGTCAATTTCGTTGGGTATCTAGACTCCGGTTTTTACGTTGAGCGTTCAGGCTCCGGTCAGTTTCGTTGGGTATCCAGATTCCGGTTTTTAGGTTGAGCGTTCAGGCTTCGGTCAGTTTCGTTGGGTATCCAGACTCTGGTTTTTACATTGAGGGTTAAGACTCCGGTCAGTTTTGTTGGGTATCCAGACTCCGATTATTACATTGAGGGTTCAGGCTCCGGTCAGTTTCATTGGGTATCCAGACTCCGGTTATTACGTTGAGCGTTCAGGCTCCGGTCAGTTTCGTTGTGTATCCAGACTCTGGTTATTACGTTGAGCGTTCAGGCTCCGGTCAGTTTCGTTGGGTATCCAGACTCCGGTTATTACGTTGAGCGTTCAGGCTCCGGTCAGTTTCGTTGTGTATCCAGACTCCTGTTATTACGTTGGTCGTTCAGGCTCCAGTCAGTTTGGTTGAGTGTCCAGACTCCGGTTATTACATTGAGCGTTCAGGCTCCGGTTAGTTTCGTTGAATATCCAGACTCCGGTTATTACATTGAACGTTCAGGCTCCGGTCAGTTTTGTTGGGTATCCAGACTCCGGTTATTACATTGAGCGTTTAGGCTCCGGTCAGTTTCGTTGGGTATCCAGACTCCGGTTATTACGTTGAGCGTTCAGGCTCCGGTCAGTTTCGTTGTGTATCCAGACTCCGGTTATTACGTTGATCGTTCAGGCTTCAGTCAGTTTCGTTGAGTATCCAGACTCCGGTTATTACATTGAGCGTTCATGCTCCGGTTAGTTTCGTTGAGTATCCAGATTCTGGTTATTACGTTGAGCGTTCTGGCTCCGGTCAATTTCGTTGGGTATCCAGACTCCGGTTATTACGTTGAGCGTTCAGGCTCCGGTCAGTTTCGTTTGGTATCCAGACTTCGGTTATTACGTTGAGCGTTCAGGCTCCGGTCAGTTTTGTTGGGTATCCAGACTCCGGTTATTACGTTGAGCGTTCAGGCCCCGGTCAGTTTCGTTGTGTGTCCAGACTCCGGTTATTACGTTGATCGTTCAGGCTCCGGTCAGTTTCGTTGGGTATCCAGACTCCGGTTTTTACGTTGAGCGTTCAGGCTCCGGTCAATTTTGTTGGGTATCCAGACTTCGGTTATTACGTTGAGCGTTCAGGCTCCGGTCAGTTTCGTTGGGTATCTAGACTCCGGTTATTACGTTGAACGTTCAGGCTCCGGTCTGTTTTGTTGGGTATCCAGACTCCGGTTATTACGTTGAGCGTTCAGGCTCCGGTCAGTTTCGTTGTGTATCCAGACTCCGGTTATTACGTTGAGCGTTCAGGCTCCGGTCAATTTCGTTGGGTATCCAGACTCCGGTTATTACGTTGAGCATTCAGGCTCCCGTCAGTTTCGCTTGGTATCCAGACTTCAGTTATTACTTTGAGCATCCAGGCTCCGGTCAGTTTCGTTCGGTATCCAGACTCTGATTATTACGTTGAGCGTTCAGGCTCCGGTCAGTTTCGATGGGTATCCAGACTCCGGTTATTACGTTGAATGTTCAGACTCCGGTCAGTTTTGTTGGGTGTCCAGACTCCGGTTATTACGTTGAGTGTTCAGGCTCCGATCATTTTCGTTGAGCATCCAGACTCTACTTATTACGTTGTCCATTCAGGCTCCGGTCTGTTTCGTTGGGTATCCAGACTCCGGTTATTACATTGAGCGTTCAGGCTCCGGTCAGTTTCGTTGGGTATCCAGACTCCGGTTATTACGTTGATGGATCAGGCTCCAGTCAGTTTCGTTGGGTATCTAGACTCCGGTTATTACGTTGAGCGTTCAGGCTCCGGTCAGTTTCGTTAGGTATCTAGACTCTGGTTATTGCGTTGAGCGTTCAGGCTCCAGTCATTTTCGTTGAGCATCCAGACTCCAGTTATTACGTTGTGCATTCAGGGTCCGGTCAGTTTCGTTAAGTATCCAGACTCCGGTTATTACTTTGAGCGTTCAGGCTCCGGTCAGTTTCGTTGTGTATCCAGACTCCGGTTATTACGTTGATCGTTCAGGCTCCAGTCAGTTTCGTTGAGTGTCCAGACTCCGGTTATTACATTGAGCGTTCAGGCTCCGGTTAGTTTCGTTGAGTATCCAGACTCCGGTTATTACGTTGAACATTGAGGCTCCGGTCAGTTTTGTTTGGTATCCAGACTTCAGTTATTACTTTGAGCGTCCAGGCTCCGGTCAGTTTCGTTGGGTATCCAGACTCCGGTTATTACGTTGAATGTTCAGGCTCCAGTCAGTTTTGTTGGGTGTCCAGACTCCGGTTATTACGTTGAGCGTTCAGGCTCCGATCATTTTCGTTGAGCATCCAGACTCCACTTATTACGTTGTCCATTCAGGCTCCAGTCTGTTTCGTTGGGTATCCAGACTCCGGTTATTACATTGAGCGTTCAGGCTCTGGTCAGTTTCGTTGGGTATCCAGACTCCGGTTATTACATTGATGGTTCAGGCTCCAGTGAGTTTCGTTGGGTATCCAGACTCCGGTTATTACGTTGAGCGTTCAGGCTCCGGTCAGTTTCGTTAGGTATCCAGACTCTGGTTATTACATTGAGCGTTCAGGCTCCGATCATTTTCGTTGAGCATCCAGACTCTACTTATTACGTTGTCCATTTAGGCTCCAGTCTGTTTCGTTGGGTATCCAGACTCCGGTTATTACGTTGAGCGTTCAGGCTCCGGTCAGTTTCGTTGGGTATCCAGACTCCGGTTATTACGTTGAGCGTTCAGGCTCCAGTCAGTTTCGTTGGGTATCCAGACTCCGGTTATTACGTTGAGCGTTCAGGCTCCGGTCAGTTTCGTTAGGTATCCAGACTCTGGTTATTACGTTGAGCGTTCAGGCTCCAGTCATTTTCGTTGAGCATCCAGACTCCAGTTATTACATTGTGCGTTCAGGGTCCGGTCAGTTTCGTTAAGTATCCAGACTCCGGTTATTACTTTGAGCGTTCAGGCTCCGGTCAATTTCGTTGTGTATCCAGACTCCGGTTATTACGTTGATCGTTCAGGCTCCGGTCAGTTTCGTTGAGTGTCCAGACTCCGGTTATTACATTGAGCGTTCAGGCTCCGGTTAGTTTCGTTGAGTATCCAGACTCCGGTTATTACGTAGAAAGTTCAGGCTCCGGTCAGTTTTGTTGGGTATCCAGACTCCGGTTATTACGTTGAGCGTTCAGGCCCTGGTCAATTTCGTTGGGTATCCAGACTCCGGTTTTTACGTTGAGCGTTCAGGCTCCAGTCAATTTTGTTGGGTATCCAGACTCCGGTTATTACGTTGAGGGTTCAGGCTCCGGTCAGTTTCTTTGGGTATCCAGACTCCGGTTATTACATTGAGCGTTTAGGCTCCGGTCAGTTTCGTTGGGTATCCAGACTCCGGTTATTACGTTGAGCGTTCAGGCTCCGGTCAGTTTCGTTGTGTATCCAGACTCCGGTTATTACGTTGATCGTTCAGGCTTCAGTCAGTTTCGTTGAGTATCCAGACTCCGGTTATTACGTTGAGTGTTCAGGCTCCGGTCATTTTGGTTGAGCATCCAGACTCCAGTTATTACGTTGTGCGTTCAGGCTCCGGTCAGTTTCGTTGGGTATCCAGACTCCGATTATTATGTTGTGCGTTCAGGCTCCGGTCATATTCATTGGGTATCCAGACTCCGGTTATTACGTTGAGCATTCAGGCTCTGGTCAGTTTCGTTTGGTATCCAGACTTAAGTTATTACTTTGAGCGTCCAGGCTCCGGTCAGTTTCGTTGGGTATCCAGACTCTGATTATTACGTTGAGCGTTCAGGCTCCGGTCAGTTTCGTTGGGTATCCAGACTCCGGTTATTACGTTGAATGTTCAGGCTCCGGTCAGTTTCGTTGGGTGTCCAGACTCCGGTTATTATGTTAAGCGTTCAGGCTCCGATCATTTTTGTTGAGCATCCAGACTCCACTTATTACGTTGTCCATTCAGGCTCCGGTCTGTTTCGTTGGGTATCCAGACTCCGGTTATTACATTGAGCGTTCAGGCTCCGGTCAGTTTCGTTGGGTATCCAGACTCCGGTTATTACGTTGATTGTTCAGGCTCCAGTCAGTTTCGTTGGGTATCCAGACTCCGGTTATTACGTTGAGCGTTCAGGCTCTGGTCAGTTTCGTTAGGTATCCAGACTCTGGTTATTACGTTGAGCGTTCAGGCTCCGGTCATTTTCGTTGAGCATCCAAACTCCAATTATTACGTTGTGCGTTCAGGGTCCGGTCAGTTTCGTTGAGTATCCAGACTCCGGTTATTACGTTGAGCGTTCAGGCTCCGGTCAGTTTCCTTGCGTATCCAGACTCCGGTTATTATGTTGAGCGTTCAGGCCCTAGTCAGTTTCGTTGGGTATCCAGACTCCGGTTTTTACGTTGAGCATTCAGGCTCCGGTCAAGTTTGTTGGGTATCCAGACTCCGGTTATTACGTTGAGGGTTCAGGCTTCGGTCAGTTTCGTTGGGTATCCAGACTCCGGTTATTACGTTGAGCGTTCAGGCTCCGGTCAGTTTCGTTTGGTATCCAGACTTCAGTTATTACGTTGAGCGTTCAGGCTCCGGTCAGTTTCGTTGCGTATCCAGACTCCGGTTTTTACGTTGAGCGTTCAGGCTCCGGTCAGTTTCGTTGAGTATCCAAATTCCGGTTATTACATTGAGCGTTCAGCCTCCGGTCAATTTCGTTGGGCATCCAGACTCCAGTTATTACGTTGAGCGTTCAGGCTCCGATCATTTTCGTTGGGTATCCAGACTCCGGTTATTACGTTGTGCGTTCAGGCTCCGGTCATATTCGTTGGGTATCTAGACTCTGGTTATTACGTTGAGCATTTAGGCTCCGGTCAGTTTCGTTTGGTATCCAGACTTCAGTTATTACGTTGAGCGTCCAGGCTCCGGTCAGTTTCGTTGGGTATCCAGACTCCGATTATTACGTTGAGCGTTCAGGCTCCGATCAGTTTCGTTGGGTATCTAGACACCGGTTATTACGTTGAATGTTCAGGCTCCGGTCAGTTTCGTTGGGTGTCCAGACTCCGGTTATTATGTTGAGCGTTCAGGCTCCGATCATTTTCGTTGAGCATCCAGACTCTAGTTATTACGTTGTGCATTCTGGCTCCGGTCAGTTTCGTTGGGTATCCAGACTCCGGTTATTACGTTGAACGTTCAGGCTCCGTTCAGTTTCATTGGGTATCCAGACTCCGGTTATTACGTTGAGCGTTCAGGCTCCGGTCAGTTTCGTTGGGTATCCAGACTCCGGTTATTACGTTGAACGTTCAGGCTCCGGTCAGTTTTGTTGGGTATCCAGACTCCGGTTATTACGTTGAGCGTTCAGGCTCGGTCAGTTTTACTGGGTATCCAGACTCCGGTTATTATGTTGAGCGTTCAGGCCCTGGTCAGTTTCGTTGGATATCCAGACTCCGGTTTTTACGTTGAGGGTTCAGGCTCCGGTCATTTTTGTTGGGTATCTAGACTCCGATTATTAGGTTGAGTGTTCAGGCTCGGGTCAGTTTCGTTGGGTATCCAGACTCCGGTTATTACATTGAGCGTTTAGGCTCCGGTCAATTTCGTTGTGTATCCAGACTCCGGTTATTACATATAGCGTTCAGGCTCCGGTCAGTTTCGTTGGGTATCCAGACTCCGGTTATTACGTTGAGCGTTCAGGCTCCGGTCAGTTTCGTTGTGTATCCAGACTCCGGTAATTACGTTGGTCGTTCAGGCTCCAGTCAGTTTCGTTGAGTGTCCAGACTCCGGTTATTACGTTGAGCGTTCAGGCTCCGGTTAGTTTCGTTGAGTATCCAGACTCCGGTTATTACGTTGAACGTTCAGGCTCCGGTCAGTTTTGTTGGGTATCCAGACTCCGCTGATTACATTGAGCGTTTAGGCTCCGGTCAGTTTCGTTGGGTATCCAGACTCCGGTTATTACGTTGAGCGTTCAGGCTCCGGTCAGTTTCGTTGTGTATCCAGACTCCGGTTATTACGTTGATCGTTCAGGCTTCAGTCAGTTTCGTTGAGTATCCAGACTCCGGTTATTACATTGAGCGTTCATGCTCCGGTTAGTTTCGTTGAGTATCCAGATTCCGGTTATTACGTTGAGCGTTCAGGCTCCGGTCAATTTCGTTGGGTATCCAGACTCCGGTTATTACGTTGAGCGTTCAGGCTCCGGTCAGTTTCGTTTGGTATCCAGACTTCGGTTATTACGTTGAGCGTTCAGGCTCCGGTCAGTTTTGTTGGGTATCCAGACTCCGGTTATTACGTTGAGCGTTCAGGCTCCGGTCAGTTTCGTTGTGTGTCCAGACTCCGGTTATTACGTTGAGCGTTCAGGCTCGAGTCAGTTTCGTTGGGTATCCAGACTCCGGTTTTTACGTTGAGCGTTCAGGCTCCGGTCAGTTTTGTTGGGTATCCAGACTCCGGTTATTACATTGAGCGTTTAGGCTCCGGTCAGTTTCGTTGGGTATCCAGACTCCGGTTATTACGTTGAACATTCAGGCTCCGGTCAGTTTCGTTGTGTATCCAGACTCCGGTTATTACGTTGATCGTTCAGGCTTCAGTCAGTTTCGTTGAGTATCCAGACTCCGGTTATTACATTGAGCGTTCATGCTCCGGTTAGTTTCGTTGAGTATCCAGATTCCGGTTATTACGTTGAGCGTTCAGGCTCCGGTCAATTTCGTTGGGTATCCAGACTCCGGTTATTACGTTGAGCGTTCAGGCTCCGGTCAGTTTCGTTTGGTATCCAGACTTCGGTTATTACGTTGAGCGTTCAGGCTCCGGTCAGTTTTGTTGGGTATCCAGACTCCGGTTATTACGTTGAGCGTTCAGGCTCCGGTCAGTTTCGTTGAGTGTCCAGACTCCGGTTATTACGTTGAGCGTTCAGGCTCCGGTTAGTTTCGTTGAGTATCCAGACTCCGGTTATTACGTTGAACGTTCAGGCTCCGGTCAGTTTTGTTGGGTATCCAGACTCCGGTTATTACATTGAGCGTTTAGGCTCCGGTCAGTTTCGTTGGGTATCCAGACTCCGGTTATTACGTTGAGCGTTCAGGCTCCGGTCAGTTTCGTTGTGTATCCAGACTCCGGTTATTACGTTGATCGTTCAGGCTTCAGTCAGTTTCGTTGAGTATCCAGACTCCGGTTATTACATTGAGCGTTCATGCTCCGGTTAGTTTCGTTGAGTATCCAGATTCCGGTTATTACGTTGAGCGTTCAGGCTCCGGTCAATTTCGTTGGGTATCCAGACTCCGGTTATTACGTTGAGCGTTCAGGCTCCGGTCAGTTTCGTTTGGTATCCAGACTTCGGTTATTACGTTGAGCGTTCAGGCTTCGGTCAGTTTTGTTGGGTATCCAGACTCCGGTTATTACGTTGAGCGTTCAGGCTCCGGTCAGTTTCGTTGTGTGTCCAGACTCCGGTTATTACGTTGAGCGTTCAGGCTCCAGTCAGTTTCGTTGGGTATCCAGACTCCGGTTTTTACGTTGAGCGTTCAGGCTCCGGTCAGTTTTGTTGGGTATCCAGACTCCGGTTATTACGTTGAGCGTTCAGGCTCCGGTCAGTTTCGTTTGGTATCCAGACTTCAGTTATTACGTTGAGCGTTCAGGCTCCGGTCAATTTCGTTGGGTATCTAGACTCCGGTTTTTACGTTGAGCGTTCAGGCTCCGGTCAGTTTCGTTGGGTATCCAGATTCCGGTTTTTAGGTTGAGCGTTCAGGCTTCGGTCAGTTTCGTTGGGTATCCAGACTCTGGTTTTTACATTGAGGGTTAAGACTCCAGTCAGTTTTGTTGGGTATCCAGACTCCGATTATTACATTGAGGGTTCAGGCTCCGGTCAGTTTCATTGGGTATCCAGACTCCGGTTATTACGTTGAGCGTTCAGGCTCCGGTCAGTTTCGTTGTGTATCCAGACTCTGGTTATTACATTTAGCGTTCAGGCTCCGGTCAGTTTCGTTGGGTATCCAGACTCCGGTTATTACGTTGAGCGTTCAGGCTCCGGTCAGTTTCGTTGTGTATCCAGACTCCGGTTATTACGTTGGTCGTTCAGGCTCCAGTCAGTTTGGTTGAGTGTCCAGACTCCGGTTATTACATTGAGCGTTCAGGCTCCGGTTAGTTTCGTTGAGTATCCAGACTCCGGTTATTACATTGAACGTTCAGGCTCCGGTCAGTTTTGTTGGGTATCCAGACTCCGGTTATTACATTGAGCGTTTAGGCTCCGGTCAGTTTCGTTGTGTATCCAGACTCCGGTTATTACGTTGAGCGTTCAGGCTCCGGTCAGTTTCGTTGTGTATCCAGACTCCGGTTATTACGTTGATCGTTCAGGCTTCAGTCAGTTTCGTTGAGTATCCAGACTCCGGTTATTACATTGAGAGTTCATGCTCCGGTTAGTTTCATTGAGTATCCAGATTCCGGTTATTACGTTGAGCGTTCTGGCTCCGGTCAATTTCGTTGGGTATCCAGACTCCGGTTATTACGTTGAGCGTTCAGGCTCCGGCCAGTTTCGTTTGGTATCCAGACTTCGGTTATTACGTTGAGCGTTCAGGCTCCGGTCAGTTTTGTTGGGTATCCAGACTCCGGTTATTACGTTGAGCGTTCAGGCCCCGGTCAGTTTCGTTGTGTGTCCAGACTCCGGTTATTACGTTGATCGTTCAGGCTCCGGTCAGTATCGTTGGGTATCCAGACTCCGGTTTTTACGTTGAGCGTTCAGGCTCCGGTCAGTTTCGTTGTGTGTCCAGACTCCGGTTATTACGTTGATCGTTCAGGCTCCGGTCAGTATCGTTGGGTATCCAGACTCCGGTTTTTACGTTGAGCGTTCAGGCTCCGGTCAGTTTTGTTGGGTATCCAGACTCCGGTTATTACGTTGAGCGTTCAGGCTCCGGTCAGTTTCGTTGGGTATCTAGACTCCGGTTATTACGTTGAACGTTCAGGCTCCGGTCTGTTTTGTTGGGTATCCAGACTCCGGTTATTACGTTGAGCGTTCAGGCTCCGGTCAGGTTCGTTGTGTATCCAGACTCCGGTTATTACGTTGAGCGTTCAGGCTCCGGTCAATTTCGTTGGGTATCCAGACTCCGGTTATTACGTTGAACGTTCAGGCTCCGGTCAGTTTTGTTGGGTATCCAGACTCCGGTTATTACGTTGAGCGTTCAGGCTCGGTCAGTTTTACTGGGTATCCAGACTCCGGTTATTATGTTGAGCGTTCAGGCCCTGGTCAGTTTCGTTGGATATCCAGACAACGGTTTTTACGTTGAGGGTTCAGGCTCCGGTCATTTTTGTTGGGTATCTAGACTCCGATTATTAGGTTGAATGTTCAGGCTCGGGTCAGTTTCGTTGGGTATCCAGACTCCGGTTATTACATTGAGCGTTTAGGCTCCGGTCAATTTCGTTGTGTATCCAGACTCCGGTTATTACATATAGCGTTCAGGCTCCGGTCAGTTTCGTTGGGTATCCAGACTCCGGTTATTACGTTGAGCGTTCAGGCTCCGGTCAGTTTCGTTGTGTATCCAGACTCCGGTAATTACGTTGGTCGTTCAGGCTCCAGTCAGTTTCGTTGAGTGTCCAGACTCCGGTTATTACGTTGAGCGTTCAGGCTCCGGTTAGTTTCGTTGAGTATCCAGAATCCGGTTATTACGTTGAACGTTCAGGCTCCGGTCAGTTTTGTTGGGTATCCAGACTCCGGTTATTACATTGAGCGTTTAGGCTCCGGTCAGTTTCGTTGGGTATCCAGACTCCGGTTATTTAGTTGAGCGTTCAGGCTCCGGTCAGTTTCGTTGTGTATCCAGACTCCGGTTATTACGTTGATCGTTCAGGCTTCAGTCAGTTTCGTTGAGTATCCAGACTCCGGTTATTACATTGAGCGTTCATGCTCCGGTTAGTTTCGTTGAGTATCCAGATTCCGGTTATTACGTTGAGCGTTCAGGCTCCGGTCAATTTCGTTGGGTATCCAGACTCCGGTTATTACGTTGAGCGTTCAGGCTCCGGTCAGTTTCGTTTGGTATCCAGACTTCGGTTATTACGTTGAGCGTTCAGGCTCCGGTCAGTTTTGTTGGGTATCCAGACTCCGGTTATTACGTTGAGCGTTCAGGCTCCGGTCAGTTTCGTTGTGTGTCCAGACTCCGGTTATTACGTTGAGCATTCAGGCTCCAGTCAGTTTCGTTGGGTATCCAGACTCCGGTTTTTACGTTGAGCGTTCAGGCTCCGGTCAGTTTTGTTGGGTATCCAGACTCCGGTTATTACGTTGAGCGTTCAGGCTCCGGTCAGTTTCGTTGGGTATCTAGACTCCGGTTATTACGTTGAACGTTCAGGCTCCGGTCAGTTTTGTTGGGTATCCAGACTCCGATTATTACGTTGAGCGTTCAGGCTCCGGTCAGTTTCGTTTGGTATCCAGACTTCAGTTATTACGTTGAGCGTTCAGGCTCCGGTCAATTTCGTTGGGTATCTAGACTCCGGTTTTTACGTTGAGCGTTCAGGCTCCGGTCAGTTTCGTTGGGTATCCAGATTCCGGTTTTTAGGTTGAGCGTTCAGGCTTCGGTCAGTTTCGTTGGGTATCCAGACTCTGGTTTTTACATTGAGGGTTAAGACTCCGGTCAGTTTTGTTGGGTATCCAGACTCCGATTATTACATTGAGGGTTCAGGCTCCGGTCAGTTTCATTGGGTATCCAGACTCCGGTTATTACGTTGAGCGTTCAGGCTCCGGTCAGTTTCGTTGTATATCCAGACTCTGGTTATTACATTTAGCGTTCAGGCTCCGGTCAGTTTCGTTGTGTATCCAGACTCCGGTTATTACGTTGGTCGTTCAGGCTCCAGTCAGTTTGGTTGAGTGTCCAGACTCCGGTTATTACATTGAGCGTTCAGGCTCCGGTTAGTTTCGTTGAGTATCCAGACTCCGGTTATTACATTGAACGTTCAGGCTCCGGTCAGTTTTGTTGGGTATCCAGACTCCGGTTATTACATTGAGCGTTTAGGCTCCGGTCAGTTTCGTTGGGTATCCAGACTCCGGTTATTACGTTGAGCGTTCAGGCTCCGGTCAGTTTCGTTGTGTATCCAGACTCCGGTTATTACGTTGATCGTTCAGGCTTCAGTCAGTTTCGTTGAGTATCCAGACTCCGGTTATTACATTGAGCGTTCATGCTCCGGTTAGTTTCGTTGAGTATCCAGATTCCGGTTATTACGTTGAGCGTTCTGGCTCCGGTCAATTTCGTTGGGTATCCAGACTCCGGTTATTACGTTGAGCGTTCAGGCTCCGGTCAGTTTCGTTTGGTATCCAGACTTCGGTTATTACGTTGAGCGTTCAGGCTCCGGTCAGTTTTGTTGGGTATCCAGACTCCGGTTATTACGTTGAGCGTTCAGGCCCCGGTCAGTTTCGTTGTGTGTCCAGACTCCGGTTATTACGTTGATCGTTCAGGCTCCGGTCAGTTTCGTTGGGTATCCAGACTCCGGTTTTTACGTTGAGCGTTCAGGCTCCGGTCAGTTTTGTTGGGTATCCAGACTCCGGTTATTACGTTGAGCGTTCAGGCTCCGGTCAGTTTCGTTGGGTATCTAGACTCCGGTTATTTCGTTGAACATTCAGGCTCCGGTCTGTTTTGTTGGGTATCCAGACTCTGGTTATTACGTTGAGCGTTCAGGCTCCGGTCAGTTTCGTTGTGTATCCAGACTCCGGTTATTACGTTGAGCGTTCAGGCTCCGGTCAATTTCGTTGGGTATCCAGACTCCGGTTATTACGTTGAACGTTCAGGCTCCGGTCAGTTTTGTTGGGTATCCAGACTCCGGTTATTACGTTGAGCGTTCAGGCTCGGTCAGTTTTACTGGGTATCCAGACTCCGGTTATTATGTTGAGCGTTCAGGCCCTGGTCAGTTTCGTTGGATATCCAGACTCCGGTTTTTACGTTGAGGGTTCAGGCTCCGGTCATTTTTGTTGGGTATCTAGACTCCGATTATTAGGTTGAGTGTTCAGGCTCGGGTCAGTTTCGTTGGGTATCCAGACTCCGGTTATTACATTGAGCGTTTAGGCTCCGGTCAATTTCGTTGTGTATCCAGACTCCGGTTATTACATATAGCGTTCTGGCTCCGGTCAGTTTCGTTGGGTATCCAGACTCCGGTTATTACGTTGAGCGTTCAGGCTCCGGTCAGTTTCGTTGTGTATCCAGACTCCGGTTATTACGTTGGTCGTTCAGGCTCCAGTCAGTTTGGTTGAGTGTCCAGACTCCGGTTATTACATTGAGCGTTCAGGCTCCGGTTAGTTTCGTTGAGTATCCAGACTCCGGTTATTACATTGAACGTTCAGGCTCCGGTCAGTTTTGTTGGGTATCCAGACTCCGGTTATTACATTGAGCGTTTAGGCTCCGGTCAGTTTCGTTGGGTATCCAGACTCCGGTTATTACGTTGAGCGTTCAGGCTCCGGTCAGTTTCGTTGTGTATCCAGACTCCGGTTATTACGTTGATCGTTCAGGCTTCAGTCAGTTTCGTTGAGTATCCAGACTCCGGTTATTACATTGAGCGTTCATGCTCCGGTTAGTTTCGTTGAGTATCCAGATTCCGGTTATTACGTTGAGCGTTCTGGCTCCGGTCAATTTCGTTGGGTATCCAGACTCCGGTTATTACGTTGAGCGTTCAGGCTCCGGTCAGTTTCGTTTGGTATCCAGACTTCGGTTATTACGTTGAGCGTTCAGGCTCCGGTCAGTTTTGTTGGGTATCCAGACTCCGGTTATTACGTTGAGCGTTCAGGCCCCGGTCAGTTTCGTTGTGTGTCCAGACTCCGGTTATTACGTTGATCGTTCAGGCTCCGGTCAGTTTCGTTGGGTATCCAGACTCCGGTTTTTACGTTGAGCGTTCAGGCTCCGGTCAGTTTTGTTGGGTATCCAGACTCCGGTTATTACGTTGAGCGTTCAGGCTCCGGTCAGTTTCGTTGGGTATCTAGACTCCGGTTATTACGTTGAACATTCAGGCTCCGGTCTGTTTTGTTGGGTATCCAGACTCTGGTTATTACGTTGAGCGTTCAGGCTCTGGTCAGTTTCGTTGTGTATCCAGACTCCGGTTATTACGTTGAGCGTTCAGGCTCCGGTCAATTTCGTTGGGTATCCAGACTCCGGTTATTACGTTGAACGTTCAGGCTCCGGTCAGTTTTGTTGGGTATCCAGACTCCGGTTATTACGTTGAGCGTTCAGGCTCGGTCAGTTTTACTGGGTATCCAGACTCCGGTTATTATGTTGAGCGTTCAGGCCCTGGTCAGTTTCGTTGGATATCCAGACTCCGGTTTTTACGTTGAGGGTTCAGGCTCCGGTCATTTTTGTTGGGTATCTAGACTCCGATTATTAGGTTGAGTGTTCAGGCTCGGGTCAGTTTCGTTGGGTATCCAGACTCCGGTTATTACATTGAGCGTTTAGGCTCCGGTCAATTTCGTTGTGTATCCAGACTCCGGTTATTACATATAGCGTTCTGGCTCCGGTCAGTTTCGTTGGGTATCCAGACTCCGGTTATTACGTTGAGCGTTCAGGCTCCGGTCAGTTTCGTTGTGTATCTAGACTCCGGTAATTACGTTGGTCGTTCAGGCTCCAGTCAGTTTCGTTGAGTGTCCAGACTCCGGTTATTACGTTGAGCGTTCAGGCTCCGGTTAGTTTCGTTGAGTATCCAGACTCCGGTTATTACGTTGAACGTTCAGGCTCCGGTCAGTTTTGTTGGGTATCCAGACTCCGGTTATTACATTGAGCGTTTAGGCTCCGGTCAGTTTCGTTGGGTATCCAGACTCCGGTTATTACGTTGAGCGTTCAGGCTCCGGTCAGTTTCGTTGTGTATCCAGACTCCGGTTATTACGTTGATCGTTCAGGCTTCAGTCAGTTTCGTTGAGTATCCAGACTCCGGTTATTACATTGAGCGTTCATGCTCCGGTTAGTTTCGTTGAGTATCCAGATTCCGGTTATTACATTGAGCGTTCAGGCTCCGGTCAATTTCGTTGGGTATCCAGACTCCGGTTATTTCGTTGAGCGTTCAGGCTCCGGTCAGTTTCGTTTGGTATCCAGACTTCGGTTATTACGTTGAGCGTTCAGGCTCCGGTCAGTTTTGTTGGGTATCCAGACTCCGGTTATTACGTTGAGCGTTCAGGCTCCGGTCAGTTTCGTTGTGTGTCCAGACTCCGGTTATTACGTTGAGCGTTCAGGCTCCAGTCAGTTTCGTTGGGTATCCAGACTCCGGTTTTTACGTTGAGCCTTCAGGCTCCGGTCAGTTTTGTTGGGTATCCAGACTCCGGTTATTACGTTGAGCGTTCAGGTTCCGGTCAGTTTCGTTGGGTATCTAGACTCCGGTTATTACGTTGAACGCTCAGGCTCCGGTCAGTTTTGTTGGGTATCCAGACTCCGATTATTACATTGAGTGTTCAGGCTCCGGTCAGTTTCGTTTGGTATCCAGACTTCAGTTATTACGTTGAGCGTTCAGGCTCCGGTCAATTTCGTTGGGTATCTAGACTCCGGTTTTTACGTTGAGCGTTCAGGCTCCGGTCAGTTTCGTTGGGTATCCAGATTCCGGTTTTTAGGTTGAGCGTTCAGGCTTCGGTCAGTTTCGTTGGGTATCCAGACTCTGGTTTTTACATTGAGGGTTAAGACTCCGGTCAGTTTTGTTGGGTATCCAGACTCCGATTATTACATTGAGGGTTCAGGCTCCGGTCAGTTTCATTGGGTATCCAAACTCCGGTTATTACGTTGAGCGTTCAGGCTCCGGTCAGTTTCGTTGTGTATCCAGACTCTGGTTATTACATTTAGCGTTCAGGCTCCGGTCAGTTTCGTTGGGTATCCAGACTCCGGTTATTACGTTGAGCGTTCAGGCTCCGGTCAGTTTCGTTGTGTATCCAGACTCCGGTTATTACGTTGGTCGTTCAGGCTCCAGTCAGTTTGGTTGAGTGTCCAGACTCCGGTTATTACATTGAGCGTTCAGGCTCCGGTTAGTTTCGTTGAGTATCCAGACTCCGGTTATTACATTGAACGTTCAGGCTCCGGTCAGTTTTGTTGGGTATCCAGACTCCGGTTATTACATTGAGCGTTTAGGCTCCGGTCAGTTTCGTTGGGTATCCAGACTCCGGTTATTACGTTGAGCGTTCAGGCTCCGGTCAGTTTCGTTGTGTATCCAGACTCCGGTTATTACGTTGATCGTTCAGGCTTCAGTCAGTTTCGTTGAGTATCCAGACTCCGGTTATTACATTGAGCGTTCATGCTCCGGTTAGTTTCGTTGAGTATCCAGATTCCGGTTATTACGTTGAGCGTTCTGGCTCCGGTCAATTTCGTTGGGTATCCAGACTCCGGTTATTACGTTGAGCGTTCAGGCTCCGGTCAGTTTCGTTTGGTATCCAGACTTCGGTTATTACGTTGAGCGTTCAGGCTCCGGTCAGTTTTGTTGGGTATCCAGACTCCGGTTATTACGTTGAGCGTTCAGGCCCCGGTCAGTTTCGTTGTGTGTCCAGACTCCGGTTATTACGTTGATCGTTCAGGCTCCGGTCAGTTTCATTGGGTATCCAGACTCCGGTTTTTACGTTGAGCGTTCAGGCTCCGGTCAGTTTTGTTGGGTATCCAGACTCCGGTTATTACGTTGAGCGTTCAGGCTCCGGTCAGTTTCGTTGGGTATCTAGACTCCGGTTATTACGTTGAACGTTCAGGCTCCGGTCTGTTTTGTTGGGTATCCAGAATCCGATTATTACATTGAGCGTTCAGGCTCCGGTCAGTTTCGTTTGGTATCCAGACTTCAGTTATTACGTTGAGCGTTCAGGTTCCGGTCAGTTTCGTTGGGTATCCAGACTCCAATTTTTACGTTGAGTGTTCAGGCTCCGGTCAGTTTTGTTGGGTATCCAGACTCGGGTTTTTACGTTGAGCGTTCAGGATCCGGTCAGTTTCGTTGGGTATCCAGACTCATGTTTTTACGTTGAGCGTTCAGGCTCCGGTCAGTTTCGTTGGGTATCCAGACTCTGGTTTTTACGTTGAGCGTTCAGGCTCCGGTCAGTTTCGTTGGGTATCCAGACTCTGGTTTTTACGTTGAGCGTTCAGGCTCCGGTCAGTTTCGTTGGGTATCCAGACTCCGGTTATTACGTTGAGCGTTCAGGCTCCGGTCAGTTTCGTTGGGTATCCAGACTCTAGTTTTTACGTTGAACGTTCAGGCTCCGGTCTGTTTTGTTGGGTATCCAGACTCCGATTATTACATTGAGCGTTCAGGCTCCGGTCAGTTTCGTTTGGGATCCAGACTTCAGTTATTACGTTGAGCGTTCAGGCTCCGGTCAGTTTCGTTGGGTATCCAGACTCCGGTTTTTACGTTGAGCGTTCAGGCTCCGGTCAGTTTCGTTGGGTATCCAGACTCCGGTTATTACGTTGAGCGTTCAGGCTCCGGTCAGTTTCGTTTTGTATCCAGACTCCGGTTATTACGTTGGTCGTTCAGGCTCCAGTCAGTTTCGTTGAGTGTCCAGACTCCGGTTATTACATTGAGCGTTCAGGCTCCGGTTAGTTTCGTTGAGTATCCAGACTCCGGTTATTACGTTGAACGTTCAGGCTCCAGTCAGTTTTGTTGGGTATCCAGACTCCGGTTATTACATTGAGCGTTTAGGCTCCGGTCAGTTTCGTTGGGTATCCAAACTCCGGTTATTACGTTGAGCGTTCAGGCTCCGGTCAGTTTCGTTGTGTATCCAGACTCCGGTTATTACGTTGATCGTTCAGGCTTCAGTCAGTTTCGTTGAGTATCCAGACTCCGGTTATTACATTGAGCGTTCATGCTCCGGTTAGTTTCGTTGAGTATCCAGATTCCGGTTATTACGTTGAGCGTTCTGGCTCCGGTCAATTTCGTTGGGTATCCAGACTCCGGTTATTACGTTGAGCGTTCAGGCTCCGGTCAGTTTCGTTTGGTATCCAGACTTCGGTTATTACGTTGAGCGTTCAGGCTCCGGTCAGTTTTGTTGGGTATCCAGACTCCGGTTATTACGTTGAGCGTTCAGGCCCCGGTCAGTTTCGTTGTGTGTCCAGACTCCGGTTATTACGTTGATCGTTCAGGCTCCGGTCAGTTTCGTTGGGTATCCAGACTCCGGTTTTTACGTTGAGCGTTCAGGCTCCGGTCAGTTTTGTTGGGTATCCAGACTCCGGTTATTACGTTGAGCGTTCAGGCTCCGGTCTGTTTCGTTGGGTATCCAGAATCCGATTATTACATTGAGCGTTCAGGCTCCGGTCAGTTTCGTTTGGTATCCAGACTTCAGTTATTACGTTGAGCGTTCAGGCTCCGGTCAGTTTCGTTGGGTATCCAGACTCCAATTTTTACGTTGAGCGTTCAGGCTCCGGTCAATTTTGTTGGGTATCCAGACTCCAATTTTTACGTTGAGTGTTCAGGCTCCGGTCAGTTTTGTTGGGTATCCAGACTCGGGTTTTTACGTTGAGCGTTCAGGATCCGGTCAGTTTCGTTGGGTATCCAGACTCTGGTTTTTACGTTGAGCGTTCAGGCTCCGGTCAGTTTCGTTGGGTATCCAGACTCTGGTTTTTACGTTGAGCGTTCAGGCTCCGGTCAGTTTCGTTGGGTATCCAGACTCTGGTTTTTACGTTGAGCGTTCAGGCTCCGGTCAGTTTCGTTGGGTATCCAGACTCCGGTTATTACGTTGAGCGTTCAGGCTCCGGTCAGTTTCGTTGGGTATCCAGACTCTAGTTTTTACGTTGAACGTTCAGGCTCCGGTCTGTTTTGTTGGGTATCCAGACTCCGATTATTACATTGAGCGTTCAGGCTCCGGTCAGTTTCGTTTGGGATCCAGACTTCAGTTATTACGTTGAGCGTTCAGGCTCCGGTCAGTTTCGTTGGGTATCCAGACTCCGGTTTTTACGTTGAGCGTTCAGGCTCCGGTCAGTTTCGTTGGGTATCCAGACTCCGGTTATTACGTTGAGCGTTCAGGCTCCGGTCAGTTTCGTTTTGTATCCAGACTCCGGTTATTACGTTGGTCGTTCAGGCTCCAGTCAGTTTCGTTGAGTGTCCAGACTCCGGTTATTACATTGAGCGTTCAGGCTCCGGTTAGTTTCGTTGAGTATCCAGACTCCGGTTATTACGTTGAACGTTCAGGCTCCAGTCAGTTTTGTTGGGTATCCAGACTCCGGTTATTACATTGAGCGTTTAGGCTCCGGTCAGTTTCGTTGGGTATCCAAACTCCGGTTATTACGTTGAGCGTTCAGGCTCCGGTCAGTTTCGTTGTGTATCCAGACTCCGGTTATTACGTTGATCGTTCAGGCTTCAGTCAGTTTCGTTGAGTATCCAGACTCCGGTTATTACATTGAGCGTTCATGCTCCGGTTAGTTTCGTTGAGTATCCAGATTCCGGTTATTACGTTGAGCGTTCTGGCTCCGGTCAATTTCGTTGGGTATCCAGACTCCGGTTATTACGTTGAGCGTTCAGGCTCCGGTCAGTTTCTTTTGGTATCCAGACTTCGGTTATTACGTTGAGCGTTCAGGCTCCGGTCAGTTTTGTTGGGTATCCAGACTCCGGTTATTACGTTGAGCGTTCAGGCCCCGGTCAGTTTCGTTGTGTGTCCAGACTCCGGTTATTACGTTGATCGTTCAGGCTCCGGTCAGTTTCGTTGGGTATCCAGACTCCGGTTTTTACGTTGAGCGTTCAGGCTCCGGTCAGTTTTGTTGGGTATCCAGACTCCGGTTATTACGTTGAGCGTTCAGGCTCCGGTCAGTTTCGTTGGGTATCTAGACTCCGGTTATTACGTTGAACGTTCAGGCTCCGGTCTGTTTTGTTGGGTATCCAGAATCCGATTATTACATTGAGCGTTCAGGCTCCGGTCAGTTTCGTTTGGTATCCAGACTTCAGTTATTACGTTGAGCGTTCAGGCTCCGGTCAGTTTCGTTGGGTATCCAGACTCCAATTTTTACGTTGAGTGTTCAGGCTCCGGTCAGTTTTGTTGGGTATCCAGACTCGGGTTTTTACGTTGAGCGTTCAGGATCCGGTCAGTTTCGTTGGGTATCCAGACTCTGGTTTTTACGTTGAGCGTTCAGGCTCCGGTCAGTTTCGTTGGGTATCCAGACTCTGGTTTTTACGTTGAGCGTTCAGGCTCCGGTCAGTTTCGTTGGGTATCCAGACTCTGGTTTTTACGTTGAGCGTTCAGGCTCCGGTCAGTTTCGTTGGGTATCCAGACTCCGGTTATTACGTTGAGCGTTCAGGCTCCGGTCAGTTTCGTTGGGTATCCAGACTCTAGTTTTTACGTTGAACGTTCAGGCTCCGGTCTGTTTTGTTGGGTATCCAGACTCCGATTATTACATTGAGCGTTCAGGCTCCGGTCAGTTTCGTTTGGGATCCAGACTTCAGTTATTACGTTGAGCGTTCAGGCTCCGGTCAGTTTCGTTGGGTATCCAGACTCCGGTTTTTACGTTGAGCGTTCAGGCTCCGGTCAGTTTCGTTGGGTATCCAGACTCCGGTTATTACGTTGAGCGTTCAGGCTCCGGTCAGTTTCGTTTTGTATCCAGACTCCGGTTATTACGTTGGTCGTTCAGGCTCCAGTCAGTTTCGTTGAGTGTCCAGACTCCGGTTATTACATTGAGCGTTCAGGCTCCGGTTAGTTTCGTTGAGTATCCAGACTCCGGTTATTACGTTGAACGTTCAGGCTCCAGTCAGTTTTGTTGGGTATCCAGACTCCGGTTATTACATTGAGCGTTTAGGCTCCGGTCAGTTTCGTTGGGTATCCAAACTCCGGTTATTACGTTGAGCGTTCAGGCTCCGGTCAGTTTCGTTGTGTATCCAGACTCCGGTTATTACGTTGATCGTTCAGGCTTCAGTCAGTTTCGTTGAGTATCCAGACTCCGGTTATTACATTGAGCGTTCATGCTCCGGTTAGTTTCGTTGAGTATCCAGATTCCGGTTATTACGTTGAGCGTTCTGGCTCCGGTCAATTTCGTTGGGTATCCAGACTCCGGTTATTACGTTGAGCGTTCAGGCTCCGGTCAGTTTCTTTTGGTATCCAGACTTCGGTTATTACGTTGAGCGTTCAGGCTCCGGTCAGTTTTGTTGGGTATCCAGACTCCGGTTATTACGTTGAGCGTTCAGGCCCCGGTCAGTTTCGTTGTGTGTCCAGACTCCGGTTATTACGTTGATCGTTCAGGCTCCGGTCAGTTTCGTTGGGTATCCAGACTCCGGTTTTTACGTTGAGCGTTCAGGCTCCGGTCAGTTTTGTTGGGTATCCAGACTCCGGTTATTACGTTGAGCGTTCAGGCTCCGGTCAGTTTCGTTGGGTATCTAGACTCCGGTTATTACGTTGAACGTTCAGGCTCCGGTCTGTTTTGTTGGGTATCCAGAATCCGATTATTACATTGAGCGTTCAGGCTCCGGTCAGTTTCGTTTGGTATCCAGACATCAGTTATTACGTTGAGCGTTCAGGCTCCGGTCAGTTTCGTTGGGTATCCAGACTCCAATTTTTACGTTGAGTGTTCAGGCTCCGGTCAGTTTTGTTGGGTATCCAGACTCGGGTTTTTACGTTGAGCGTTCAGGATCCGGTCAGTTTCGTTGGGTATCCAGACTCTGGTTTTTACGTTGAGCGTTCAGGCTCCGGTCAGTTTCGTTGGGTATCCAGACTCTGGTTTTTACGTTGAGCGTTCAGGCTCCGGTCAGTTTCGTTGGGTATCCAGACTCTGGTTTTTACGTTGAGCGTTCAGGCTCCGGTCAGTTTCGTTGGGTATCCAGACTCCGGTTATTACGTTGAGCGTTCAGGCTCCGGTCAGTTTCGTTGGGTATCCAGACTCTAGTTTTTACGTTGAACGTTCAGGCTCCGGTCTGTTTTGTTGGGTATCCAGACTCCGATTATTACATTGAGCGTTCAGGCTCCGGTCAGTTTCGTTTGGGATCCAGACTTCAGTTATTACGTTGAGCGTTCAGGCTCCGGTCAGTTTCGTTGGGTATCCAGACTCCGGTTTTTACGTTGAGCGTTCAGGCTCCGGTCAGTTTCGTTGGGTATCCAGACTCCGGTTATTACGTTGAGCGTTCAGGCTCCGGTCAGTTTCGTTTTGTATCCAGACTCCGGTTATTACGTTGGTCGTTCAGGCTCCAGTCAGTTTCGTTGAGTGTCCAGACTCCGGTTATTACATTGAGTGTTCAGGCTCCGGTTAGTTTCGTTGAGTATCCAGACTCCGGTTATTACGTTGAACGTTCAGGCTCCAGTCAGTTTTGTTGGGTATCCAGACTCCGGTTATTACATTGAGCGTTTAGGCTCCGGTCAGTTTCGTTGGGTATCCAGACTCCGGTTATTACGTTGAGCATTCAGGCTCCGGTCAGTTTCGTTGTGTATCCAGACTCTGGTTATTACGTTGATCGTCCAGGCTTCAGTCAGTTTCATTGAGTATCCAGACTCCGGTTATTACATTGAGCGTTCATGCTTCGGTTAGTTTCGTTGAGTATCCAGATTCCGGTTATTACGTTAAGCGTTCAGGCTCCGGTCAATTTCGTTGGGTATCCAGACTCCGGTTATTACGTTGAGCGTTCAGGCTCCGGTCAGTTTCGTTTGGTATCCAGACTTCGGTTATTACGTTGAGCGTTCAGGCTCCGGTCAGTTTTGTTGGGTATCCAGACTCCGGTTATTACGTTGAGCATTCAGGCTCCGGTCAGTTTCGTTGTGTGTCCAGACTCCGGTTATTACGTTGATCGTTCAGGCTCCGGTCAGTTTCGTTGGGTATCCAGACTCCGGTTTTTACATTGAGCGTTATGGCTCCGGTCAGTTTTGTTGGGTATCCAGACTCCGGTTATTACGTTGAGCGTTAGGCTCTGGTCAGTTTCGTTGGGTATCTAGACTCCGGTTATTACGTTGAACGTTCAGGCTCCGGTCTGTTTTGTTGGGTATCCGGACTCCGATTATTACATTGAGCGTTCAGGCTCAGGTCAGTTTCGTTTGGTATCCAGACTTCAGTTATTACGTTGAGCGTTCAGGCTCCGGTCAGTTTCATTGGGTATCCAGACTCCGGTTTTTACGTTGAGCGTTCAGGCTCCGGTAAGTTTCGTTGGTTATCCAGATTCCGGTTTTTACGTTGAGCGTTCAGGCTCCGGTCAGTTTCGTTGGGTATCCAGACTCCGGTTATTATGTTGAGCGTTCAGGCTCCGGTCAGTTTCGTTGGGTATCCAGACTCCGGTTATTACGTTGAGTGTTCAGGCTCGGGTCAGTTTCGTTTGGTATCCAGACTTCAGTTATTACATTGAGCGTTCAGGCTCCGGTCAGTTTCCTTGGGTATCTAGACTCCGATTTTTACGTTGAGCGTTTAGGCTCCGGTCAATTTTATTGGGTATCCAGACTCTGGTTTTTACGTTGAGCGTTCAGGCTCCGGTCAGTTTCGTTGGGTATCCAAACTCTAGTTTTTACGTTGAGCGATCAGGCTCCGGTCAGTTTCGTTGGGTATCCAGACTCCGGTTATTACGTTGAGCGTTCAGGCTCCGGTCAGTTTCGTTGGGTATCCATACTCTGGTTTTTACGTTGAGCGTTCAGGCTCCGGTCAGTTTCGTTGCGTATCCAGATTCCGGTTGTTACGTTGAGCCTTCAGGCTCTGGTCAATTTCGTTGGATATCCAGACTCCGGTTATTACGTTGAACGTTCAGGCTCCGGTCAATTTTGTTGGGTATCCAGACTCCGGTTATTACGTTGAGCGTTCAGGCTCCGGTCAGTTTTACTGGGTATCCAGACTCCGGTTATTACGTTGATCATTCAGGCCCTGGTCAGTTTCGTTGGGTATCCAGATTCTGGTTTTTACGTTGAGGGTTCAGGCTCCGGTAAGTTTTGTTGGGTATCCAGACTCTGGTTATTACGTTGAGGGTTCAGGCTCCGGTCAGTTTCGTTGGGTATCCATACTCTGTAACACCCCGATTCTGAATTCCCATTATTGGTTGAGTCTTTTAATTTATTTAATTGATGTTTGTTTTAAATTGAGAAATTATATATTGCTATGTGGTGTTTTGCTTATTTTATATATTTTTACCGATTCAGAGAGTTTTCGGGGAATTAGAGTAAAAAGGGCATTTTAGACATTTAGCACTTTAGTGTGAGAATTGATTGGTAAGTGTTGGAAAGAATTTGAGAGGAAAGAAATAGAGATAGAAATAGAATAAGAGAGGAAAAGGAAGAAAGATAGTAACATAAGAAGAAAAACAAGAGAAAGAAAAGAGGAGAAGAGAAAGAGAAGAGAAAGTGTAGAGGAAAACCTAGAATCATCAAGGGATCATCACCAAAGCTTGCAATCGATCGGTAAGGGTGTGAAACTCCATCATCTCTTTAATGTGTATGATTGTATGTGTATGTGTGTGGATTTTGTAGAGTTTCTACTCTTTTCCACTTAGGTTAGAAGTTGGTTTTGTGAGTAGAATGAGGTTTTAATCGGTTAGAACTCGGATTAGACGATGTAGTTTAGTCGGGTGATGGTTGGGTTGTGCTACTGTGACTGGTTTGGATTTAATCGGTTGGTTGTGTGGAGTTTGGGCTTTGAGACAGCCATGGAAGTTCTGTCTTCGCAAGTTCGCCAGGCGAAAGGCAGCGAAGCTTCGCCAGGCGAAGCCCAGCGAGCTGTAGCGAAGCAAGTCAGAAGCTAATACCCTGTATTCGCTGGCAAGTTCGCCAGGCGAGGTGAGTTGGCGAAGGTTCGCCAGGCGAGTGGGTAGCGAGCCTCAGCGAGTAATTCCAGAATTACTCCCAGTGGACTTCGCTGGGGAGTTCGCCAGGCGAAGGCCAGCGAGCACTCGCTGCGTGGCTTCGCCAGGCGAAGGTTGGCGAACCTGGCAGTGTTATTTGTTCTGCTGTTTGTTCAAGGCATGATGTTTGGTTGATCCAATTATGATTAATGCCCATATGAATGATTGACGTGTGAACTGTTTCAACATATTGTGCTGTGGGTGGCCGAAAGGCGTGAATCCTAGATTGTGGAGCCGATTGTGAATCTTAATCGTTTGATAATGTTGTGCGTTTGCTCGAATTAGATAGAAATGCATTGATGGATTAATAGGTATGTTAACCTTGTGTGAAATGGTGTATAATGTGAATGCATAATGAATATATGTGATGTATGTGATAAATGCAATGAGTATTTTGTGAACATAGTATGCATTTTTGTGATTGATCCCGTGGAGGATTTGTAGAACCTCGTATGATACGATGGTTATATTCGATTCCGTGGGGAATCGGTTGCATTGAGTGATTCCTTGGAGAATCGGTTGCATTGTGTGATTCCTCGGAGAATCGGTCATAACATGTAATCCCGTGGAGGATTGGTTAGAGTATTTGATTCCGTGGAGAATCTGCTGAGTACTTGATCCCGTGGAGGATCTGCTGAATATTCGATTCCGTGGAGAATCTGATGAATATTTGATTCCGTGGAGAATCTGCTGAGTACTTGATCCCGTGGAGGATCTGCTGAATACTCGATTCCTTAGGGAATTTGTTGAATGAGTCGGTACCGCATTTGCATCTGCATAGAGTCGTGTGTCGGTCTCTATGAGTTGCATGAGTCATCTGTGTATGATGCATTAGTTGTGTTAATATAACTGTGTATGTTTTATGTGATTGTTTGGAGAAAATATAGTGAATGTTCATGTGTATGTGTAGAGACATGATTATTTGTATATGCTTAATGTGGTGAGAACATAATTTGAGTATAACTTGTATAATTATGGAGTTATGTATATATACAATTTTATGCATTAACTGTTATGATGTTGTTTCTCACCCTTCTGCTGTTTTCTAATGCTCTATGAGGCATTGCAGAGTAAGAAGCTGGAGGTTCTTTTGTGAAGTGATGTCTTCATTCTTTTTGGTCAATGGCTCTGATATGTAACATCTGGGTAGTTAGGAAGCCTTTGACTCTTTTGGAGTTACATTTGTTTTGATTCTTTTGTGATACATATGTGTATGTATCTGTTGTGGATACGTTGTAAAACATGAATTAACTGATGGTTGTATATACTTTTATGAATGAGATCGATTCAATATTTGGATGTTTCCGCTTTATTCTAAATATTGAGATGTGGGTTACCCATTGTTGCATATCTATTTTGAGCAGGTATCGTATGTGTTTAATTTCATGATAATGTGATGCGCCTCTTTTGTACCATGTTTTAATCAAACTCTGATGAAATAAATTTTCTATGTGCCTAATTGATTTATCTAATTTATTTGGGGTATAGAAAGTGGGTGTTACATTAAGTGGTATCAGAGCCAGTGTTGAGTCAGTCGTGTCTGTCTTGTTGTTGTGTTGGTTGAACGGTTGTTTAACCTTGTTGTTATTTTTGGGAATCCTCAGAATATGGCAGGTCGTAATGACAATGCTATGGCAGCGGCGTTAGAGGCTATGGCCAGAGCTGTGCAGGGTGCACCTAACGTGAATGCGAATGATGAGTTCAGGAAGAACCAACCACCGGTGTTTAAAGGGAGATTTGATCCGGATGGTGCTCAGCTATGGTTAAAGGAAATTGAGAGAATTTTTAGGGTGATGGATTGTGCTGAAGGGAATAAGGTGAGACTAGGGACTCACATGCTGAGAGAAGAGGCCGATGACTGGTGGGTCAGCATGAGGCAAGTTCTTGAGGTCGACGACGAGGAGATTACGTGGGATTTATTTCGTGCTGAGTTTCTAAGGAAGTATTATCCCGAAAGTGTTAAAGGGAAGAGAGAAATGGAATTTCTGGAGTTGAAACAAGGTAATATGTCGGTGGTGGACTACACCGCTAAGTTTACTGAGTTAGTGAAGTTTCACCCTCACTATGATGCGGTTACGGCGAAATTTTCCAAATGTATCAAGTATGAGAATGGCTTGCGTCCGGAGATAAAGCAAGCGGTAGGTTATCAAAGGATACGAAGATTTTCGGATTTGACCGAGTGTTGTAGAATTTATGAAGAAGATAGTAGAGCTCGTTCTACTCATTATAAGGGTTTGAGCGAGAGGAGAGGGAAGCAGCAAGTACGAAGCAGACCTTATGTGACGCCTGCTGATAAGGGCAAACATAAGGGAAACTTTGATAGGAGACCCGGAGGAGGTTCCGGTGCGATCAAATGTTTTAAGTGTGGCGTGATGGGCCACAAGTCTTATGATTGTGGAAAGTTCAAGGCGAAGTGTTCCAACTGTGGACTCTTTGGTCATGATGCAGCAGAGTGTAGAAAGAATGCTGTGAAGTGTTTTAATTGTGGCGAGGTGGGTCACATTAGCCCGAACTGTACCAAACCGAAGCAAGCTCCGGCGGGCGGAAAAGTATTCGCATTAGCAGGTTCAGACGCCACTAATGCGGCAGATCGTTTGATTAAAGGTACATGCTTTATTAATGATATGCCTTTAGTTGCTATTATTGATACTGGAGCGACTCACTCGTTCATTTCTCTTGCGTGTGCTAAGCGGTTGGATTTGTGTATGGTTTCTTTGAGTAGTGGTATGGTTATTGGGACTCCCGCTTCGGGGTCGGTAACTACTTCTTTGGTGTGTGCAAGTTGTCCTTTGACCATGTATGGTAAGGACTTCGTTATGGATTTAGTGTGTTTGCCGTTGGAAGGTTTGGACGTAATCTTGGGTATGAATTGGTTGCAATTTAATAGAGTTCATTTGGATTGCTATCACAAGTTAGTAAGGTTTCCTTCTTTGGAAGATGGTGAAAACGAGAGTTTTCTTTCCACTAAAGAGTTGAAGAAACTTTTAGCGGACGAAGCTCAGTTGTTTGGTTTGTTTGCATCGTTGTCGGTGGAGAGCAAAGTTGAGCTCGACGTGTTTCCTGTGGTTTGTGAATTTCCTAAAGTGTTCCCGGAAGATGTCGCGGATGTGCCGCCAAAGAGAGAGGTTGAATTTTCTATTGATCTAGTTCAGGGTACTAGACCGATTTCGATGGCCCCGTATCAGATGTCGGCATCGGAGTTGGTGGAATTGAAGAAGCAGTTGAATGATTTGTTGGATAAGAGATTTGTAAGACCAAGTGTTTCTCCTTGGGGTGCGCCGGTATTGTTGGTAAAGAAGAAGGATGGTAGTATGTGATTGTGTATTGATTATCGGCAGTTGAATAAGGTGACAATTAAGAACAAGTATCCGCTACCAAGAATTGATGATTTGATGGATCAATTGGTTGGAGCCCGTGTTTTTAGTAAGATTGATTTAAGATCCGGTTATCACCAGATTCGGGTTAAGGACGAAGATATTTCGAAGACGGCTTTTAGAACACGATATGGTCACTACGAGTATACGGTGATGCCATTCGGAGTTTCTAATGCGCCGGGTGTTTTCATGGAATATATGAACCGTATCTTCCACGAGCAGTTGGATCATTTTGTGGTGGTGTTTATCGATGACATTCTGATTTATTCTAAGTCTCGTGTGGGGCACGAAGAACATTTAAGGATTGTGTTGCAGATTTTGAAAGAGAAGAAGTTGTACGCAAAGTTGTCTAAGTGTGAGTTTTGGTTGTCGGAGGTGAGTTTTCTTGGACATATTATTTCCGGCAATGGTATTAGTGTGGATCCATCCAAGATCGATGCGGTAATGCAATGGGAGACTCCAAAATCGGTTACGGAAATTCGAAGCTTTTTGGGCTTGGCCGGTTACTACCGGAGGTTTATCGAAGGATTTTCAAAGTTAGCACTTCCGTTAACGCAGTTGACTTGTAAAGGAAAGGCTTTTATTTGGGATGTTAATTGTGAAGAGAGTTTCATGGAATTAAAGAGAAGGTTAACAACAGCGCCCGTTTTGATTTTGCCGAATCCTACGGAACCTTTTGTGGTTTATTGCGATGCTTCTTTGTCAGGATTGGGTGGTGTATTGATGCAAGATGGGAAGGTCGTGGCGTATGCTTCTAGGCAGTTGAGAGTGCATGAAAAGAATTATCCTACTCATGATTTGGAGTTAGCGGCCGTGGTGTTCGTTTTGAAAATTTGGAGGCACTATCTTTATGGTGCAAGATTTGAAGTTTTTAGCGATCACAAGAGTTTGAAGTATTTGTTTGATCAAAAGGAATTGAATATGAGGCAAAGGAGATGGCTAGAACTTTTGAAGGACTATGATTTTGGTTTAAATTATCATCCGGGTAAGGCGAATGTGGTAGCCGATGCCTTAAGTCGGAAGTCGTCGCACGTGTCTACTTTGATGGTTAGAGAGTGGGAACTCTTGGAGAACTTTAGAGATTTGAGTTTGGTTTGTGAGTTAACGCCGAGTAGTGTGAAGCTTGGTATGTTGCAGGTCACGAATGATTTCCTTACTACAGTGTGTGAAAAGCAAAAGTTGGATTTGAAATTTGTGGATTTGATGACGAATGGAAATGAAGATTTCAACGTTGATGAATTAGGAGTTTTGAGGTTTCGAGGTCGTATTTGTATTCCCGATGACGCGGATTTGAAAAAGATGATATTGGAAGAGGGACATCGGAGTAACTTAAGTATTCATCCGGGAGCGAATAAGATGTATCAGGATTTGAAGAAGATCTTTTAGTGGTCTGGATTGAAAAGCGATGTTGCTCGTTTTGTGTACTCGTGTTTGACTTGTCAGAAGTCTAAGGTGGAGCATCAGAAGCCTATTGGATTGATGCAACCGTTGGATATTCCGGAATGGAAATGGGATAGTGTATCGATGGATTTTGTTACGGGATTGCCGAATACGCAAAGAGGACATAATGCTATTTGGGTGATTGTTGATAGGCTTACTAAATCGGCTCACTTTATTCCGATTGATATTACTTATTCTTTGGAAAGGTTAGCCGAGATTTATGTTGGCACTATTGTGAAGCTTCATGGAGTTCCTAAGAGTATTGTGTCGGATAGAGATCCTAGATTTACTTCAAGATTTTGGGAGAGTTTGCAAGGTGCTTTGGGTTCTAAGTTGAGATTGAGTTCGGCATATCATCCGCAAACGGATGGTCAAACCGAGAGGACGATTCAATCGTTAGAAGATCTGTTGCGTACTTGTGTGCTTGAACAAGGTGGTGCGTGGGACGGTTATTTAGCGTTGATTGAGTTCACCTATAATAACAGTTTCCATTCGAGTATCGGTATGGCGCCATTTGAGGCTTTATATGGACGGAGATGTCGAACACCTCTGTGTTGGCATGAGACGGGTGAAAGGTCGGTAGTTGGTCCTGAAATGGTACAGCAAACGACGGAAAAGGTGAAATTTATTCGGGAAAAGATGAGAGCTTCTCAGAATAGACAGAAAAGTTATCATGATAAAAGGAGAAAGGATCTCGAGTTTCAAGAGGGAGACCATGTGTTTTTGAGAGTTACACCGGTTACGGGTGTGGGTCGTGCCTTGAAGTCGAGAAAGTTGACTTCTCGTTTTATTGGTCCGTATCAGATTGTCTCACGGGTTGGTGCTGTGGCGTATCGTGTGGCGTTGCCTCCGAACCTTTCGAATTTGCATGATGTATTCCATGTCTCGCAACTTCGGAAGTATGTTCCGGATCCGTCACATGTGATCCCAATAGATGAAGTTGAAGTAAGAGATAACCTTACAGTTGAAGTTTTACCAGTTAGTATTTTGGACCGTGAAGTTAAGAAACTGAGAGGCAAGGATATTGCGCTTGTGAAAGTGTCCTGGGGAGGTGCCGCGGAAGGCAACATGACTTGGGAATTGGAGAGCAAGATGCGAGAATCGCATCCGGAGTTGTTTGAATCAGGTGATATTTTCGAGGACGAAAATTTCTAAAGTGGGGGAGAGTTGTAACGCCCCGATTCTGAATTCCCATTATTGGTTGAGTCTTTTAATTTATTTAATTGATGTTTGTTTTAAATTGAGAAATTATATATTGCTATGTGGTGTTTTGCTTATTTTATCTATTTTTACCGATTCAGAGAGTTTTCGGGGAATTAGAGTAAAAAGGGCATTTTAGACATTTAGCACTTTAGTGTGAGAATTGATTGGTAAGTGTTGGAAAGAATTTGAGAGGAAAGAAATAGAGATAGAAATAGAATAAGAGAGGAAAAGGAAGAAAGATAGTAACATAAGAAGAAAAACAAGAGAAAGAAAAGAGGAGAAGAGAAAGAGAAGAGAAAGTGGAGAGGAAAACCTAGAATCATCAAGGGATCATCACCAAAGCTTGCAATCGATCGGTAAGGGTGTGAAACTCCATCATCTCTTTAATGTGTATGATTGTATGTGTATGTGTGTGGATTTTGTAGAGTTTCTACTCTTTTCCACTTAGGTTAGAAGTTGGTTTTGTGAGTAGAATGAGGTTTTAATCGGTTAGAACTCGGATTAGACGATGTAGTTTAGTCGGGTGATGGTTGGGTTGTGCTACTGTGACTGGTTTGGATTTAATCGGTTGGTTGTGTGGAGTTTGGGCTTTGAGACAGCCATGGAAGTTCTGTCTTCGCAAGTTCGCCAGGCGAAAGGCAGCGAAGCTTCGCCAGGCGAAGCCCAGCGAGCTGTAGCGAAGCAAGTCAGAAGCTAATACCCTGTATTCGCTGGCAAGTTCGCCAGGCGAGGTGAGTTGGTGAAGGTTCGCCAGGCGAGTGGGTAGCGAGCCTCAGCGAGTAATTCCAGAATTACTCCCAGTGGACTTCGCTGGGGAGTTCGCCAGGCGAAGGCCAGCGAGCACTCGCTGCGTGGCTTCGCCAGGCGAAGGTTGGCGAACCTGGCAGTGTTATTTGTTCTGCTGTTTGTTCAAGGCATGATGTTTGGTTGATCCAATTATGATTAATGCCCATATGAATGATTGACGTGTGAACTGTTTCAACATATTGTGCTGTGGGTGACCGAAAGGCGTGAATCCTAGATTGTGGAGCCGATTGTGAATCTTAATCGTTTGATAATGTTGTGCGTTTGCTCGAATTAGATAGAAATGCATTGATGGATTAATAGGTATGTTAACCTTGTGTGAAATGGTGTATAATGTGAATGCATAATGAATATATGTGATGTATGTGATAAATGCAATGAGTATGTTTGTGAACATAGTATGCATTTTTGTGATTGATCCCGTGGAGGATTTGTAGAACCTCGTATGATACGATGGTTATATTCGATTCCGTGGGGAATCGGTTGCATTGAGTGATTCCTTGGAGAATCGGTTGCATTGTGTGATTCCTCGGAGAATCGGTCATAACATGTAATCCCGTGGAGGATTGGTTAGAGTATTTGATTCCGTGGAGAATCTGCTGAGTACTTGATCCCGTGGAGGATCTGCTGAATATTCGATTCCATGGAGAATCTGATGAATATTTGATTCCGTGGAGAATCTGCTGAGTACTTGATCCCGTGGAGGATCTGCTGAATACTCGATTCCTTAGGGAATTTGTTGAATGAGTCGGTACCGCATTTGCATCTGCATAGAGTCGTGTGTCGGTCTCTATGAGTTGCATGAGTCATCTATGTATGATGCATTGGTTGTGTGAATATAACTGTGTATGTTTTATGTGATTGTTTGGAGAAAATATAGTGAATGTTCATGTGTATGTGTAGAGACATGATTATTTGTATATGCTTAATGTGGTGAGAACATAATTTGAGTATAACTTGTATAATTATGGAGTTATGTATATATACAATTTTATGCATTAACTGTTATGATGTTGTTTCTCACCCTTCTGCTGTTTTCTAATGCTCTATGAGGCATTGCAGAGTAGGAAGCTGGAGGTTCTTTTGTGAAGTGATGTCTTCATTCTTTTTGGTCAATGGCTCTGATATGTAACATCTGGGTAGTTAGGAAGTCTTTGACTCTTTTGGAGTTACATTTGTTTTGATTCTTTTGTGATACATATGTGTATGTATCTGTTGTGGATACGTTGTAAAACATGAATTAACTGATGGTTGTATATACTTTTATGAATGAGATCGATTCAATATTTGGATGTTTCCGCTTTATTCTAAATATTGAGATGTGGGTTACCCATTGTTGCATATCTATTTTGAGCAGGTATCGTATGTGTTTAATTTCATGATAATGTGATGCGCCTCTTTTGTACCATGTTTTAATCAAACTCTGATGAAATAAATTTTCAATGTGCCTAATTGATTTATCTAATTTATTTGGGGTATAGAAAGGGGGTGTTACAGACTCCGGTTATTACGTTGAGCGTTCAGGCTCCGGTCAGTTTCGTTGTGTATCCAGACTCCGGTTATTACGTTGAGCGTTCAGGCTCCCGTCAGTTTCGTTGAGTATCCAAACTCGGGTTATTACGTTGAGCGTTCAGGCTACGGTCAGTTTTGTTGGGTATCCAGACTCCGGTTATTACGTTGAACGTTCAGGCTCCGGTCAGTTTTGTTGTGTATCTAGACTCCGGTTATTACGTTGAGCGTTCAGGCCCTGGTCAGTTTCGTTGGGTATCCAGACTCCGGTTATTACATTGAGCGTTCAGGCTCCGGTTAGTTTCGTTGAGTATCCAGACTCCGGTTATTACGTTGAGGGTTCAGACTCCGGTCAGTTTTGTTGGGTATCCAGACTCCGGTTATTACATTGAGCGTTCAGGCTTCGGTCAGTTTCGTTGGGTATCCAGACTCTGGTTATTACGTTAAGCGTTCAGGCTCCGGTCATTTTCGTTGTGTATCCAGACTCCAGTTATTACGTTGATCATTAGGCTCCAGTCAGTTTTGTTGAGTATCCAGACTCCGGTTATTACATTGAGCGTTCAGGCTCCGGTTAGTTTCGTTGAGTATCCAGATTCCGGTATTATGTTGAGCGTTCAGGCTCCGGTAAATTTCGTTGGGTATCCAAACTCCGGTTAATACGTTGAGCGTTCAGGCTCCGGTCAGTTTTGTTTGGTATTCAGACTTCGGTTATTACATTGAGCGTTCAGGCTCCGGTCAGTTTTGTTGGGTATCCAGACTCCGGTTATTACGTTGAGCGTTCAGGCTCCGGTCAGTTTCGTTGGGTATCCAGACTCCGGTTATTACGTTGAGCGTTCAGGCTCCGGTCAGTTTCGTTGGGTATCCAGACTCTGGTTATTACGTTGAACGTTCAGGCTCCGGTCAGTTTTGTTGGGTATCCAGACTTCGGTTATTACGTTGAGTGTTCAGGCCCTGGTCAGTTTCCTTGGGTATCCAGACTCCGGTTTTTACGTTGAGCGTTTAGGCTCAGGTCAGTTTTGTTGGGTATCCAGACTCCGGTTATTACGTTGAGGGTTCAGGCTCCGGTCAGTTTTGTTGGGTATCCAGACTCCGGTTATTACGTTGAGCGTTCAGGCCCTGGTCAGTTTCGTTGGGTATCCAGACTCCGGTTTTTACGTTGAGCGTTCAGGCTCCGGTCAGTTTTGTTGGGTATCCAGACTCCGGTTATTACGTTGAGGGTTCAGGCTCCGGTCAGTTTCGTTGAGTATACAGACTCCGGTTATTACATTGAGCGTTCATGCTCCGGTCAGTTTCGTTGGGTATCCAGACTCTGGTTATTACGTTGAACGTTCAGGCTCCGGTCAGTTTTGTTGGGTATCCAGACTCCGGTTATTACGTTGAGCGTTCAGGCCCTGGTCAGTTTCGTTGGGTATCCAGACTCCGGTTTTTACATTGAGCGTTCAGGCTCCGGTTTGTAGGATCAAGCGCTTACCACTAGGCCAAAAGCAATTGCTGTTAGTCAGGGCGCAACTATCTTTCTTAAAGTGAACCCCAAGGGGCCTACCTAGCTCACCTAACACACTTGTGTAGGCGCCCATGGGTGGGATGTTAAGCCCATCGAATCCCTCAGGGAGACGCTGAATTAAATAATCCAACAATCTCCCTCCCAGTGTCAGCCGGGGGGATTCGAACCCGTGACCTTGCTCTGATACCACTTGTAGGATCAAGCACTTACCACTAGGCCAAAAGCAATTGCTGTTAGTCAGGGCGCAACTATCTTTCTTAAAGTGAACCCCAAGGGGCCTACCTAGCCCACCTAACACACATGTGTAGGCGCCCATGGGTGGGATGTTAAGCCCATCGAATCCCTTAGGGAGACGCTGAATTAAATAATCCAACACGGTTAGTTTCGTTGAGTATCCAGACTCCGGTTATTACGTTGAGGGTTCAGGCTCCGGTCAGTTTTGTTGGGTATCCAGACTCCGGTTATTACATTGAGCGTTCAGGCTCCGGTTAGTTTCGTTGGGTATCCAGACTCCGGTTATTACTGTTGCACCCCAAAATTTGACCAACCGGTTCCCATATCTGGTTTATGTTTCGACGCATATTTGCGTTCGCATTCGCATTTTGCATACATGGCATTTTCCTTAGTCAGGTTGATTTTGATCGGGATTATCGCCCCTGGCGTTTCAGGCAGTTCAGGCCGGTTGGAATAAAAGTCTGTTGAGAATTGGTGCTCGTTCCCTGTGTTTTCAGGCCATCTCGGTGCCCGGGTTTCGCTAAGGTTGCGCAATTGTGCTTTAATCGGCTTTATGGCATTTTTAGGATTTTTCTTTTATTTTTCTGGATTTTTAATGCATTTAAATGAATTTTTCTGGATTTAATAGATTTTTTTATAATTTTTAGAGTTGTAAATAAATTTTCTTTTCTTTTTTAGAGATTTAATAGATTTTTGAATTTCTAGATATTATTTTTCTTTTAAAAGAATAGATTTTAATAGATATAAATAGATACTATCTTTTCTTAAATGAGAGTAGATTTTAAATAGATAATGTTTGTTTTTAGGGTTTATTAGATTCAATTGTTTTTTCAGATTTTTAAATAGGGATTAATTGTTTTTTTTTAGATTTTTTTTAGATTTTATTTGTTTTTTAAAATGTTAATAGATTAGATTTTTAAAAAATAGGATTAATTGTTTTTAGATTTGATTTTTCAGAATTAATTAGGGTTTTTAAAAATAATTTTTTAGAAATTAAATAATAGTTTTTAGATATTTTTCAGCTTAATTAGGAGTTTATTTCTTAATTTTCGTTTTTAGTTAATTAGGTTTAATAATAGATTTTAATTAGGAGTTTATTTTGTTAATTTTCATTTTATAGTTTAATTAGGTTTTTTCAGTTTTAATTTTGTGCAGTTGATCAAATTTTATTAGCCCTTAATCATCATTAAGTCAGGTCATTATCCAAGTGGGCCAGTATCCAGATCAGGCCCAGTCAAAAGATCCATTTGCAGTGCCACTTGGCAGTATAAATACGTGGCCACGCGTACAGCTCTGGGTTGGACACCTCACTCTCTCTTTCCCTCAGAACTCGCCACTTGGCACTCATGCAATAACTCCACAGCCACACGTGTAACACACTCGTTCCACTCCTCTGCCACCCGTCCCCTCGCCGGAAGCCCTTCACCGCCGGCCATGCAAAGATTGGCGGCCACCCTAACTACTCGTCGGCGTTCACTCTAACTGTTGCCGGAGACCGTTAACTCACCGGAAACGCCATTTTTCCAGAAATTTACCTAGATCTTCATCTTCTTCATCGTCCACCTTCATCCATATTCCACCGGAGCATTCAGATTCTCACCGGAAACTTCATCGGTTGTTCATCAATATTCCCAGAATATCTTCAGAAACCTTCAACTCTCCCCAAGAACATCCAATGTCTTCCTTCAAGCCTCGTTTTCCAGACCTTCGAGAATGATATGGTGTTATTCATGAGCATTCCAGATTCGTGAAGACCTTCGTCCAAATCTTCATGCTTTCTCCAGGAGATCCAAAAACACCTTAGTCCAAACGTTCATCAGGTCTTCAGCAACCAATTGTTCGTCAAAGGTTTCTTCAAGATCTTCAAAGATCTTCGAAGATCTTCATCGATTCATCAAGTTCCTCCAGAAATTCTCCGTAAGAACAAATCTTCATCAACATTCTTCGTCATCTCCAGATTTTCGCTTGAAGATCCTCCGTCCAAGAACCTTCAGTATTCATCATCAACACTTGTCATCGCTAGTCTCCAGGTTCTTCCAAGTCTTCCAGACGCATCTTCTTCATCAGATTCTCCAGGTTTGTTTCTTCTTCCTTGACTCATTACGCCTTCATAGTTGTTCAGTTAGATTGAGATTTAGGTTGTGATTGTTAGGGGTTGAATGGAATTAGGTGAGGGATCGTGATAGGATTTTGCGAGGCAAGGTTAAATTAGGTTTGAGTTGAACTGAGTTTAAGGTGATGAACACATTAGAGTTTGGATGAAGGAATCCATGCGCTTGAGAGGTTTCAGAGGGAAACGGCGTTTAGGGTTTGATTGGGAGAAGATGAACAGTGGTTGGAATGGAGAAGAGGAGAGGTTTTGTTTAGGGTTTCGCTGATGTTGGGTGAGAATTGGGCTCGGGCATTAGGCCCAGTCCCAAATGTGCTGACCATACTCCCTTGGTTTCTCGTCACAACCCCCTCCCCTGGTTTGAATTTGGATTGGGCCTTAGGCCATTTACTACCCACACCCCCAGTTTGGGGCCCAGAATGAATAACAAGCGTATTACCCGCTAACTGCACCCCCCAGTTTATTTTGTGTTATGGTTTTGTTCTTTTTCTGAAGCAACCATGGGCCTAGTGCGTTCTGCTGAACGCACCCCCCCCCCTTTTTTCTGGGCCCAATATTTCCTGAAGTATATAATTGCTGGCGACACCCCCCTGCTATATCATTTTAATTGAATTACTTTTTTCTTTTCATCTGCCTTTAGTTTACCAAATAATTCATAAAAAATCCAAAAATGACCAATTTTGCATGGGATTTTTTCCCTCATTTTAATAATGATGTCAAGAAAATTGTGAGAAAATAAAAATAGTATTTTAGTCACTTTTCCATTTATGGTGAATTTTCACACTTAATTGCTTTTATTTTCATTTTGTTTGTACATATATTTTGGTGAATTTTGTTTAGCCATTTAAATTCGTATTTTGATTCCATTCTTTTTGCACTAGCTAGATTAGAACATTAGGTATCCCCTGGATTTATTTCACATTTTTGTGATTAAATCTTGATTATTTTTGAATAGAGAATATTAGGTTAGTATAATTAGGGTTCAAACTCAACATAGGTGCATTCTAACATTTTATTTTGGGGTTTTTAGCATGAATTAGGTTATGGGATATATAGGGTATGTAGGGTAGATATAGAAATCCCCTTATAATAAATCTTAGAATTTTAAATACTATTTTACTATTTTTAGTATATTTTGCCAATGGTGTGTTTGTTTGGTGTTCCCACTTGGGTTTTTTTATCTGATTGCTTGGGCTTTTGAGCTTTTCTTTGGGGTATGGGGATTGGTTTGAGCTTGTGGAGTGTGAAGACATCAAAAGAGAAGATTGAAGATGATAATCAATGTTGAAGCTTGAAGATTGCTTGAGCTGGGAGTTGGTTGAAGACATAGGAGATAGGAATAAGCAGAGCCATAGAATAGACTGAATTTTTTGCATAAACATGGATAGCTTCCTGTGCTTCCATTCCTCTCTATGACATGAAGTCCCTCTATGATATTCACCTCCCTCCTTTGGAGGGATAAGTGGTTTTATCTAGGAGGTAGAACTTTGAGGGAAACAGTCTGTTACAATGTCAGTTGTTTGTAGGCTTCCTTTGGTTGTCAATGAACTGTTTGACATTCAATTTATTCTGATAAATCAATTCATCTAGGAGAGCTTGTCTTGAAGAAAGAAGCCATTGAAGATAGAGACGAATATCAAAGATTGCCAAAGATGAAGATTATTCATGTCAGAGATGTGCAATTGGTGAGCTAGGGTTTACTGCTGTCTGGAGCTATTTGATGTCTGATGCTGTCAACTGGTTAAGATTCTGTGCTTGCTTGAGCCTGGTGATTTCTGGGAGATGGAAGCTTGTTGTAGCTTGGGTCTCATTGGAGCTTGACTTTTGGGGGTCATTGGGAGATTGCTGTTAATCAACTGCCAGAGTTGGGTGTTTTTTTTAGAGTTGCTGTTGTAGGAGCTGGTGTGCTGTCAGGGCTGGTTTTGGGGTTTTATTTTCTTTGCGTATTGTTTGTTAATTTTCCCATTAGGGTTGAAGTGAAGTTGTTTCACTTTGCCCATTGTTTTCTAGGTTCGAGGTTGAGTGGGACTCCCTTGCCTCGCTTGTACTGTTGCATTCATGCATTTTACTGCTTTACTGTATATATGTTGTTGCTTTTCCGTTTATCCCCTTAGGATCTGTGTTTCTCTCTGCGCAAGAGAGAAATATGACAGACATTAGGCTCTCATCCATGCATGACAACATTAAGATAGTTTTGATTCCCATTTAAACCCTAGGTTTTAGAATTCTTTCTCTTCTATCTCAAAACAATCAAAAAATACAATAAAAGGATAAACATCAATAAAAGACAATTCTTGCGTAAAAGACTGTAAACCAATCAAAAGAGTCATTTCTGTCCGCTTGGACCCGTAATCAGGAGAAAACCTTTTTCAGAAGGATAAAAAACAATCAAGACAAACTTGTGTCGTACGTGGCCCGAACTACGTTTGCTCTGATCTTTCATGCTGTATGAAAGTACGTAGGCATAGGATGCGATATCCTAGCAAGCAATCTTCCCCTCCTTTCCCGTAGGTAGGCGAACTACGTTGACTCTGATTTCTCGTTCCAGACGGGAATACGTAGGCATAAAGTGCGATACTTTACCGAGTCATTTTATTTTCTTTTAACCCCAGACCTGTAGAATAGATAGAATAACAATCCGTACTAGAAAACAAGCGTGGATCCCGTTGAGTACGACAGACGTGAGGGGTGCTAATACCTTCCCCTTGCGTAACCGACTCCCGAATCTAGGATTTGGTTGCGATGACCATTTCTTTCTCGTCTTTGCGGTAGGTTTACTTCGAGTGTTTCCTTTCCCTTCCTTGTGATAAATAACGCACGGTGGCGACTCTTCTGTTCAGCCAGCACCAATTTTCGCAGTAGCGACAACTGGCGACTCTGCTGGGGACTGCGATGGTTCCTTATGCATTTGGGATCCAACGTCCCTTAAGAGAGTCAATCCTAGCGCTTGTTTTCCCGTCGTGGGTGTTGTATAGATTTACTGTTCTGTCTTTACTTTCCGCATTTTATTATCAGCTTTATATTGTTATTGCTGTCGTGGGAAGGGGGTAATCTATTGAGATATAAGCCGGACCTGGGCTTGAGGTTACACATAGATTTAGAGATAGTAGTGGTTAGCCTGCTTGCTTAGCTCGCACCAGCTAGCCGCGAAATCTCACTCGGACGAGATTCTCTTTGATGCTTCTTACCTGGCCCTTAGGGCTCGACAAGTTGTCTTGTTATGCTGGATAGACAACTGTGCCCGGGGCACCATATTCAGAACTTTATGTCGCTCCTCTTGCAAATCAGCGGACTTGTGGCCGAGGTTATCAGAATCAGAACGGACCTCGTAACGACTTGGAACGGAGGAATGCTCCTTCCCATCCGGTGCCTATGCCGTGTAGCCTGTTGCGACCATCTTTGATCAAGAGTTCTTCGGTGGAACCTAAAGCTCTTAAGCCTGTGCCAGAACCTTATCCTCCTGGGTGCAATCCCCACGTTCAGTGTAGTTACCATGGCGGATCCCCGGGGCACTCAACTGAAGATTGCAAAGCTTTTAGGCAACAGTATAACAGTCGATCGACCAAGAGTGCATTTCCTTTCCAGAAGGAGTTCTGTCTGTTCACGCCTACCTCTCAGCTGTCTGAGCTTGCAGATTCCGAGGGTTTATTTTCGAGAAGCCAGTGGTCCAGACAGGCCGACACCCTCAGCATTGGCAGTCCTAAGGTTGTTATCATTTGCATTTGTAGTTTCTTTTCTGTTAGTTACTACTTGCTGTTAAATATTGTTTGTTTCGAATGGTAATATTGATAAAGTGACTATGCATTTTTATGAATTAATCATGTCGCTGTCGCTCATTTATTGCATTGCACTGACACTTGCATTTTATTTACTCCACTTTATCACTATGATTAGCAAAGATTGGAGGGAGGATGACGAAACTGAATACTCATAACCGATGATCGTATGCTTTCAGATAAAACCTTGCCGATGACGTATAAGGCATTGTTTCAAATCCCCTAAACACTGGAGATATAAGGAGTTAGTCCCTTGTTAACCACTTCGAGCCAGGAAGTATAAGTTTTTCGGACTTTTTAACCCTCACATCTTAACCCGGGGCAGGGTAGTTGTCAGTTAGCTTGACCGAGCGTTCAAGTCTTACAGAGGAATGTTGTCTTTCGAGGACCAATCACATCGCATTTTTCCCCAGAGGTCGTACCTCGTCCACCACAATGGTTAAACCTCACCAATCAGGAGTAAGACAGTTACAATCCTTTCGGAGCAATCAAGACAATCAGTGTCACACGACTTTGTTCCAAGAGAAAAAAGAAAGAATAAGAGAGCCCGCTAAGTAAAAAGAAAAAGAAAAAGCTGGAAAGCTAATACTTAGGCAAAAATTAGGGCATCCCGCTGGACTTCAAAAGAAAAAATCTAAAAGAACTCAAAGGGAGTCAGTCCAGGCAAAAGTTAGGGAATCAAAAGAACGAAAAGAAAGGATATAAAAAGAAAATCCTCGAACAAGGACAAAATCGTGTGGATACAGACACCGAAAACGGGAAAGGAGTAACTGTCATTCCGAAAGAGCCTTGTGAATTCCTTAACTATGGTTCTTACCAGTCAACATACCCCTCGAAGAGGCGAGCGCTCGAGCCAGGTTAACTGAACTTTAGGATCGGAGATCATCACGTAGAAGGGGTGGGTACAAATCATAATTTGAGCCAAATATCCTTTGTTTCACGAACCGTGAACCCGACCACGATACAGCCCTTAAAAGACCTAATTGAGGCAAGGTTTATTCTGAAGGGGCATTACGGTAAGGTTGAGTAACCTGACTCCCTCTTGATTTGCTAGTCATATCCTTGTTGTATTTTTCACTGATCACGTAAGCACTACGTTTGAACTTTGGTTCATTCGTCACTCACAATCATGACACGTAAATGAGTGACAACACTTTTTTTTTCAAAATTTGCATGAACACTGCATTAAAATTACCATTCGGGACTGAACAATTTTACTTGCAGGTCGGTAGTTGACAAGAAGGAAATTCCACCAGGGGATAATCAAACAGGATTGAATAATTCAACAGTCTGGATCAGAATGGTGTATATTGTGAAATCCTGTAAATCTGGGGCATTAACTTTCAGTGAGTTCAGAATCAGTCGGTCTGAGGACCAGCCCCGAAGCATCGGCTGATTACGCGACAACAGTTGATCAGAAGCGAATCTTCTAGAGAGCCAATAAGAGGCAGTTATCCAGAATGCTATGTTTGATCAGGGCAGGTTAAGTCGCTCAACGCTCGTTCAGGGGCAAATCACTCCCGAGATAGCGAAACCAACTATGGTGATGATTGTTTAATTGAGGTTGAATCCTTTTGTCGTGCAAACATCGGGGTAAGCCATCGCAAGGTCGTATTGTAACAAGGTGCTTTCGGTTCAGAGTGGGTTTTTTCCAAGAACCAGATTAAGGCAAAGTCATTGCAGACAGGGGCATGCCATCCTAAGAGCGCAGAGGTTATTCTTTATTCGAGAGGCATTCGATTCGAAGTATCTCGCTGAAGTTCAGAATACTGGGGCAGTTCATATCAAACCATCAGGGTACAAATTTTCAGACTATCCCACAGAGGTTCCTGCAGGCCGGGGCATAACAGAGGCGAAAGAATTGTTCTTCTCAGTGTCATCAGAGTTACTCAGAGCTACTTGAGCAGATTCAGCCAATCTTCAAGTTTGAGACAAATATCGGGAAATCGTGCTGCCACCCATTGACCCTTCAAATAGAAGCCGTGAATTCATACAGGATATTGTCCAGCATCAGGCGTGTATGACCTACCACGGATGTACAGAAGCCCCATCCTACTTGGCATGTTCGGTTATCCCCAGTAAAGTCGTACATTCGAGAATCAGTTAATCTGGGGCAATTAGGTCGAGATTTGGCAAATCTCTCGCAGCTATGGGCACTGCTCCACGAGTCAGTCGATCAGGGGCAAAAGATTGTTGCAAGACCGGGGAAGATCACCCTAAAAACAAAAGATGTTGTTGGGACATTCTTTTGGGTTTAACGTGCATAAACAGTTCAGATCTAACCGTCAGGGTACAGAGATCGAAGAGTCCTTATCAGAAGGTTGGTGTCGATTCAGGGGCAAGGTATTGTGAGTAGCACTATGGTTAGCCTTTCCTTTCCAGACGAAATGCTCAGACTGGGGCATGTTGGTATTTTTGGGGCAAATTTCCGAGAAGGAATAGAGTTCATGTTGCCCTAACCAGAGGCTTTTGACGAAAGGACTTAATCAGTATGTGATGTGAATCCCCACGCAGGTCGCACTTCATTCCCGAAGCTGAGATGACGTTGGCCTTTACTGAAGAAGGATCAATTCCCCCAGCTAGCCGCAGCTTATCCAAAGGATATTATCCAGCAGGTCAAGGTTAATGCTCGCCACAAGATGTCTATCCTTCACACAGTGATAGTCCCGAGTTCGTGAACTATAGCCAGATGGTTTACTTTTCCCAGCAGGGTCATTTGTCTTCAACAGAATTGATGATTCCAAGATTGTAGGCTGTATTCAGACAGTGTGGTGTCCCCCAGAAGGATTCCCTATCCCGAGCAGAGTTGTTTAGCCTCAGAAGACTAATATTTCAAAACTTGTGAGCTGTACCCAGACAATCTATTTTCCCCAGTAGAGATTCCCTTCCCAGTAGGGTCATTTATTCTCCCCAACGGAGTCAGTTTATTTTCCCCAAGAGAGTCGTTTCGTCCCCAGCGGAGTTCTCTCTTTTCAGCAAGTGTTTTCTTTCCTCCCAGTGGAAATCGAAGGTTAAAACTCTCCCCGACAAAGTTGGTTGTGTGTCCTGGCATTTATTTTGCCGGAATACTTTGTGATACCCGTTCACTCCCCAGCAGGGTGATATTTGTCCTCGACGGCCAAGATTAATGAAGCAAGCTTGTTAGAGCTATCCCAGCAGTTCGAGCCTGCATTTGCATCGGCATATAGTGTCATATTTGCATCCACCAAACAAAAAAACGCGTAGCATTTCCATATTGTATGGAGCATTACGCCATTATCAAACATACGCATTTTGAAACATAGATCAGGTTGGTTGACTTTTTGCTTTCAGGTGTGGTTTTCAATAGGAGTATGGAGCTCTAAAAGCTCAGATATTACCAGACAATCGAGGTCTCACCGGGAGACGTGTGATGACATAGTTCAGTTTATTATTTTCCCCACAGAGTTGCCAATTGAGGCGGTATTGTATCCGGCCAGCGGAATGTTTTTTTCAAGATTTGTTGTTGCGGCAACGTTTCAGGTTTTCATAAAATCAAAGTTCAGAAGTAGCCACTTGTTATCAAGACGAGTGTTTGACAGTTGTTTTCGGAATATCCCCAGCAGAGTTAGTTACTGCAGCGAATAGGCAAAGAAGCTATGTCCGAGAAGATTTCCTGTGTTGTAGGCAGAAGTGTATTCCCGTATTGGATAGGCGGATGAAGATTTTCCTGTGTTGTAGGCAGAAGTGTATTCCCGTATTGGATAGGAGGAAGAAGATTTTCCTGTGTTGTAGGCAGAAGTGTATTCCCGTATTGGATAGGCGGAAGAAGATTTTCCTGTGTTGTAGGCAGAAGTGTATTCTCGTATTGGATAGGCGGAAGAAGATTTCTTGTGATGTAGGCAGAAGTGTATTCCCGTATTAGATAGGCGGAAGAAGATTTTCCTGTGTTGTAGGCAGAAGTGTATTCCCGTATTGGATAGGCGGAAGAAGATTTCCTGTGATGTAGACAGAAGTGCGTTCCCGTATTGGATAGGCGGATGAAGATTTCCTGTGTTGTAGGCAGAAGTATGTTCCCGTATTGGATAGGCGGATGAAGATTTTCCTATGTTGTAGGCAGAAGTATGTTCCCGTATTGGATAGACGGATGAAGATTTTCCTGTGTTGTAGGCAGAAGTATGTTCCCGTATTGGATAGGCGGATGAAGATTTTCCTGTGTTGTAGGCAGAAGTATGTTCCCGTATTGGATAGGCGGATGAAGATTTTCCTGTGTTGTAGGCATAAGTGTATTCCCGTATTAGATAGGCGGATTAAGATTTTCCTGTGTTGTAGGCAGAAGTATGTTCCCGTATTGGATAGGCGGATGAAGATTTTCCTGTGTTGTAGGCAGAAGTGTATTCCCGTATTGGATAGGCGGAAGAAGATTTTCCTGTGTTGTAGGCAGAAGTGTGTTCCCGTGTTGGATAGGCGGATGAAGATTTTCCTGTGATGTAGACAGAAGTATGTTCCCGTATTGGATAGGCGGATGAAGGTTTCATGAAATTTAGACAGATGTATTTTCCCATATTAGATAGACAGAAGTGTATTCTCGGTGATTTGGCAGAAGTGTATTCCCGCATTGGATAGGCGGATGAAGAGTTTGTGTGATATAAACAAAAAGATATTCCCGTATTGGATAGGCGGACGAAGTGTTACTAGACCGACGCATGTGTCCCGTGAGAGATAGGCGGATGAACTTTCCTGTATCTAGACGGATGATTTCCCCGCAGGGAACATAGTATGTGTCCCATGACAAGACAGAATCGCGTTCCTATATTCGACAAAAGTATTCTCCCAGTGAAGTCATTAAGTTTATTCCAATATTGACAAAATAGTGTTGAAATCAGATCTGTGGATATTGTTCCCCAAATAGTGGTGCAGTTATTTTGCGGTTTATTTTTTGCAGTTGGCAAATTTTCGGGTTTATTTTGTATTCAACCGTCTCGTACCTCGATGTTTGAAGGTTGTTCGCTCTTCAACCCTTCAGGTCCAAGCCGCTTGAATAGGGGCAGCTGTTGCACCCCAAAATTTGACCAACCGGTTCCCATATCTGGTTTATGTTTCGACGCATTTTTGCGTTCGCATTCGCATATTGCATACATGGCATTTTCCTTAGTCAGGTTGATTTTTATCAGGATTATCGCCCCTGGCGTTTCAGACAGTTCAGGCCGGTTGGAATAAAAGCCTGTTGAGAATTGGTGCTCGTTCCCTGTGTTTTCAGGCCATCTCGGTGCCCGGGTTTCGCTACGGTTGCGCAATTATGCTTTAATCGGTTTAATCGGCTTCATGACATTTTTAGGATTTTTCTTTTATTTTTCTGGATTTTTAATGCATTTAAATGAATTTTTCTGGATTTAATAGATTTTTTTATAATTTTTAGAGTTGTAAATAAATTTTCTTTTCTTTTTTAGAGATTTAATAGATTTTTGAATTTCTAGATATTAATAGATATAAATAGATACTATCTTTTCTTAAATGAGAGTAGATTTTAAATAGATAATGTTTGTTTTTAGGGTTTATTAGATTCAATTGTTTTTTCAGATTTTTAAATAGGGATTAATTATTTTTTTTTTAGATTTTTTTTTTAGATTTTATTTGTTTTTTAAAATGTTAATAGATTAGATTTTAAAAAAATAGGATTAATTGTTTTTAGATTTGATTTTTCAGAATTAATTAGGGTTTTTAAAGATAATTTTTTAGAAATTAAATAATAGTTTTTAGATATTTTTCAGCTTAATTAGGAGTTTATTTCTTAATTTTCGTTTTTAGTTAATTAGGTTTAATAATAGATTTTAATTAGGAGTTTATTTTGTTAATTTTCGTTTTATAGTTTAATTAGGTTTTTTCAGTTTTAATTTTGTGCAGTTAATAAAATTTTATTAGCCCTTAATCATCATTAAGTCAGGTCATTATCTAAGTGGGCCAGTATCCAGATCAGGCCCAGTCAAAAGATCCATTTGTAGTGCCACTTGGCAGTATAAATACGTGGCCACGCGTATAGCTCTGGGTTGGACACCTCACTCTCTCTTTCCCTCAGAACTCGCCACTTGGCACTCAAGCAATAACTCCACAGCCACTCGTGTAACACCCTCGTTCCACTCCTCTGCCACCCGTCCCCTCGCCGGAAGCCCTTCACCGCCGGCCATGCAAAGACCGGCGGCCACCCTAACTACTCGCCGGCGTTCACTCTAACCGTCGCCGGAGACCGTTAACTCACCGGAAACGCCATTTTTCCAGAAATTTACCCAGATCTTCATCTTCTTCATCGTCCACCTTCATCCATATTCCACCGGAGCATTCAGATTCTCACCGGAAACTTCATCGGTTGTTCATCAATATTCCCAGAATATCTTCAAAAACCTTCAACTCTCCTTAAGAACATCCAATGTCTTCCTTCAAGCCTCGTTTTCCAGACCTTCGAGAATGATATGGTGTTATTCATGAGCATTCCAGATTCGTGAAGACCTTCATCCAAATCTTCATGCTTTCTCCAGGAGATCCAAAAACACCTTAGTCCAAACGTTCATCAGGTCTTCAGCAACCAATTGTTCGTCAAAGTTTTCTTCAAGATCTTCAAAGATCTTCGAAGATCTTCATCGATTCATCAAGTTCCTCCAGAAATTCTCCGTAAGAACAAATCTTCATTAGCATTCTTCGTCATCTCCAGATTTTCGCTTGAAGATCCTCCTTCCAAGAACCTTCAGTATTCATCATCAACACTTGTCATCGTGTAACACCCCCTTTCTATACCCTCAAATTAATACATTTAATCAATTAGGCACTTAGAAAATTTATTTCATCAGAGTTTAATTAAAACATGGTATATAAGAGGCGCATCACATTATCATGAAATTAAACACATACTATACCTGCTCAAAATAGATATGCAACAATGGGTAACCCACATCTCAATATTTAGAATAAAAGCGGAAACATCCAAATATTGAATCGATCACATACATAAAAGTATATACAACCATTCAATCAATTCATGCTTTACAACATATCTACAGCAGATACATACACATATGTATCACAAAAGAATCAAAACAAAATAGCTTCAAAAGAGTCAAAGGCTTCCTAACTACCCAGATGTTACATATCAGAGCCATCGACCAAAAAGAATGAAGACATCGCTTCACAAAAAGAACCTCCAGCTTCCTACTCTGCAATGCCTCATAAAGCATTATAAAACAGCAGAAGGGTGAGAAACAACATCATAACAGTTAATGCATAAAATTGTATATATACATATACTCATATTTGCACAAGTTATACTCAAATTATGTTCTCACCACATTAAGCATACACAATTAATCATGCCTCTACACATGCTCATGAACATTCACTATATGTTCCTCCAAACAATCATATATAACATACACAGTTACATTCATACAACTAATGCATCATACACAGATGACTCATGCGACTCATAGAGACCGACACACGACTCTATGCAGATGCAAATGCGGTACCGACTCATTTCAACAAATTCTCTAAGGAATCGAGTATTCAGCAGATTCTCCACGGAATCAAGTATTCAGCAGATTCTCCACGGAATCAAATATTCATCAGATTCTCCATGGAATCGAATATTCAGCAGATTCTCCACGGAATCAAATACTCAGCAGATTCTCCACGGAATCAAATACTCTAGTCAATCCTCCAAGGGATTACATGTTATGACCGATTCTCCGAGGAATCACACAATGCAACCGATTCTCCAAGGAATCTAATGTAATCATCGTATCATACGAGGTTCTGCAAATCCTCCGAGGGATCATTCAACACAAAAATGCATACTAAGATGCTACACAATGCTAATCCTCCGAGGGATCGATCAACACAGAATGCATACTATGTTCACAAACATACTCATTGCATTTATCACATACATCGCATATATCTATCATGCATTCACATTATGCACCATTTCACACATGGTTTACACACATATCAGCCTATCAATGCGTTTCTATTCAATTCAAGCAAATACACAAGATTATCAAACGTTCAAGATTCACCATTTGCTCTACAATCTAGGATTCACACCTTTCGGCCACCCACAGCACGACATGTCGAAACAGTTCACATATCAATCATTCATATAGGCATTAATCATAATTGAATCGGCCAAAAATCATGCTATGAATAAACAGCAAAACAAATAACACTGCCAGGTTCGCCAACCTTCGCCTGGCGAAGCCACGCAGCGAATGCTCGCTGGCCTTCGCCTGGCGAACTTCCCAGCGAAGTCCACTGGGAGTAATTCTGGAATTACTCGCTGAGGCTCGCTACACACTCGCCTGGCGAACCTTCGCCAACTAACTTCGCCTGGCGAACTTGCCAGCGAATACAGGGTGTTAGCTTCTGACTTGCTTCGCTACAGCTTGCTGGACTTCGCCTGGCGAAGCTTCGCTGCCATTCGCCTGGCGAGCCTGCGAAGACAGAACTTCCATGGCTGTTCCAAAGCCCAAACTCCATACAACCAACCGATTAAATCCAAACCAGTCTCAGTGGCACAACCCAACCATCACCCGACTAAACTACATCGTCTAATCCGAGTTCTAACCGATTAAAACCTCATTCTACTCACCAAACCAACTTCTAACCTAAGTGGGAAAAAGAGTAGAAACTCTACAAAATCCAAACACATACACATACAATCATATACATTAAAGAGATGATGGAGTTTCACACCCTTACCGATCGATTGCAAGCTTTGGTGATGATCCCTTGATGATTCTAGGTTTTCCTCTCCACTTTCTCTTCTCTTTCTCTTCTCCTCTTTTCTTTCTCTTGTTTTTCTTCTTATCTTACTATCTTTCTTTCTTTCTTTCTTTTCCCCTCTTATTCTATTTCTATCTCTATTTCTTTCCTCTCAAATTCTTTCCAACACTTACCAATCAGTTCTCACACTAAATTGCTAAATGTCTAAAATGCCCTTTTTACTCTAATTCCCCGAAAACTCTCCGAATCGGTAAAAATAGATAAAATAAGCAAACACCACATAATAATATATAATTTCTCAATTTAAAACAAACATCAATTAAATAAATTAAAAGACTCAACAATTAATGGGAATTCAGAATCGGGGCGTTACAACTCTCCCCCACTTTAGAAATTTTCGTCCTCGAAAATATCACCTGATTCAAACAACTCTGGATGCGATTCTCGCATCTTGCTCTCCAACTCCCAAGTCATGTTGCCTTCCGCGGCACCTTCCCAGGACACTTTCACAAGCGCAATATCCTTGCCTCTTAGTTTCTTAACTTCACGGTCCAAAATACTAACCGGTAAAACGTCAACTGTAAGGTTATCTCTTACTTCAACTTCATCCATTGGGATAACATGTGACGGATCCGGAACATACTTCCGAAGTTGCGAGACATGGAATACATCATGCAAATTCGAAAGGTTCGGAGGTAACGCCACACGATAAGCCACAGCACCAACTCGTGCGACAATCTGATACGGGCCAATAAAACGAGAAGTCAACTTTCTCGACTTCAAAGCACGACCCACACCCGTAACCGATGTAACTCTTAAAAACACATGGTCGCCCTCTTGAAACTCGAGATCCTTTCTCCTTTTATCATGATAACTTTTCTGTCTACTCTGAGAAGCTCTCATCTTTTCCCGAATAAATTTCACCTTTTCCGTCGTTTGCTGTACCATTTCAGGACCAACTACCGACTTTTCACCTGTCTCATGCCAACACAGAGGTGTTCGACATCTCCGACCATATAAAGCCTCAAATGGCGCCATACCAATACTCGAATGGAAACTGTTATTATAGGTGAACTCAATCAACGCTAAATAACCGTCCCACGCACCACCTTGTTCAAGCACGCAACAAATCTTCTAACGATTGAATCGTCCTCTCGGTTTGACCATCTGTTTGCGGATGATATGTTGAACTCAATCTCAACTTAGAACCCAAGGCACCTTGCAAACTCTCCCAAAATCTTGAAGTAAATCTAGGATCTCTATCCGACACAATACTCTTAGGAACTCCATGAAGCTTCACAATAGTGCCAACATAAATCTCGGCCAACCTTTCCAAAGAATAAGTAATATCAATCGGAATAAAGTAAGCCGATTTAGTAAGCCTATCAACAATCACCCAAATAGCATTATGTCCTCTTTGCGTATTCGGCAATCCCGTAACAAAATCCATCGATATACTATCCCATTTCCATTCCGGAATATCCAACGGTTGCATCAATCCACTAGGCTTCTGATGCTCCACATTAGACTTCTGGCAAGTCAAACACGAGTACACAAAACGAGCAACATCGCTTTTCAATCCAGACCACCAAAAGATCTTCTTCAAATCCTGATACATCTTATTCGCTCCCGGATGAATACTCAAGTTACTCCGATGTCCCTCTTCCAATATCATCTTTTTCAAATCCGCATCATCGGGAATACAAATACGACCTCGAAACCTCAAAACTCCTAATTCATCAACTTTGAAATCTTCATTTCCATTCATCATCAATCCACAAATTTCAAATCCAACATTTGCTTTTCACACATCGTAGCAAGGAAATCATTCGTGACATGCAACATACCAAGCTTCACACTACTCGGTGTTAACTCACAAACCAAACTCAAATCTCTAAAGTTCTCCAAAAGTTCCCACTCTCTAACCATCAAAGTAGACACGTGCAACGACTTCCGACTTAAGGCATCGGCTACCACATTCGCCTTACCCGGATGATAATTTAAACCAAAATCATAGTCCTTCAAAAGTTCTAGCCATCTCCTTTGCCTCATATTCAATTCTTTTTTATCAAACAAATACTTCAAACTCTTGTGATCGCTAAAAACTTCAAATCTTGCACCATAAAGATAGTGCCTCCAAATTTTCAAAACGAATACTACGACCGCTAACTCCAAATCATGAGTAGGATAATTCTTTTCATGTACTCTCAACTGTCTAGAAGCATACGCCACGACCTTCCCATCTTGCATCAATACACCACCCAATCCTGACAAAGAAGCATCGCAATAAACCACAAAAGGTTCTGTAGGATTCGGCAAAATCAAAACTGGCGCTGTCGTTAACCTTCTCTTTAATTCCATGAAACTCTCTTCACAATTAACATCCCAAATAAAAGCCTTTCCTTTACAAGTCAACTGCATTAACGGAAGTGTTAACTTTGAAAATCCTTCGATAAACCTCTGGTAGTAACCGGCCAAGCCCAAAAAGCTTCGAATTTCCGTAACCGATCTTGGAGTCTCCCATTGCATTATCGCATCGATCTTGGATGGATCCACACTAATACCATTGCCGGAAATAATATGTCCAAGAAAACTCACCTTCGATAACCAAAACTCACACTTAGACAACTTTGCGTACAACTTCTTCTCTTTCAAAATCCGTAGCACAATCCTTAAATGTTCTTCGTGTTCCTCTCGAGACTTAGAATAAATCAAAATGTCATCGATAAACACTACCACAAAATGATCCAACTGCTCGTGGAAGATACGGTTCATATATTCCATTAAAGCACCCGGCGCATTAGAAACTCCGAATGGCATCACCGTATACTCATAGTGACCATATCGTGTTCTAAAAGCCGTCTTCGAAATATCTTCTTCCTTAACCCGAATCTGGTGATAACCGGATCTCAAATCAATCTTACTAAAAACACGGGCTCCAACTAATTGATCCATCAAATCATCAATTCTTGGAAGTGGATACTTGTTCTTAATTGTCACCTTATTCAACTGCTGATAGTCAATACACAATCGCATACTACCATCCTTCTTCTTTACCAACAATACCGGCGCACCCCAAGGAGAAATGCTCGGTCTTACAAATCTCTTATCCAACAAATCATTCAACTGCTTCTTCAATTCCACCAACTCCGATGCCGACATCCGATACGGGGCCATCGAAATCGGTCTAGTACCCGGAACTAGATTAATAGAAAATTCAACCTCTCTCTTTGGCGGCACATCCACAACATCTTCCGGAAACACTTCAGGAAATTCACAAACCACAGGAAACATGTCGAGCTCAACTTTGCTCTCCACCGACAATGATGCAAACAAACCAAACAACTGAGCTTCGTTCGCTAAAAGTTTCTTCAACTCTTTAGTGGAAAGAAAACTCTCGTCTTCACCATCTTTCAAAGAAGGAAAACTTACTAACTTGTGATAGCAATCCAAATGAACTCTATTAAATTGCAACCAGTTCATACCCAAGATTACGTCCAAACCTTCCAACGGCAAACACACTAAATCCATAACGAAGTCCTTACCATACATGGTCAAAGGACAACTTGCACACACCAAAGAAGTAGTTACCGACCCCGAAGCGGGAGTCCCAATAACCATACCACTACTCAAAGAAACCATACACAAATCCAACCGCTTAGCACACGCAAGGGAAATGAATGAGTGAGTCGCTCCAGTATCAATAATAGCAACTAAAGGCATATCATTAATAAAGCATGTACCTTTAATCAAACGATCCGCCGCATTAGTAGCGTCTGAACCTGCTAATGCGAATACTTTTCCGCCCGCCGGAGCTTGCTTCGATTTGGTACAATTAGGGCTAATGTGACCCACCTCGCCACAATTAAAACACTTCACAGCATTCTTTCTACACTCTGCTGCATCATGTCTAAGGAGCCCACAGTTGGAACACTTCGCCTTGAACTTTCCACAATCATAAGACTTGTGGCCCATCACGCCACACTTAAAACATTTGATCGCACCGGAACCTCCTCCGGGTCTCCTATCAAAGTTTCCCCTATGTTTTCCCTTATCAGCAGGCGTCACATAAGGTCCGCTTTGTACTTGCTGCTTCCCTCTCCTCTCGCTCAAACCCTTATAATGAGTAGAACGAGCTCTACTGTCTTCTTCATAAATTCTACAAGACTCGGTCAAATCCGAAAATCTTCGTATTCTTTGATAACCCACCGCTTGCTTTATATCAGTACGCAAGCCATTCTCATACTTGATACATTTGGAAAATTCCGCCGTAACTGCATCATAGTGAGGGTGAAACTTCACTAACTCAGTAAACTTAGCGGTGTAGTCCACCACCGACATATTACCTTGTTTCAACTCCAGAAATTCCATTTCTCTCTTCCCTTTAACACTTTCGGGATAATACTTCCTTAGAAACTCAGTACGAAATAAATCCCACGTAATCTCCTCATCGTCGACCTCAAGAACTTGCCTCACGCTGACCCACCAGTCATCAGCCTCTTCTCTCAGCATGTGAGTCCCTAGTCTCACCTTGTTCCCTTCAGCACAATCCATCACCCTAAAGATCCTCTCAATTTCCTTTAACCATATCTGGTCACCATCCGGATCAAATCTCCCTTTGAACACCGGTGGTTGGTTCTTCCTGAACTCATCATTCGCATTCACGTTAGGTGCACCCTGCACAGCTCTGGCCATAGCCTCTAATGCCGCTGCCATAGCATTGTCATTACGACCTGCCATATTCTGAGGATTCCCAAAAATAACAACAAGGTTAAACAACCGTTCAACCAACACAACAACAAGACAGACACAACTGACTCAACACTGGCTCTGATACCACTTAATGTAACACCCCCTTTCTATACCCTCAAATTAATACATTTAATCAATTAGGCACTTAGAAAATTTATTTCATCAGAGTTTAATTAAAACATGGTATATAAGAGGCGCATCACATTATCATGAAATTAAACACATACAATACCTGCTCAAAATAGATATGCAACAATGGGTAACCCACATCTCAATATTTAGAATAAAAGCGGAAACATCCAAATATTGAATCGATCACATACATAAAAGTATATACAACCATTCAATCAATTCATGCTTTACAACATATCTACAGCAAATACATACACATATGTATCACAAAAGAATCAAAACAAAATAGCTTCAAAAGAGTCAAAGGCTTCTTAACTACCCAGATGTTACATATCAGAGCCATCGACCAAAAAGAATGAAGACATCGCTTCACAAAAAGAACCTCCAGCTTCCTACTCTGCAATGCCTCATAGAGCATTATAAAACAGCAGAAGGGTGAGAAACAACATAATAACAGTTAATGCATAAAATTGTATATATACATATACTCATATTTGCACAAGTTATACTCAAATTATGTTCTCACCACATTAAGCATACACAATTAATCATGCCTCTACACATGCTCATGAACATTCACTATATGTTCCTCCAAACAATCATATATAACATACACAGTTACATTCATACAACTAATGCATCATACACAGATGACTCATGCGACTCATAGAGACCGACACACGACTCTATGCAGATGCAAATGCGGTACCGACTCATTTCAACAAATTCTCTAAGGAATCGAGTATTCAGCAGATTCTCCACGGAATCAAGTATTCAGCAGATTCTCCACGGAATCAAATATTCATCAGATTCTCCACGGAATCGAATATTCAGCAGATTCTCCACGGAATCAAATACTCAGCAGATTCTCCACTGAATCAAATACTCTAGTCAATCCTCCAAGGGATTACATGTTATGACCGATTCTCCGAGGAATCACATAATGCAACCGATTCTCCAAGGAATCTAATGTAATCATCGTATCATACGAGGTTCTGCAAATCCTCCGAGGGATCATTCAACACAAAAATGCATATTAAGATGCTACACAATGCTAATCCTCCGAGGGATCGATCAACACAGAATGCATACTATGTTCACAAACATACTCATTGCATTTATCACATACATCGCATATATCTATCATGCATTCACATTATGCACCATTTCACACATGGTTTACACACATATCAGCATATCAATGCGTTTCTATTCAATTCAAGCAAATACACAAGATTATCAAACGTTCAAGATTCACCATTTGCTCTACAATCTAGGATTCACACCTTTCGGCCACCCACAGCACGACAGGTCAAAACAGTTCACATATCAATCATTCATATAGGCATTAATCATAATTGAATCGGCCAAAAATCATGCTATGAATAAACAGCAAAACAAATAACACTGCCAGGTTCGCCAACCTTCGCCTGGCGAAGCCACGCAGCGAATGCTCGCTGGCCTTCGCCTGGCGAACTTCCCAGCGAAGTCCACTGGGAGTAATTCTGGAATTACTCGCTGAGGCTCGCTACACACTCGCCTGGCGAACCTTCGCCAACTAACTTCGCCTGGCGAACTTGCAAGCGAATACAGGGTGTTAGCTTCTGACTTGCTTCGCTACAGCTCGCTGGACTTCGCCTGGCAAAGCTTCGCTGCCATTCGCCTGGCGAGCCTGCGAAGACAGAACTTCCATGGCTGTTCCAAAGCCCAAACTCCACACAACCAACCGATTAAATCCAAACCAGTCTCAGTGGCACAACCCAACCATCACCCGACTAAACTACATCGTCTAATCCGAGTTCTAACCGATTAAAACCCCATTCTACTCACCAAACCAACTTCTAACCTAAGTGGGAAAAAGAGTAGAAACTCTACAAAATCCAAACACATACACATACAATCATATACATTAAAGAGATGATGGAGTTTCACACCCTTACCGATCGATTGCAAGCTTTGGTGATGATCCCTTGATGATTCTAGGTTTTCCTCTCCAATTTCTCTTCTCTTTCTCTTCTCCTCTTTTCTTTCTCTTGTTTTTCTTCTTATCTTACTATCTTTCTTTCTTTATTTCTTTTCCCCTCTTATTCTATTTCTATCTCTATTTCTTTCCTCTCAAATTCTTTCCAACACTTACCAATCAGTTCTCACACTAAATTGCTAAATGTCTAAAATGCCCTTTTTACTCTAATTCCCCGAAAACTCTCCGAATCGGTAAAAATAGATAAAATAAGCAAACACCACATAATAATATATAATTTCTCAATTTAAAACAAACATCAATTAAATAAATTAAAAGACTCAACAATTAATGGGAATTCAGAATCGGGGCGTTACACATCGCTCGTCTCCAGGTTCTTCCAAGTCTTCCAGACGCATCTTCTTCATCAGATTCTCCAGGTTTGTTTCTTCTTCCTTGACTCATTACGCCTTCATAGTTGTTCAGTTATATTGAGATTTAGGTTGTGATTGTTAGGGGTTGAATGGAACTAGGTGAGGGATCGTGATAGGATTTTGCGAGGCGAGGTTAAATTAGGTTTGAGTTGAACTGAGTTTAAGGTGATGAACGCATTAGAGTTTGGATGAAGGAATCCATGTGCTTGAGAGGTTTCAAAGGGAAACGACATTTAGGGTTTGATTGGGAGAAGATGAACAGTGGTTGGAATGGAGAAGAGGAGAGGTTTTGTTTAGGGTTTCACTGATGTTGGGTGAGAATTGGGCTCGGGCATTAGGCCCTGTCCCAAATGTGCTTACCATACTCCCTTGGTTTCTCGTTACAACCCCCTCCCCTGGTTTGAATTTGGATTGGGCCTTAGGCCATTTACTACCCACACCCCCAGTTTGGGGCCCAGAATGAATAACAAGCGGATTACACGCTAACTGCACCCCCCAGTTTATTTTGTGTTGTGGTTTTGTTGTTTTTCTGAAGCAACCATGGGCCTAGTGCGTTCTGCTGAATGCACCCCCCCTTTTTTCTGGGCCCAATATTTCCTGAAGTATATAATTGTTGGCGACACCCCCCTGCTATATCATTTTAATTGAATTACTTTTTTCTTTTCATCTGCCTTTAGTTTACCAAATAATTCATAAAAAATCCAAAAATGATCAATTTTGCATGGGATTTTTTCCCCTCATTTTAATAATGATATCAAGAAAATTGTGAGAAAATAAAAATAGTATTTTAGTCACTTTTCCATTTATGGTGAATTTTCACACTTAATTGCTTTTATTTTCATTTTGTTTGTACATACATTTTGGTGAATTTTGTTTAGCCATTTAAATTTGTATTTTGATTCCATTCTTTTTGCACTAGCTAGATTAGAACATTAGGTATCCCCTGGATTTATTTCATATTTTTGTGATTAAATCTTGATTAGTTTTGAATAGAGAATATTAGGTTAGTATAATTAGGGTTCAAACTCAACATAGGTGCATTCTAACATTTTATTTTGGGGTTTTTAGCATGAATTAGGTTATGGGATATATAGGGTATGTAGGGTAGATATAGAAATCCCCTTAGAATAGATCTTAGAATTTTAAATACTATTTTACTATTTTTAGTATATTTTGCCAATGGTGTGTTTGTTTGGTGTTCCCACTTGGGTTTTTTTTATCTGATTGCTTGGGCTTTTGAGCTTTTCTTTGGGGTATGGGGCTTGGTTTGAGCTTGTGGAGTGTGAAGACATCAAAAGAGAAGATTGAAGATGATAATCAATGTTGAAGCTTGAAGATTGCTTGAGATGGGAGTTGGTTGAAGACATAGGAGATAGGAATAAGCAGAGCCATAGAATAGACTGAATTTTTTGCATAAACATGGATAGCTTCCTGTGCTTCCATTCCTCTCTATGACATGAAGTCCCTCTATGATATTCACCTCCCTCCTTTGGAGGGATAAGTGGTTTTATCTAGGAGGTAGAACTTTGAGGGAAACAGTCTGTTACAATGTCAGATGTTTGTAGGCTTCCTTTGGTTGTCAATGAACTATTTGACATTCAATTTATTCTGATAAATCAATTCATCTAGGAGAGCTTGTCTTGAAGAAAGAAGCCATTGAAGATAGAGATGAAGATCAAAGATTTCCAAAGATGAAGATTATTCATGTCAGAGTTGTGCAACTGGTGAGCTAGGGTTTACTGCTGTCTGGAGCTATTTGATGTCTGATGCTGTCAACTGGTTAAGATTCTGTGCTTGCTTGAGCTTGGTGATTTCTGGGAGATGGAAGCTTGTTGTAGCTTGGGTCTCATTGGAGCTTGACTTTGGGGGGTCATTGGGAGATTGTTGTTAATCAACTATCATAGTTGGGTGTTTTTTTTTAGAGTTGCTACTGTAGGAGCTGGTGTGCTGTCAGGGCTGGTTTTGGGGTTTTATTTTCTTTGCTGTATTGTTTGTTAATTTTCCCATTAGGGTTGAAGTGAAGTTGTTTCACTTTGCCTATTGTTTTCTAGGTTCGAGTTTGAGTGGGACTCCCTTGCCTCGCTTGTACTGTTGCATTCATGCATTTTACTGCTTTACTGTATATATGCTGTTGCTTTTCCGTTTATCCCCTTAGGATCTCTGTTTCTCTCTGCGCAAGAGAGAAATATGACAGACATTAGGCTCTCATCCATGCATGACAACATTAGGATAGTTTTGATTCCCATTTAAACCCTAGGTTTTAGAGTTCTTTCTCTTCTATCTCAAAACAATCAAAAAATACAATAAAAGGATAAACATCAATAAAAGACAGTTCTTGCGTAAAAAACTGCAAACCAATCAAAATAGTCATTTCTATCCGCTTGGACCCGTAATTAGGAGAAAACCTTTTTTAGAAGGATAAAAAACAATCAAGACAAACTTGTGTCGTACGTGGCCCGAACTACGTTTGCTCTGATCTTTCATGCTGTATGAAAGTACGTAGGCATAGGATGCGATATCCTAGCGAGCAACCTTCCCCTCCTTTTCCGTAGGTAGGCGAACTACGTTGACTCTGATTTCTCGTTCCAGACGGGAATACGTAGGCATAAAGTGCGATACTTTGCCGAGTCATTTTATTTTCTTTTAACCCCAGACCTATAGAATAGATAGAATAACAATTCGTACTAGAAAACAAGCGTGGATCCCGTTGAGTACGACGGACGTGAGGGGTGCTAATACCTTCCCCTTGCGTAATCGACTCCCGAATCCAGGATTTGGTTGCGATGACCATTTATTTCCCGTCTTTGCGGTAGGCTTACTTCGAGCGTTTCCTTTCCCTTCCTTGGGATAAATAACGCGCGGTGGCGACTCTTCTGTTCAGCCGGCGCCGATTTTCGCAGTAGCGACAATTACGTTAAGCGTTCAGGCTCCGGTCAGTTTTGTTGTGTATCCAGACTCCGGTTATTATGTTGATCATTCAGGCTCCAGTCAGTTTTGTTGAGTATCCAGACTCCGGTTATTACATTGAGCGTCCGGGCTCCGGTTAGTTTCGTTGAGTATCCAGATTCTGGTTATTACGTTGAGCATTCAGGCTCCGGTCAATTTCGTTGGGTATCCAGACTCCGGTTATTACGTTGAGCGTTCAGGCTCTGGTCAGTTTTGTTTGGTATCCAGACTTCGGTTATTACATTGAGCGTTCAGGCTCCGGTTAGTTTTGTTGGGTATCCAGACTCCGGTTATTACGTTGAGCGTTCAGGCTCCGGTCAGTTTCGTTGTGTATCGACACTCCGGTTATTACTTTGAGCGTTCAGGCTCCGGTCAGTTTTGTTGGGTATCCAGACTCCAGTTATTACGTTGAGCGTTCAGGCTCCGGTCAGTTTTGTTGTGTATCCAGACTCTGGTTATTACGTTGAGCGTTCAGGCTCCGGTCAGTTTCGTTGGGTATCCAGACTCCAGTTTTTATGTTGAATGTTCAGGCTCCGGTCAGTTTTGTTGGGTATCCAGACTCCGGTTATTACGTTGAGCGTTCAGGCTCCGGTCAGTTTCGTTGGGTATCCAGACTCCGGTTATTACGTTGAGGGTTCAGGCTCCGGTCAGTTTTGTTGTGTATCCAGACTCCGGTTATTACGTTGATAGTTCAGGCTCCAGTCAGTTTTGTTGAGTATCCAGACTCCGGTTATTACATTGAGCGTTCAGGCTCCGGTTAGTTTCGTTGAGTATCCAGATTCCGGTTATTACGTTGAGCGTTCAGGCTCCGGTCAATTTCGTTGGGTATCCAGACTCCGGTTATTACGTTGAGCGTTCAGGCTCCGGTCAGTTTTGTTTGGTATCCAGACTTCGGTTATTACATTGAGCGTTCAGGCTCCGGTTAGTTTTGTTGGGTATCCAGACTCCGGTTATTACGTTGAGCGTTCAGGCTCCGGTCAGTTTCGTTGTGTATCCAGACTCCGGTTATTACGTTGAGCGTTCAGGCTCCGGTCAGTTTCGTTGGGTATCCAGACTCCGGTTTTTATGTTGAGCGTTCAGGCTCCGGTCAGTTTTGTTGGGTATCCAGACTCCGGTTATTACGTTGAGCGTTCAGGCTCCGGTCAGTTTCGTTGGGTATCCAGACTCCGGTTATTACGTTGAGCATTCAGGCTCCGGTGAGTTTCGTTGGGTATCCAGACTCCGGTTATTACATTGAGCGTTCAGGCTCCGGTCAGTTTCGTTTTGTATCTAGACTTCAGTTATTACGTTGAGTGTCCAGGCTCCGGTCAGTTTCGTTGGGTATCCAGACTCCGATTATTACGTTGAGCGTTCAGGCTCCTGTCAGTTTCGTTGGGTATCCAGACTACGGTTATTACGTTGAATGTTCAGGGTCCGGTCAGTTTCGTTGGGTGTCCAGACTCCGGTTATTACGTTGAGCGTTCAGGCTCCGATCATTTTCATTGAGCATCCAGACTCCAGTTATTACGTTGTGCGTTCAGGCTCCGGTCAGTTTCGTTGGGTATCCAGACTACGGCTATTACGTTGAGCGTTCAGGCTCCGTTCAGTTTCGTTGGTTATCCAGACTCCGGTTTTACGTTGAGCGTTCAGGCTCCGGTCAGTTTTGTTGGGTATCCAGACTCCGGTTATTACGTTAAGCATTCAGGGCCCGGTCAGTTTCGTTGGGTATCCAGACTCCGGTTATTACGTTGAGCGTTCAGGCTCCGGTCAGTTCCGTTTGGTATCCAGACTTTAGTTATTATGTTGAGCGTCCAGGCTCCGGTCAGTTTCGTTGGGTATCCAGACTCCGGTTATTACGTTGAGCGTTCAGGCTTCAGTCAGTTTCGTTGGGTATCTAGACTCCGGTTATTACGTTGAGCGTTCAGGCTCCGGTTAATTTCGTTGGGTATCCAGACTCCGGTTGTTACGTTGAGCGTTCAGGCTCTGGTCAGTTTCGTTGGGTATCCAGACTCCGGTTTTTACGTTGAGCGTTCAGGCTACGGTCAGTTTCGTTGGGTATCCAGACTCCGGTTATTACGTTAAGCATTCAGGCTCCGGTCAGTTTCGTTGGGTATCCAGACTCCGGTTATTACATTGAGCGTTCAGGCTCCGGTCAGTTTCATTTGGTATCTAGACTTCAGTTATTACGTTGAGCGTCCAGGCTCCGGTCAGTTTCGTTGGGCATCCAGACTCCAGTTATTATGTTGTGCGTTCACGCTCCGGTCAGTTTCGTTGGGTATCCAGACTCCGGTTTTTACGTTGAGCGTTCAGGCTCTGGTCAGTTTTATTGGGTATCCAGACTCCGGTTATTACGTTGAGCGTTCAGGCTCCGGTCAGTTTCGTTGGGTATCCAGACTCCGGTTATTACGTTGAGCGTTCAGGCTCCGGTCAGTTTCGTTGGGTATCCAGACTCCGGTTATTACGTTGAGCGTCCAGGCTCTGGTCAGTTTCGTTGGGTATCTAGACTTCAGTTATTACGTTGAGCGTTCAGGCTCCGGTCAGTTTCGTTGGGTATTTTACGTTGAGCGTTCAGGCTCCGGTCAGTTTCGTTGGGTATCCAGACTCCGGTTATAACGTTGAGGGTTCAATCTCCGGTCAGTTTCGTTGGGTGTCCAGACTCCGGTTATTACGTTGAGCGTTCAGGCTCCGATCATTTTCGTTGAGCATCCAGACTCCAGTTATTACGTTATGCGTTCAGGCTCCGGTCAGTTTCGTTGGGTATCCAGACTACGGTTATTACGTTAAGCGTTCAGGCTCCGGTCAGTTTCGTTGGGTATCCAGACTCCGGTTATTACATTGAGCGTTCAGGCTCCGGTCAGTTTCGTTTGGTATCCAGACTTCAGTTATTACGTTGAGCGTCCAGGCTCCAGTCAGTTTCGTTGGGTATCCAGACTCCGGTTATTACGTTGAGCGTTCAGGCTCCGGTCAGTTTCGTTGGGTATCCAGACTCCGGTTTTTACGTTGAGCGTTCAGGCTCCGGTCAATTTTGTTGGGCATCCAGACTCCAGTTATTACGTTGAGCGTTCAGGCTCCGGTCAGTCTCGTTGGGTATCCAGACTCCGGTTATTACGTTGAGCGTTCAGGCTCCGGTCAGTTTCGTTGGGTATCCAGACTCCGGTTATTACGTTGAGCGTTAGGGCTCCGGTCAGTTTCGTTGGGTATCCAGACTCCGGTTATTACATTGAGCGTTCAGGCTCCGGTCAGTTTCGTTTGGTATCCAGACTTCAGTTATTACGTTGAGCGTCCAGGCTCCGGTCAGTTTCGTTGGGTATCCAGACTCCGATTATTACGTTGAGCGTTCAGGCTTCAGTCAGTTTCGTTGGGTATCTAGACTCCCATTATTACGTTGAGCGTTCAGGCTCCGGTCAATTTCGTTGGGTATCCAGACTCCGGTTGTTACGTTGAGCGTTCAGGCTCTGGTCAGTTTCGTTGGGTATCCAGACTCCGGTTTTTACGTTGAGCGTTCAGGCTCCGGTCAGTTTTGTTGGGTATCCAGACTCCGGTTATTACGTTAAGCATTCAGGCTCCGGTCAGTTTCGTTGGGTATCCAGACTCCGTTTATTACATTGAGCGTTCAGGCTCCGGTCAGTTTCGTTTGGTATCTAGACTTCAGTTATTACGTTGAGCGTCCAGGCTCCGGTCAGTTTCGTTGGGCATCCAGACTCCAGTTATTATGTTGTGCGTTCACGCTCCGGTCAGTTTCGTTGGGTATCCAGACTCCGGTTTTTACGTTGAGCGTTCAGGCTCCGGTCAGTTTTGTTGGGTATCCAGACTCCGGTTATTACGTTGAGCGTTCAGGCTCCGGTCAGTTTCGTTGGGTATCCAGACTCCGGTTATTACGTTGAGCGTTCAGGCTCCAGTCAGTTTCGTTTGGTATCCAGACTCCGGTAATTACGTTGAGCGTTCAGGCTCCGGTCAGTTTCGTTTGATATCCAGACTTCAGTTATTACGTTGAGCGTTCAGGCTCCGGTCAGTTTCGTTGGGTATCCAGACTCCGGTTTTTACGTTGAGCGTTCAGGCTCCGGTCAGTTTCGTTGGGTATCCAGACTCCGGTTATTACGTTGAGGGTTCAATCTCCGGTCAGTTTCGTTGGGTGTCCAGACTCCGGTTATTACGTTGAGCGTTCAGGCTCCAATCATTTTCGTTGAGCATCCAGACTCCAGTTATTACGTTATGCGTTCAGGCTCCGGTCAGTTTCGTTGGGTATCCAGACTACGGTTATTATGTTAAGCGTTCAGGCTCCGGTCAGTTTCGTTGGGTATCCAGACTCCGGTTATTACGTTGAGCGTTCAGGCTCCGGTCAGTTTCGTTGGGTATCCAGACTCCGGTTTTTACGTTGAGCGTTCAGGCTCCGGTCAATTTTGTTGGGTATCCAGACTGCAGTTATTACGTTGAGCGTTCAGGCTCCGGTCAGTCTCGTTGGGTATCCAGACTCCGGTTATTAAGTTGAGCGTTCAGGCTCCGGTCAGTTTCGTTGGGTATCCAGACTCCGGTTATTACGTTGAGCGTTAGGGCTCCGGTCAGTTTCGTTGGGTATCCAGACTCCGGTTATTACGTTGAGCGTTCAGGCACCGGTCAGTTTCGTTTGGTATCCAGACTTCAGTTATTACGTTGAGGGTCCAGGCTCCGGTCAGTTTCATTGGGTATCCAGACACCGATTATTACGTTGAGCGTTCAATCTCCTGTCAGTTTCGTTGGGTATCCAGACTCCGGTTATTACGTTGAATGTTCAGGGTCCGGTCAATTTCGTTGGGTGTCCAGACTCCGGTTATTACGTTGAGCGTTCAGGCTCCGGTCAGTTTCGTTGGGTATCCAGACTACGGTTATTATGTTGAGCGTTCAGGCTCAATTCAGTTTCGTTGGGTATCCAGACTCCGGTTTTACGTTGAGCATTCAGGCTCCGGTCAGTTTTGTTGGGTATCCAGACTCCGGTTATTACGTTGAGCGTTCAGGCTCCGGTCAGTTTCGTTGGGTATCCAGACTCCGGTTTTTACGTTGAGCGTTCAGGCTCCGGTCAGTTTTGTTGGGTATCCAGACTCCGGTTATTACGTTGAGCGTTCAGGCTCTGGTCAGTTTCGTTTGGTATCTAGACTTCAGTTATTACGTTGAGCGTCCAGGCTCCGGTCAGTTTCGTTGGGCATCCAGACTCCAGTTATTACATTGTGCGTTCACGCTCCGGTCAGTTTCGTTGGGTATCCAGACTTCAGTTATTACGTTGAGCGTTCAGGCTCCGGTCAGTCTCGTTGGGTATCCAGACTCCGGTTATTACGTTGAGCGTTCAGGCTCCGGTCAGTTTCGTTGGGTATCCAGACTCCGGTTATTACGTTGAGCGTTCAGGCTCCGGTCAGTTTCGTTGGGTATCCAGACTCCGGTTGAGCGTTCAGGCACCGGTCAGTTTCGTTTGGTATCCAGACTTCAGTTATTACGTTGAGCGTCCAGGCTCCGGTCAGTTTCGTTGGGTATCTAGACACCGATTATTACGTTGAGCGTTCAATCTCCTGTCAGTTTCGTTGGGTATCCAGACTCCGGTTATTACGTTGAATGTTCAGGGTCCGGTCAGTTTCGTTGGGTGTCCAGACTCCGGTTATTACGTTGAGCGTTCAGGCTCCGGTCAGTTTCGTTGGGTATCCAGACTACGGTTATTATGTTGAGCGTTCAGGCTCAATTCAGTTTCGTTGGGTATCCAGACTCCGGTTTTACGTTGAGCATTCAGGCTCCGGTCAGTTTTGTTGGGTATCCAGACTCCGGTTATTACGTTGAGCGTTCAGGCTCCGGTCAGTTTCGTTGGGTATCCAGACTCCGGTTTTTACGTTGAGCGTTCAGGCTCCGGTCAGTTTTGTTGGGTATCCAGACTCCGGTTATTACGTTGAGCGTTCAGGCTCCGGTCAGTTTCGTTTGGTATCTAGACTTCAGTTATTACGTTGAGCGTCCAGGCTCCGGTCAGTTTCGTTGGGCATCCAGACTCCAGTTATTACATTGTGCGTTCACGCTCCGGTCAGTTTCGTTGGGTATCCAGACTCCGGTTATTACGTTGAGCGTTCAGGCTCCGGTCAGTTTCGTTGGGTATCCAGACTCCGGTTATTACGTTGAGCGTTCAGGCTCCGGTCAGTTTCGTTTGGTATCCAGACTTCAGTTATTACGTTGAGCGTCCAGGCTCCGGTAAGTTTCGTTGGGTATCCAGACTCCGGTTTTTACGTTGAGCGTTCAGGCTCCGGTCAGTTTCGTTGGGTATCCAGACTCCGGTTATTACGTTGAGGGTTCAATCTCCGGTCAGTTTCGTTGGGTGTCCAGACTCCGGTTATTACGTTGAGCGTTCAGGCTCCGGTCATTTTCGTTTGGTATCCAGACTTCAGTTATTACGTTGAGCGTCCAGGCTCCGGTCAGTTTCGTTGGGTATCCAGACTCCGGTTATTAAGTTGAGCGTTCAGGCTCCGGTCAGTTTTGTTGGGTATCCAGACTCCAGTTATTACGTTGAGCGTCCAGGCTCTGGTCAGTTTCGTTGGGTATCTAGACTCCGGTTATTACATTGAGCGTTCAGGCTCCGGTCAGTTTCGTTGGGTATCCAGACTCCGATTATTACATTGAGCGTTCAGGCTCCGGTCAGTTTCGTTTGGTATCCAGACTTCAATTATTACGTTGAGCGTCCAGGCTCCGGTCAGTTTCGTTGGGTATCCAGACTCCGATTATTACGTTGAGCGTTCAGGCTTCAGTCAGTTTCGTTGGGTATCCAGACTCCCGTTATTACGTTGAGCGTTCAGGCTCCGGTCAATTTCGTTGGGTATCCAGACTCCGGTTGTTACGTTGAGCGTTCAGGCTCTGGTCAGTTTCGTTGGGTATCCAGACTCCGGTTTTTACGTTGAGCGTTCAGGCTCCGGTCAGTTTTGTTGGGTATCCAGACTCCGGTTATTACGTTAAGCATTCAGGCTCCGGTCAGTTTCGTTGGGTATCCAGACTCCGGTTATTACATTGAGCGTTCATGCTCCGGTCAGTTTCGTTTGGTATCTAGACTTCAGTTATTACGTTGAGCGTCCAGGCTCCGGTCAGTTTTGTTGGGCATCCAGACTCCAGTTATTATGTTGTGCGTTCACGCTCCGGTCAGTTTCGTTGGGTATCCAGACTCCGGTTTTTACGTTGAGCGTTCAGGCTCCGGTCAGTTTTGTTGGGTATCCAGACTCCGGTTATTACGTTGAGCGTTTAGGCTCCGGTCAGTTTCGTTGGGTATCCAGACTCCGGTTATTACGTTGAGCGTTCAGGCTCCGGTCAGTTTCGTTGGGTATCCAGACTCCGGTTATTACGTTGAGCGTTCAGGCTCCGGTCAGTTTCGTTTGGTATCCAGACTTCAGTTATTACGTTGAGCGTTCAGGCTCCGGTCAGTTTCGTTGGGTATCCAGACTCCGGTTTTTACGTTGAGCGTTCAGGCTCCGGTCAGTTTCGTTAGGTATCCAGACTCCGGTTATTACGTTGAGGGTTCAATCTCCGGTCAGTTTCGTTGGGTGTCCAGACTCCGGTTATTACGTTGAGCGTTCAGGCTCCAATCATTTTCGTTGAGCATCCAGACTCCAGTTATTACGTTATGCGTTCAGGCTCTGGTCAGTTTCGTTGGGTATCCAGACTCCGGTTATTACATTGAGCGTTCAGGCTCCGGTCAGTTTCGTTTGGTATCCAGACTTCTGTTATTACGTTGAGCTTCCAGGCTCCAGTTAGTTTCGTTGGGTATCCAGACTCCGGTTATTACGTTGGGCGTTCAGGCTCCGGTCAGTTTCGTTGGGTATCCAGACTCCGGTTTTTACGTTGAGCGTTCAGGCTCCGGTCAATTTTGTTTGGTATCCAGACTCCAGTTATTACGTTGAGCGTTCAGGCTCCGGTCAGTCTCATTGGGTATCCAGACTCCGGTTATTACGTTGAGCGTTCAGGCTCCGGTCAGTTTCGTTGGGTATCCAGACTCCGGTTATTACGTTGAGCGTTAGGGCTCCGGTCAGTTTTGTTGGGTATCCAGACTCCGGTTATTACGTTGAGCGTTCAGGCACCGGTCAGTTTCGTTTGGTATCCAGACTTCAGTTATTACGTTGAGCGTCCAGGCTCCGGTCAGTTTCGTTGGGTATCCAGACACCGATTATTACGTTGAGCGTTCAATCTCCTGTCAGTTTCGTTGGGTATCCAGACTCCGGTTATTACGTTGAATGTTCAGGGTCCGGTCAGTTTCGTTGGGTGTCCAGACTCCGGTTATTACGTTGAGCGTTCAGGCTCCGGTCAGTTTCGTTGGGTATCCAGACTACGGTTATTATGTTGAGCGTTCAGGCTCAATTCAGTTTCGTTGGGTATCCAGACTCCGGTTTTACGTTGAGCATTCAGGCTCCGGTCAGTTTTGTTGGGTATCCAGACTCCGGTTATTACGTTGAGCGTTCAGGCTCCGGTCAGTTTCGTTGGGTATCCAGACTCCGGTTTTTACGTTGAGCGTTCAGGCTCCGGTCAGTTTTGTTGGGTATCCAGACTCCGGTTATTACGTTGAGCGTTCAGGCTCCGGTCAGTTTCGTTTGGTATCTAGACTTCAGTTATTACGTTGAGCGTCCAGGCTCCGGTCAGTTTCGTTGGGCATCCAGACTCCAGTTATTACATTGTGCGTTCACGCTCCGGTCAGTTTCGTTGGGTATCCAGACTCCGGTTATTACGTTGAGCGTTCAGGCTCCGGTCAGTTTCGTTGGGTATCCAGACTCCGGTTATTACGTTGAGCGTTCAGGCTCCGGTCAGTTTCGTTTGGTATCCAGACTTCAGTTATTACGTTGAGCGTCCAGGCTCCGGTCAGTTTCGTTGGGTATCCAGACTCCGGTTTTTACGTTGAGCGTTCAGGCTCCGGTCAGTTTCGTTGGGTATCCAGACTCCGGTTTTTACGTTGAGCGTTCAGGCTCCGGTCAGTTTTGTTGGGTATCCAGACTCCGGTTATTACGTTGAGCGTTCAGGCTCCGGTCAGTTTCGTTTGGTATCTAGACTTCAGTTATTACGTTGAGCGTCCAGGCTCCGGTCAGTTTCGTTGGGCATCCAGACTCCAGTTATTACATTGTGCGTTCACGCTCCGGTCAGTTTCGTTGGGTATCCAGACTCCGGTTATTACGTTGAGCGTTCAGGCTCCGGTCAGTTTCGTTGGGTATCCAGACTCCGGTTATTACGTTGAGCGTTCAGGCTCCGGTCAGTTTCGTTTGGTATCCAGACTTCAGTTATTACGTTGAGCGTCCAGGCTCCGGTCAGTTTCGTTGGGTATCCAGACTCCGGTTTTTACGTTGAGCGTTCAGGCTCCGGTCAGTTTCGTTGGGTATCCAGACTCCGGTTATTACGTTGAGGGTTCAATCTCCGGTCAGTTTCGTTGGGTGTCCAGACTCCGGTTATTACGTTGAGCGTTCAGGCTCCGGTCATTTTCGTTTGGTATCCAGACTTCAGTTATTACGTTGAGCGTCCAGGCTCCGGTCAGTTTCGTTGGGTATCCAGACTCCGGTTATTAAGTTGAGCGTTCAGGCTCCGGTCAGTTTTGTTGGGTATCCAGACTCCAGTTATTACGTTGAGCGTCCAGGCTCTGGTCAGTTTCGTTGGGTATCTAGACTCCGGTTATTACATTGAGCGTTCAGGCTCCGGTCAGTTTCGTTGGGTATCCAGACTCCGATTATTACATTGAGCGTTCAGGCTCCGGTCAGTTTCGTTTGGTATCCAGACTTCAATTATTACGTTGAGCGTCCAGGCTCCGGTCAGTTTCGTTGGGTATCCAGACTCCGATTATTACGTTGAGCGTTCAGGCTTCAGTAAGTTTCGTTGGGTATCTAGACTCCCGTTATTACGTTGAGCGTTCAGGCTCCGGTCAATTTCGTTGGGTATCCAGACTCCGGTTGTTACGTTGAGCGTTCAGGCTCTGGTCAGTTTCGTTGGGTATCCAGACTCCGGTTTTTACGTTGAGCGTTCAGGCTCCGGTCAGTTTTGTTGGGTATCCAGACTCCGGTTATTACGTTAAGCATTCAGGCTCCGGTCAGTTTCGTTGGGTATCCAGACTCCGGTTATTACATTGAGCGTTCATGCTCCGGTCAGTTTCGTTTGGTATCTAGACTTCAGTTATTACGTTGAGCGTCCAGGCTCCGGTCAGTTTTGTTGGGCATCCAGACTCCAGTTATTATGTTGTGCGTTCACGCTCCGGTCAGTTTCGTTGGGTATCCAGACTCCGGTTTTTACGTTGAGCGTTCAGGCTCCGGTCAGTTTTGTTGGGTATCCAGACTCCGGTTATTACGTTGAGCGTTTAGGCTCCGGTCAGTTTCGTTGGGTATCCAGACTCCGGTTATTACGTTGAGCGTTCAGGCTCCGGTCAGTTTCGTTGGGTATCCAGACTCCGGTTATTACGTTGAGCGTTCAGGCTCCGGTCAGTTTCGTTTGGTATCCAGACTTCAGTTATTACGTTGAGCGTTCAGGCTCCGGTCAGTTTCGTTGGGTATCCAGACTCCGGTTTTTACGTTGAGCGTTCAGGCTCCGGTCAGTTTCGTTAGGTATCCAGACTCCGGTTATTACGTTGAGGGTTCAATCTCCGGTCAGTTTCGTTGGGTGTCCAGACTCTGGTTATTACGTTGAGCGTTCAGGCTCCAATCATTTTCGTTGAGCATCCAGACTCCAGTTATTACGTTATGCGTTCAGGCTCTGGTCAGTTTCGTTGGGTATCCAGACTCCGGTTATTACATTGAGCGTTCAGGCTCCGGTCAGTTTCGTTTGGTATCCAGACTTCTGTTATTACGTTGAGCTTCCAGGCTCCAGTTAGTTTCGTTGGGTATCCAGACTCCGGTTATTACGTTGGGCGTTCAGGCTCCGGTCAGTTTCGTTGGGTATCCAGACTCCGGTTTTTACGTTGAGCGTTCAGGCTCCGGTCAATTTTGTTTGGTATCCAGACTCCAGTTATTACGTTGAGCGTTCAGGCTCCGGTCAGTCTCATTGGGTATCCAGACTCCGGTTATTACGTTGAGCGTTCAGGCTCCGGTCAGTTTCGTTGGGTATCCAGACTCCGGTTATTACGTTGAGCGTTAGGGCTCCGGTCAGTTTTGTTGGGTATCCAGACTCCGGTTATTACGTTGAGCGTTCAGGCACCGGTCAGTTTCGTTTGGTATCCAGACTTCAGTTATTACGTTGAGCGTCCAGGCTCCGGTCAGTTTCGTTGGGTATCCAGACACCGATTATTACGTTGAGCGTTCAATCTCCTGTCAGTTTCGTTGGGTATCCAGACTCCGGTTATTACGTTGAATGTTCAGGGTCCGGTCAGTTTCGTTGGGTGTCCAGACTCCGGTTATTACGTTGAGCGTTCAGGCTCCGGTCAGTTTCGTTGGGTATCCAGATTACGGTTATTATGTTGAGCGTTCAGGCTCAATTCAGTTTCGTTGGGTATCCAGACTCCGGTTTTACGTTGAGCATTCAGGCTCCGGTCAGTTTTGTTGGGTATCCAGACTCCGGTTATTACGTTGAGCATTCAGTCTCCGGTCAGTTTCGTTGGGTATCCAGACTCCGGTTTTTACGTTGAGCGTTCAGGCTCCGGTCAGTTTTGTTGGGTATCCAGACTCCGGTTATTACGTTGAGCGTTCAGGCTCCGGTCAGTTTCGTTTGGTATCTAGACTTCAGTTATTACGTTGAGCGTCCAGGCTCCAGTCAGTTTCGTTGGGCATCCAGACTCCAGTTATTACATTGTGCGTTCACGCTCCGGTCAGTTTTGTTGGGTATCCAGACTCCGGTTTTTACGTTGAGCGTTCAGGCTCCGGTCAGTTTTGTTGGGTATCCTGACTCCGGTTATTACGTTGAGCATTCAGGCTCCGGTCAGTTTCGTTGGGTATCCAGACTCCGGTTATTATGTTGAGCGTTCAGGCTCCGGTCAGTTTCGTTGGGTATCCAAACTCCGGTTATTACGTTGAGTGTTCAGGCTCCGGTCAGTTTCGTTTGGTATCCAGACTTCAGTTATTACGTTGAGCGTCCAGGCTCCGGTCAGTTTCGTTGGGTATCCAGACTCCGGTTTTTACGTTGAGCGTTCAGGCTCCGGTCAGTTTCGTTGGGTATCCAGACTCCGGTTATTACGTTGAGGGTTCAATCTCCGGTCAGTTTCGTTGGGTGTCCAGACTCCGGTTATCACGTTGAGCGTTCAGGCTCCGGTCATTTTCGTTTGGTATCCAGACTTCAGTTATTACGTTGAGCGTCCAGGCTCCGGTCAGTTTCGTTGGGTATCCAGACTCCGGTTATTAAGTTGAGCGTTCAGGCTCCGGTCAGTTTTCTTGGCTATCCAGACTCCAGTTATTACGTTGAGCGTCCAGGCTCTGGTCAGTTTCGTTGGGTATCCAGACTCCGGTTATTACGTTGAGCGTTCAGGCTCCGGTCAGTTTTATTGGGTATCCATACTCCGGTTTTTACGTTGAGCGTTCAGGCTCGGGTCAGTTTCGTTGGGTATCTAGACTCCGGTTATTACATTGAGTGTTCAGGCTCCGGTCAGTTTCGTTTGGTATCCAGACTTCAGTTATTACGTTGAGCGTCCAGGCTCCGGTCAGTTTCGTTGGGTATCCAGACTCCGATTAATACGTTGAGCGTTCAGGCTCCTGTCAGTTTCGTTGGGTATCCAGACTCCGGTTATTATGTTGAATGTTCAGGGTCCGGTCAGTTTCGTTGGGTGTCCAGACTCCGGTTATTACGTTGAATGTTCAGGGTCCGGTCAGTTTCGTTGGGTGTCCAGACTCCGGTTATTACGTTGAGCGTCCAGGCTCCGGTCAGTTTCGTTGGGTATCCAGACTCCGGTTATTACGTTGAGTGTTCAGGCTCCGGTCAGTTTCGTTGGGTATCTAGACTCCGGTTATTACGTTGAGCGTTCAGGCTCCGGTCAGTTTCGTTTGGTATCCAGACTTCAGTTATTACGTTGAGCGTCCAGGCTCCGGTCAGTTTCGTTGGGTATCCAGACTCCGGTTATTACGTTGAGCGTCCAGGCTCCGGTCAGTTTCGTTGGGTATCCAGACTCCGGTATTTATGTTGAGCGTTCAGGCTCCGGTCAGTTTCGTTGGGTATCCAGACTCCGGTTATTACGTTGAGGGTTCAATCTCCGGTCAGTTTCGTTGGGTGTCCAGACTCCGGTTATTATGTTGAGCATTCAGGCTCCGATCATTTTCGTTGAGCATCCAGACTCCAGTTATTACGTTATGCGTTCAGGCTCCGGTCAGTTTCGTTGGGTATCCAGACTACGGTTATTACATTAAGCGTTCAGGCTCCGGTCAGTTTCGTTGGGTATCCAGACTCCGGTTATTACATTGAGCGTTCAGGCTCCGGTCAGTTTCGTTTGGTATCCAGACTTCAGTTATTACGTTGAGCGTCCAAGCTCCGGTCAGTTTCGTTGGGTATCCAGACTCCGGTTATTACGTTGAGCGTTCAGGCTCCGGTCAGTTTCGTTGGGTATCCAGACTCCGGTTTTTACGTTGAGCGTTCAGGCTCCGGTCAGTTTTGTTGGGTATCCTGACTCCGGTTATTACGTTGAGCGTTCAGGCTCCGGTCAGTTTCGTTGGGTATCCAGACTCCGGTTATTACGTTGAGCGTTCAGGCTCCGGTCAGTTTCGTTGGGTATCCAGACTCCGGTTATTACGTTGAGCGTTCAGGCTCCGGTCAGTTTCGTTTGGTATCCAGACTTCAGTTATTACGTTGAGCGTCCAGGCTCCGGTCAGTTTCGTTGGGTATCCAGACTCCGGTTTTTACGTTGAGCGTTCAGGCTCCGGTCAGTTTTGTTGGGTATCCAGACTCCGGTTATTACGTTGAGCGTTCAGGCTCCGGTCAGTTTCGTTGGGTATCCAGACTCCGGTTTTTACGTTGAGCGTTCAGGCTCCGGTCAGTTTTGTTGGGTATCCAGACTCCGGTTATTACGTTGAGCGTTCAGGCTCCGGTCAGTTTCGTTTGGTATCTAGACTTCAGTTATTACGTTGAGCGTCCAGGCTCCGGTCAGTTTCGTTGGGCATCCAGACTCCAGTTATTACATTGTGCGTTCACGCTCCGGTCAGTTTCGTTGGGTATCCAGACTCCGGTTTTTACGTTGAGCGTTCAGGCTCCGGTCAGTTTTGTTGGGTATCCTGACTCCGGTTATTACGTTGAGCGTTCAGGCTCCGGTCAGTTTCGTTGGGTATCCAGACTCCGGTTTTTACTTTGAGCGTTCAGGCTCCGGTCAGTTTTGTTGGGTATCCTGACTCCGGTTATTACGTTGAGCGTTCAGGCTCCGGTCAGTTTCGTTGGGTATCCAGACTCCGGTTATTACGTTGAGCGTTCAGGCTCCGGTCAGTTTCGTTGGGTATCCAGACTCCGGTTATTACGTTGAGCGTTCAGGCTCCGGTCAGTTTCGTTTGGTATCCAGACTTCGGTTATTACGTTGAGCGTCCAGGCTCCGGTCAGTTTCGTTGGGTATCCAGACTCCGGTTTTTACGTTGAGCGTTCAGGCTCCGGTCAGTTTTGTTGGGTATCCAGACTCCGGTTATTACGTTGAGCGTTCAGGCTCCGGTCAGTTTCGTTGGGTATCCAGACTCCGGTTTTTACGTTGAGCGTTCAGGCTCCGGTCAGTTTCTTTGGGTATCCAGACTCCGGTTATTACGTTGAGCGTTCAGGCTCCGGTCAGTTTCGTTGGGTATCCAGACTCCGGTTATTACGTTCTGCGTTCAGGCTCCGGTCAGTTTCGTTTGGTATCCAGACTTCAGTTATTACGTTGAGCGTCCAGGCTCCGGTCAGTTTCGTTGGGTATCCAGACTCCGATTATTACGTTGAGCGTTCAGGCTCCTGTCAGTTTCGTTGAGTATCCAGACTCCGGTTATTACGTTGAATGTTCAGGGTCCGGTCAGTTTCGTTGGGTGTCCAGGCTCCGGTCAGTTTCGTTGGGTATCCAGACTCCGGTTTTTACGTTGAGCGTCCAGGCTCCGGTCAGTTTCGTTGGGTATCCAGACTCCGGTTTTTACGTTGAGCGTTCAGGCTCCGGTCAGTTTCGTTGGGTATCTAGACTCCGGTTATTACGTTGAGGGTTCAATCTTCGGTCAGTTTCGTTGGGTGTCCAGACTCCGGTTATTACGTTGAGCGTTCAGGCTCCGGTCATTTTCGTTTGGTATCCAGACTTCAGTTATTACGTTGAGCGTCCAGGCTCCGGTCAGTTTCGTTGGGTATCCAGACTCCGGTTATTACGTTGAGCGTTCAGGCTCCGGTCAGTTTCGTTGGGTATCCAGACTCCGGTTATTACGTTGAGCGTTCAGGCTCCGGTCAGTTTCGTTGGGTATCCAGACTCCGGTTATTACGTTGAGCGTTCAGGCTCCGGTCAGTTTCGTTTGGTATACAGACTTTTGTTATTACGTTGAGCGTTCAGGCTCCGGTCAGTTTCGTTGGGTATCCAGACTCCGGTTTTTACGTTGAGCGTTCAGGCTCCGGTCAGTTTCGTTGGGTATCCAGACTCCGGTTATTACATTGAGGGTACAATCTCCGGTCAGTTTTGTTGGGTATCCTGACTCCGGTTATTACGTTGAGCGTCCAGGCTCCGGTCAGTTTCGTTGGGTATCCAGACTCCGGTTATTACGTTGAGCGTTCAGGCTCCGGTCAGTTTCGTTGGGTATCCAGACTCCGGTTATTACGTTGAGCGTTCAGGCTCCGGTCAGTTTCGTTTGGTATCCAGACTTCAGTTATTACGTTGAGCGTCCAGGCTCCGGTCAGTTTCGTTGGGTATCCAGACCCCGGTTATTACGTTGAGCGTCCAGATTCCGGTCAGTTTCGTTGGGTATCCAGACTCCGGTTTTTACGTTGAGCGTTCAGGCTCCGGTCAGTTTCGTTGGGTATCCAGACTCCGGTTATTATGTTGAGGGTTCAATCTCCGGTCAGTTTCGTTGGGTGTCCAGACTCCGGTTATTACGTTGAGCATTCAGGCTCCGATCGTTTTCGTTGAGCATCCAGACTCCAGTTATTACGTTATGCGTTCAGGCTCCGGTCAGTTTCGTTGGGTATCCAGACTACGATTATTACGTTAAGCGTTCAGGCTCCGGTCAGTTTCGTTGGGTATCCAGACTCCGGTTATTAGATTGAGCGTTCAGGCTCCGGTCAGTTTCGTTTGGTATCCAGACTTCAGTTATTACGTTGAGCGTCCAGGCTCCGGTCAGTTTCGTTGGGTATCCAGACTCCGGTTATTACGTTGAGCGTTCAGGCTCCGGTCAGTTTCGTTGGGTATCCAGACTCCGATTATTACGTTGAGCGTTCAGGCTCCTGTCAGTTTCGTTGGGTATCCGGACTCCGGTTATTACGTTGAATGTTCAGGTTCCGGTCAGTTTCGTTGGGTGTCCAGGCTCCGGTCAGTTTCGTTGGGTATCCAGACTCCGGTTTTTACGTTGAGCGTTCAGGCTCCGGTCAGTTTCGTTGGGTATCTAGACTCCGGTTATTACATTGAGGGTTCAGGCTCCGGTCAGTTTCGTTGGGTATCTAGACTCCGGTTATTACGTTGAGGGTTCAATCTTCGGTCAGTTTCGTTGGGTGTCCAGACTCCGGTTATTACGTTGAGCGTTCAGGCTCCGGTCATTTTCATTTGGTATCCAGACTTCAGTTATTACGTTGAGCGTCCAGGCTCCGGTCAGTTTCGTTGGGTATCCAGACTCCGGTTATTACGTTGAGCGTTCAGGCTCCGGTCAGTTTCGTTGGGTATCCAGACTCCGGTTATTACGTTGAGCGTTCAGGCTCCGGTCAGTTTCGTTGGGTATCCAGACTCCGGTTATTACGTTGAGCGTTCAGGCTCCGGTCAGTTTCGTTTGGTATCCAGACTTCAGTTATTACGTTGAGCGTTCAGGCTCCGGTCAGTTTCGTTGGGTATCCAGACTCCGGTTTTTACGTTGAGCGTTCAGGCTCCGGTCAGTTTCGTTGGGTATCCAGACTCCGGTTATTACGTTGAGGGTTCAATCTCCGGTCAGTTTCGTTGGGTGTCCAGACTCCGGTTATTACATTGAGCGTTCAGGCTCCGATCATTTTCGTTGAGCATCCAGACTCCAGTTATTACGTTATGCGTTCAGGCTCCGGTCAGTTTCGTTGGGTATCCAGACTACGGTTATTAAGTTAAGCGTTCAGGCTCCGGTCAGTTTCGTTGGGTATCCAGACTCCGGTTATTACATTGAGCGTTCAGGCTCCGGTCAGTTTCGTTTGGTATCCAGACTTCAGTTATTACGTTGAGCGTCCAGGCTCCAGTCAGTTTCGTTGGGTATCCAGACTCCGGTTATTACGTTGAGCGTTCAGGCTCCGGTCAGTTTCTTTGGGTATCCAGACTCCGGTTTTTACGTTGAGCGTTCAGGCTCCGGTCAATTTTGTTGGGTATCCAGACTCCAGTTATTACGTTGAGCGTTCAGGCTCCGGTCAGTTTCGTTGGGTATCCAGACTCCGGTTATTACGTTGAGCGTTTAGGCTCCGGTCAGTTTCGTTGGGTATCCAGACTCCGGTTATTACGTTAAGCGATAGGGCTCCGGTCAGTTTCGTTGGGTATCCAGACTCCGGTTATTACATTGAGCGTTCAGGCTCCGGTCAGTTTCGTTTGGTATCCAGACTTCAGTTATTACGTTGAGCGTCCAGGCTCCGGTCAGTTTCGTTGGGTATCCAGACTCCGATTATTACGTTGAGCGTTCAATCTCCTGTCAGTTTCGTTGGGTATCCAGACTCCGGTTATTACGTTGAATGTTCAGGGTCCGGTCAGTTTCGTTGGGTGTCCAGACTCCGGTTATTACGTTGAGCGTTCAGGCTCCGGTCAGTTTCGTTGGGTATCCAGACTACGGTTATTATGTTGAGCGTTCAGGCTCCGGTCAGTTTCATTTGGTATCCAAACTTCAGTTATTACGTTGAGCGTCCAGGCTCCGGTCAGTTTCGTTGGGTATCCAGACTCCGGTTTTTACGTTGAGCGTTCAGGCTCCGGTCAGTTTCGTTGGGTATCCAGACTCCGGTTATTACGTTGAGGGTTCAATCTCCGGTCAGTTTCGTTGGGTGTCCAGACTCCGGTTATTACGTTGAGCGTTCAGGCTCCGGTCATTTTCGTTTGGTATCCATACTTCAGTTATTACGTTGAGCGTCCAGGCTCCGGTCAGTTTCGTTGGGTATCCAGACTCCGGTTATTACGTTGAGCGTTCAGGCTCCGGTCAGTTTTGTTGGGTATCCAGACTCCAGTTATTACGTTGAGCGTCCAGGCTCTGGTCAGTTTCGTTGGGTATCCAGACTCCGGTTATTACGTTGAGCGTTCAGGCTCCGGTCAGTTTTTTTGGGTATCCATACTCCGGTTTTTACGTTGAGCGTTCAGGCTCGGGTCAGTTTCGTTGGGTATCCAGACTCCGGTTATTACATTGAGCGTTCAGGCTCCGGTCAGTTTCGTTTGGTATCCAGACTTCAGTTATTACGTTGAGCGTCCAGGCTCCGGTCAGTTTCGTTGGGTATCCAGACTCCGATTATTACGTTGAGCGTTCAGGCTCCTGTCAGTTTCGTTGGGTATCCAGACTCCGGTTATTACGTTGAATGTTCAGGGTCCGGTCAGTTTCGTTGGGTTTCCAGACTCCGGTTATTACGTTGAATGTTCAGGGTCCGGTCAGTTTCGTTGGGTGTCCAGACTCCGGTTATTACGTTGAGCGTCCAGGCTCCGGTCAGTTTCGTTGGGTATCCAGACTCCGGTTATTACGTTGAGCGTTCAGGCTCCGGTCAGTTTCGTTGGGTATCCAGACTCCGGTTATTACGTTGAGCGTTCAGGCTCCGGTCAGTTTCGTTTGGTATCCAGACTTCAGTTATTACGTTGAGCGTCCAGGCTCCGGTCAGTTTCGTTGGGTATCCAGACTCCGATTATTACGTTGAGCGTTCAATCTCCTGTCAGTTTCGTTGGGTATCCAGACTCCGGTTATTACGTTGAATGTTCAGGGTCCGGTCAGTTTTGTTGGGTGTCCAGACTCCGGTTATTACGTTGAGCGTTCAGGCTCCGGTCAGTTTCGTTGGGTATCCAGACTACGGTTATTATGTTGAGCGTTCAGGCTCAGTTCAGTTTCGTTGGGTATCCAGACTCCGGTTTTACGTTGAGCATTCAGGCTCCGGTCAGTTTTGTTGGGTATCCAGACTCCGGTTATTACGTTGAGCGTTCAGGCTCCGGTCAGTTTCGTTGGGTATCCAGACTCCGGTTTTTACGTTGAGCATTCAGGCTCCGGTCAGTTTTGTTGGGTATCCAGACTCCGGTTATTACGTTGAGCGTTCAGGCTCCGGTCAGTTTCGTTTGGTATCTAGACTTCAGTTATTACGTTGAGCGTCCAGGCTCCGGTCAGTTTCGTTGGGCATCCAGACTCCAGTTATTACATTGTGCGTTCACGCTCCGGTCAGTTTTGTTGGGTATCCAGACTCCGGTTTTTACGTTGAGCGTTCAGGCTCCGGTCAGTTTTGTTGGGTATCCTGACTCCGGTTATTACGTTGAGCGTTCAGGCTCCGGTCAGTTTCTTTGGGTATCCAGACTCCGGTTATTACGTTGAGCGTTCAGGCTCCGGTCAGTTTCGTTGGGTATCCAGACTCCGGTTATTACGTTGAGCGTTCAGGCTCCGGTCAGTTTCGTTTGGTATCCAGACTTCAGTTATTACGTTGAGCGTCCAGGCTCCGGTCAGTTTCGTTGGGTATCCAGACTCCGGTTTTTACGTTGAGCGTTCAGGCTCCGGTCAGTTTCGTTGGGTATCCAGACTCCGGTTATTACGTTGAGGGTTCAATCTCCGGTCAGTTTCGTTGGGTGTCCAGACTCCGGTTATTACGTTGAGCGTTCAGGCTCCGGTCATTTTCGTTTGGTATCCAGACTTCAGTTATTACGTTGAGCGTTCAGGCTCCGGTCAGTTTCGTTTGGTATCCAGACTTCAGTTATTACGTTGAGCGTCCAGGCTCCGGTCAGTTTCGTTGGGTATCCAGACTCCGATTATTACGTTGAGCGTTCAATCTCCTGTCAGTTTCGTTGGGTATCCAGACTCCGGTTATTACGTTGAATGTTCAGGGTCCGGTCAGTTTTGTTGGGTGTCCAGACTCCGGTTATTACGTTGAGCGTTCAGGCTCCGGTCAGTTTCGTTGGGTATCCAGACTACGGTTATTATGTTGAGCGTTCAGGCTCAGTTCAGTTTCGTTGGGTATCCAGACTCCGGTTTTACGTTGAGCATTCAGGCTCCGGTCAGTTTTGTTGGGTATCCAGACTCCGGTTATTACGTTGAGCGTTCAGGCTCCGGTCAGTTTCGTTGGGTATCCAGACTCCGGTTTTTACGTTGAGCATTCAGGCTCCGGTCAGTTTTGTTGGGTATCCAGACTCCGGTTATTACGTTGAGCGTTCAGGCTCCGGTCAGTTTCGTTTGGTATCTAGACTTCAGTTATTACGTTGAGCGTCCAGGCTCCGGTCAGTTTCGTTGGGCATCCAGACTCCAGTTATTACATTGTGCGTTCACGCTCCGGTCAGTTTTGTTGGGTATCCAGACTCCGGTTTTTACGTCTAGCGTTCAGGCTCCGGTCAGTTTTGTTGGGTATCCTGACTCCGGTTATTACGTTGAGCGTTCAGGCTCCGGTCAGTTTCTTTGGGTATCCAGACTCCGGTTATTACGTTGAGCGTTCAGGCTCCGGTCAGTTTCGTTGGGTATCCAGACTCCGGTTATTACGTTGAGCGTTCAGGCTCCGGTCAGTTTCGTTTGGTATCCAGACTTCAGTTATTACGTTGAGCGTCCAGGCTCCGGTCAGTTTCGTTGGGTATCCAGACTCCGGTTTTTACGTTGAGCGTTCAGGCTCCGGTCAGTTTCGTTGGGTATCCAGACTCCGGTTATTACGTTGAGGGTTCAATCTCCGGTCAGTTTCGTTGGGTGTCCAGACTCCGGTTATTACGTTGAGCGTTCAGGCTCCGGTCATTTTCGTTTGGTATCCAGACTTCAGTTATTACGTTGAGCGTCCAGGCTCCGGTCAGTTTCGTTGGGTATCCAGACTCTGGTTATTACGTTGAGCGTTCAGGCTCCGGTCAGTTTTGTTGGGTATCCAGACTCCAGTTATTACGTTGAGCGTCCAGGCTCTGGTCAGTTTCGTTGGGTATCCAGACTCCGGTTATTACGTTGAGCGTTCAGGCTCCGGTCAGTTTTGTTGGGTATCCATACTCCGGTTTTTACGTTGAGCGTTCAGGCTCGGGTCAGTTTCGTTGGGTATCCAGACTCCGGTTATTACATTGAGCGTTCAGGCTCCGGTCAGTTTCGTTTGGTATCCAGACTTCAGTTATTACGTTGAGCGTCCAGGCTCCGGTCAGTTTCGTTGGGTATCCAGACTCCGATTATTACGTTGAGCGTTCAGGCTCCTGTCAATTTCGTTGGGTATCCAGACTCCGGTTATTACGTTGAATGTTCAGGGTCCGGTCAGTTTGGTTGGGTTTCCAAACTCCGGTTATTACGTTGAATGTTCAGGGTCCGGTCAGTTTCGTTGGGTGTCCAGACTCCGGTTATTACGTTGAGCGTCCAGGCTCCGGCCAGTTTCGTTGGGTATCCAGACTCCGGTTATTACGTTGAGCATTCAGGCTCCGGTCAGTTTCGTTGGGTATCCAGACTCCGGTTATTACGTTGAGCGTTCAGGCTCCGGTCAGTTTCGTTTGGTATCCAGACTTCAGTTATTACGTTGAGCGTCCAGGCTCCGGTCAGTTTCGTTGGGTATCCAGACTCCGATTATTACGTTGAGCGTTCAATCTCCTGTCAGTTTCGTTGGGTATCCAGACTCCGGTTATTACGTTGAATGTTCAGGGTCCGGTCAGTTTTGTTGGGTGTCCAGACTCCGGTTATTACGTTGAGCGTTCAGGCTCCGGTCAGTTTCGTTGGGTATCCAGACTACGGTTATTATGTTGAGCGTTCAGGCTCAGTTCAGTTTCGTTGGGTATCCAGACTCCGGTTTTACGTTGAGCATTCAGGCTCCGGTCAGTTTTGTTGGGTATCCAGACTCCGGTTATTACGTTGAGCGTTCAGGCTCCGGTCAGTTTCGTTGGGTATCCAGACTCCGGTTTTTACGTTGAACATTCAGGCTCCGGTCAGTTTTGTTGGATATCCAGACTCCGGTTATTACGTTGAGCGTTCAGGCTCCGGTCAGTTTCGTTTGGTATCTAGACTTCAGTTATTACGTTGAGCGTCCAGGCTCCGGTCAGTTTCGTTGGGCATCCAGACTCCAGTTATTACATTGTGCGTTCACGCTCCGGTCAGTTTTGTTGGGTATCCAGACTCCGGTTTTTACGTTGAGCGTTCAGGCTCCGGTCAGTTTTGTTGGGTATCCTGACTCCGGTTATTACGTTGAGCGTTCAGGCTCCGGTCAGTTTCTTTGGGTATCCAGACTCCGGTTATTACGTTGAGCGTTCAGGCTCCGGTCAGTTTCGTTGGGTATCCAGACTCCGGTTATTACGTTGAGCGTTCAGGCTCCGGTCAGTTTCGTTTGGTATCCAGACTTCAGTTATTACGTTGAGCGTCCAGGCTCCGGTCAGTTTCGTTGGGTATCCAGACTCCGGTTTTTACGTTGAGCGTTCAGGCTCCGGTCAGTTTCGTTGGGTATCCAGACTCCGGTTATTACGTTGAGGGTTCAATCTCCGGTCAGTTTCGTTGGGTGTCCAGACTCCGGTTATTACGTTGAGCGTTCAGGCTCCGGTCATTTTCGTTTGGTATCCAGACTTCAGTTATTACGTTGAGCGTCCAGGCTCCGGTCAGTTTCGTTGGGTATCCAGACTCCGGTTATTACGTTGAGCGTTCAGGCTCCGGTCAGTTTCGTTGGGTATCCAGACTCCGGTTATTACGTTGAGCGTTCAGGCTCCGGTCAGTTTCGTTTGGTATCCAGACTTCAGTTATTACGTTGAGCGTCCAGGCTCCGGTCAGTTTCGTTGGGTATCCAGACTCCGATTATTACGTTGAGCGTTCAATCTCCTGTCAGTTTCGTTGGGTATCCAGACTCCGGTTATTACGTTGAATGTTCAGGGTCCGGTCAGTTTTGTTGGGTGTCCAAACTCCGGTTATTACGTTGAGCGTTCAGGCTCCGGTCAGTTTCGTTGGGTATCCAGACTACGGTTATTATGTTGAGCGTTCAGGCTCAGTTCAGTTTCGTTGGGTATCCAGACTCCGGTTTTACGTTGAGCATTCAGGCTCCGGTCAGTTTTGTTGGGTATCCAGACTCCGGTTATTACGTTGAGCGTTCAGGCTCCGGTCAGTTTCGTTGGGTATCCAGACTCCGGTTTTTACGTTGAGCATTCAGGCTCCGGTCAGTTTTGTTGGGTATCCAGACTCCGGTTATTACGTTGAGCGTTCAGGCTCCGGTCAGTTTCGTTTGGTATCTAGACTTCAGTTATTACGTTGAGCGTCCAGGCTCCGGTCAGTTTCGTTGGGCATCCAGACTCCAGTTATTACATTGTGCGTTCACGCTCCGGTCAGTTTTGTTGGGTATCCAGACTCCGGTTTTTACGTCTAGCGTTCAGGCTCCGGTCAGTTTTGTTGGGTATCCTGACTCCGGTTATTACGTTGAGCGTTCAGGCTCCGGTCAGTTTCTTTGGGTATCCAGACTCCGGTTATTACGTTGAGCGTTCAGGCTCCGGTCAGTTTCGTTGGGTATCCAGACTCCGGTTATTACGTTGAGCGTTCAGGCTCTGGTCAGTTTCGTTTGGTATCCAGACTTCAGTTATTACGTTGAGCGTCCAGGCTCCGGTCAGTTTCGTTGGGTATCCAGACTCCGGTTTTTACGTTGAGCGTTCAGGCTCCGGTCAGTTTCGTTGGGTATCCAGACTCCGGTTATTACGTTGAGGGTTCAATCTCCGGTCAGTTTCGTTGGGTGTCCAGACTCCGGTTATTACGTTGAGCGTTCAGGCTCCGGTCATTTTCGTTTGGTATCCAGACTTCAGTTATTACGTTGAGCGTCCAGGCTCCGGTCAGTTTCGTTGGGTATCCAGACTCTGGTTATTACGTTGAGCGTTCAGGCTCCGGTCAGTTTTGTTGGGTATCCAGACTCCAGTTATTACGTTGAGCGTCCAGGCTCTGGTCAGTTTCGTTGGGTATCCAGACTCCGGTTATTACGTTGAGCGTTCAGGCTCCGGTCAGTTTTGTTGGGTATCCATACTCCGGTTTTTACGTTGAGCGTTCAGGCTCGGGTCAGTTTCGTTGGGTATCCAGACTCCGGTTATTACATTGAGCGTTCAGGCTCCGGTCAGTTTCGTTTGGTATCCAGACTTCAGTTATTACGTTGAGCGTCCAGGCTCCGGTCAGTTTCGTTGGGTATCCAGACTCCGATTATTACGTTGAGCGTTCAGGCTCCTGTCAATTTCGTTGGGTATCCAGACTCCGGTTATTACGTTGAATGTTCAGGGTCCGGTCAGTTTGGTTGGGTTTCCAAACTCCGGTTATTACGTTGAATGTTCAGGGTCCGGTCAGTTTCGTTGGGTGTCCAGACTCCGGTTATTACGTTGAGCGTCCAGGCTCCGGCCAGTTTCGTTGGGTATCCAGACTCCGGTTATTACGTTGAGCGTTCAGGCTCCGGTCAGTTTCGTTGGGTATCCAGACTCCGGTTATTACGTTGAGCGTTCAGGCTCCGGTCAGTTTCGTTTGGTATCCAGACTTCAGTTATTACGTTGAGCGTCCAGGCTCTGGTCAGTTTCGTTGGGTATCCAGACTCCGATTATTACGTTGAGCGTTCAATCTCCTGTCAGTTTCGTTGGGTATCCAGACTCCGGTTATTACGTTGAATGTTCAGGGTCCGGTCAGTTTCGTTGGGTGTCCAGACTCCGGTTATTACGTTCAGCGTTCAGGCTCCGGTCAGTTTCGTTGGGTATCCAGACTACGGTTATTATGTTGAGCGTTCAGGCTCAGTTCAGTTTCGTTGCGTATCCAGACTCCGGTTTTTACGTTGAGCGTTCAGGCTCCGGTCAGTTTTGTTGGGTATCCTGACTCCGGTTTTTACGTTGAGCGTTCAGGCTCCGGTCAGTTTCTTTGGGTATCCAGACTCCGGTTATTACGTTGAGCGTTCAGGCTCCGGTCAGTTTCGTTGGGTATCCAGACTCCGGTTATTACGTTCTGCGTTCAGGCTCCGGTCAGTTTCGTTTGGTATCCAGACTTCAGTTATTACGTTGAGCGTCCAAGCTCCGGTCAGTTTCGTTGGGTATCCAGACTCCGTTTTTTACGTTGAGCGTTCAGGCTCCGGTCAGTTTCGTTGGGTATCCAGACTCCGGTTATTACGTTGAGGGTTCAATCTCCGGTCAGTTTCGTTGGGTGTCCAGACTCCGGTTATTACGTTGAGCGTTCAAGCTCCGGTCATTTTCGTTTGGTATCCAGACTTCAGTTATTACGTTGAGCGTCCAGGCTCCGGTCAGTTTCGTTGGGTATCCAGACTCCGGTTATTACGTTGAGCGTTCAGGCTCCAGTCAGTTTTGTTGGGTATCCAGACTCCGGTTTTTACGTTGAGCGTTCAGGCTCCGGTCAGTTTTGTTGGGTATCCTGACTCCGGTTATTACGTTGAGCGTTCAGGCTCCGGTCAGTTTCGTTTGGTATCCAGACTTCAGTTATTACGTTGAGCGTCCAGGCTCCGGTCAGTTTCGTTGGGTATCTAGACTCCGATTATTACGTTGAGCGTTCAGGCTCCAGTCAGTTTTGTTGGGTATCCAGACTCCGGTTTTTACGTTGAGCGTCCAGGCTCCGGTCAGTTTCGTTGGGTATCCAGACTCCGGTTTTTACGTTGAGCGTTCAGGCTCCGGTCAGTTTCGTTGGGTATCCAGACTCCGGTTATTACGTTGAGGGTTCAATCTCCGGTCAGTTTCGTTGGGTGTCCAGACTCCGGTTATTACGTTGAGCGTTCAGGCTCCGGTCATTTTCTTTTGGTATCCAGACTTCAGTTATTACGTTGAGCGTCCAGGCTCCGGTCAGTTTCGTTGGGTATCCAGACTCCGGTTATTACGTTGAGCGTTCAGGCTCCGGTTAGTTTTGTTGGGTATCCAGACTCCAGTTATTACCTTGAGCGTCCAGGCTCCGGTCAGTTTCGTTGGGTATCCAGACTCCGGTTATTACGTTGAGCGTTCAGGCTCCGGTCAGTTTTGTTGGGTATCCATACTCCGGTTTTTACGTTGAGCGTTCAGGCTCGGGTCAGTTTCGTTGGGTATCCAGACTCCGGTTATTACATTGAGCGTTAAGGCTCCGGTCAGTTTCGTTTGGTATCCAGACTTCAGTTATTACGTTGAGCGTCCAGGCTCCGGTCAGTTTCGTTGGGTATCCAGACTCCGATTATTACGTTGAGCGTTCAGGCTCCTGTCAGTTTCGTTGGGTATCCAGACTCCGGTTATTACGTTGAATGTTCAGGGTCCGGTCAGTTTTGTTGGGTGTCCAGACTCCGGTTATTACGTTGAATGTTCAGGGTCCGGTCAGTTTCGTTGGGTGTCCAGACTCCGGTTATTACGTTGAGCGTCCTAGCTCCGGTCAGTTTCGTTGGGTATCCAGACTCGGGTTATTACGTTGAGCGTTCAGGCTCCGGTCAGTTTCGTTGGGTATCCAGACTCCGGTTATTACGTTGAGCGTTCAGGCTCCGGTCAGTTTCGTTTGGTATCCAGACTTCAGTTATTACGTTGAGCGTCCAGGCTCCGGTCAGTTTCGTTGGGTATCCAGACTCCGATTATTACGTTGAGCGTTCAATCTCCTGTCAGTTTCGTTGGGTATCCAAACTCCGGTTATTACGTTGAATGTTCAGGGTCCGGTCAGTTTCGTTGGGTGTCCAGACTCCGGTTATTACGTTGAGCGTTCAGGCTCCGGTCAGTTTTGTTGGGTATCCAGACTACGGTTATTATGTTGAGCGTTCAGGCTCAGTTCAGTTTCGTTGGGTATCCAGACTCCGGTTTTATGTTGAGCATTCAGGCTCCGGTCAGTTTTGTTGGGTATCCAGACTCCGGTTATTACGTTGAGCGTTCAGGCTCCGGTCAGTTTCGTTGGGTGTCCAGACTCCGGTTTTTACGTTGAGCGTTCAGGCTCCGGTCAGTTTTGTTGGGTATCCAGACTCCGTTTATTACGTTGAGCGTTCAGGCTCCGGTCAGTTTCGTTTGGTATCTAGACTTCAGTTATTACGTTGAGCGTCCAGGCACCGGTCAGTTTCGTTGGGCATCCAGACTCCAGTTATTACATTGTGCGTTCACGCTCCGGTCAGTTTCGTTGGGTATCCAGACTCCGGTTTTTACGTTGAGCGTTCAGGCTCCAGTCAGTTTTGTTGGGTATCCTGACTCCGGTTATTACGTTGAGCGTTCAGGCTCCGGTCAGTTTCGTTGGGTATCCAGACTCCGGTTATTACGTTGAGCGTTCAGGCTCTGGTCAGTTTCGTTTGGTATCCAGACTTCAGTTATTACGTTGAGCGTCCAGGCTCCGGTCAGTTTCGTTGGGTATCCAGACTCCGGTTTTTACGTTGAGCGTTCAGGCTCCGGTCAGTTTCGTTGGGTATCCAGACTCCGGTTATTACGTTGAGGGTTCAATCTCCGGTCAGTTTCGTTGGGTGTCCAGACTCCGGTTATTACGTTGAGCGTTCAGGCTCCGGTCATTTTCGTTTGGTATCCAGACTTCAGTTATTACGTTGAGCGTCCAGGCTCCGGTCAGTTTCGTTGGGTATCCAGACTCTGGTTATTACGTTGAGCGTTCAGGCTCCGGTCACTTTTGTTGGGTATCCAGACTCCAGTTATTACGTTGAGCGTCCAGGCTCTGGTCAGTTTCGTTGGGTATCCAGACTCCGGTTATTTGGTTGAGCGTTCAGGCTCCGGTCAGTTTTGTTGGGTATCCATACTCCGGTTTTTACGTTGAGCGTTCAGGCTCGGGTCAGTTTCGTTGGGTATCCAGACTCCGGTTATTACATTGAGCGTTCAGGCTCCGGTCAGTTTCGTTTGGTATCCAGACTTCAGTTATTACGTTGAGCGTCCAGGCTCCGGTCAGTTTCGTTGGGTATCCAGACTCCGATTATTACGTTGAGCGTTCAGGCTCCTGTCAGTTTCGTTGGGTATCCAGACTCCGGTTATTACGTTGAATGTTCAGGGTCCGGTCAGTTTCGTTGGGTGTCCAGACTCCGGTTATTACGTTGAATGTTCAGGGTCCGGTCAGTTTCGTTGGGTGTCCAGACTCCGGTTATTACGTTGAGCGTCTAGACTCCGGTCAGTTTCGTTGGGTATCCAGACTCCGGTTATTACGTTGAGCGTTCAGGCTCCGGTCAGTTTCGTTGGGTATCCAGACTCCGGTTATTACGTTGAGCGTTCAGGCTCCGGTCAGTTTCGTTTGGTATCCAGACTTCAGTTATTACGTTGAGCGTCCAGGCTCCGGTCAGTTTCGTTGGGTATCCAGACTCCGGTTATTACGTTGAGCGTCCAGGCTCCGGTCAGTTTCGTTGGGTATCCAGACTCCGGTTTTTACGTTGAGCGTTCAGGCTCCGGTCAGTTTCGTTGGGTATCCAGACTCCGGTTATTACATTGAGGGTTCAATCTCCGGTCAGTTTCGTTGGGTGTCCAGACTCCGGTTATTACGTTGAGCATTCAGGCTCCGATCATTTTCGTTGAGCATCCAGACTCCAGTTATTACGTTATGCGTTCAGGCTCCGGTCAGTTTCGTTGGGTATCCACACTACGGTTATTACGTTAAGCGTTCAGGCTCCGGTCAGTTTCGTTGGGTATCCAAACTCCGGTTATTACATTGAGCGTTCAGGCTCCGGTCAGTTTCGTTTGGTATCCAGACTTCAGTTATTACGTTGAGCGTCCAGGCTCCGGTCAGTTTCGTTGGGTATCCAGACTCCGGTTATTACGTTGAGCGTTCAGGCTCCGGTCAGTTTCGTTGGGTATCCAGACTCCGGTTTTTACGTTGAGCGTTTAGGCTCCGGTCAGTTTTGTTGGGTATCCTGACTCCGGTTATTACGTTGAGCGTTCAGGCTCCGGTAAGTTTCGTTGGGTATCCAGACTCCGGTTATTACGTTGAGCGTTCAGGCTCCGGTCAGTTTCGTTGGGTATCCAGACTCCGGTTATTACGTTGAGCGTTCAGGCTCCGGTCAGTTTCGTTTGGTATCCAGACTTCAGTTATTACGTTGAGCGTCCAGGCTCCGGTCAGTTTCGTTGGGTATCCAGACTCCGGTTTTTACGTTGAGCGTTCAGGCTCCGGTCAGTTTCGTTGGGTATCTAGACTCCGGTTATTACGTTGAGGGTTCAATCTTCGGTCAGTTTCGTTGGGTGTCCAGACTCTGGTTATTACGTTGAGCGTTCAGGCTCCGGTCATTTTCGTTTGGTATCCAGACTTCAGTTATTACGTTGAGCGTCCAGGCTCCGGTCAGTTTCGTTGGGTATCTAGACTTCGGTTATTACGTTGAGCGTTCAGGCTCCGGTCAGTTTCGTTGGGTATCCAGACTCCGGTTATTACGTTGAGCGTTCAGGCTCCGGTCAGTTTTGTTGGGTATCCATACTCCGGTTTTTACGTTGAGCGTTCAGGCTCGGGTCAGTTTCGTTGGGTATCCAGACTCCGGTTATTACGTTGAGCGTTCAGGCTCCGGTCAGTTTTGTTGGGTATCCAGACTCCAGTTATTACGTTGAGCGTCCAGGCTCTGGTCAGTTTCGTTGGGTATCCAGACTCCGGTTATTACGTTGAGCGTTCAGGCTCCGGTCAGTTTTGTTGGGTATCCATACTCCGGTTTTTACGTTGAGCGTTTAGGCTCAGGTCAGTTTCGTTGGGTGTCCAGACTCCGGTTATTACGTTGAGCGTCCAGGCTCCGGTCAGTTTCGTTGGGTATCCAGACTCCGGTTATTACGTTGAGCGTTCAGGCTCCGGTAAGTTTCGTTGGGTATCCAGACTCCGGTTATTACGTTGAGCGTTCAGGCTCCGGTCAGTTTCGTTTGGTATCCAGACTTCAGTTATTACGTTGAGCGTCCAGGCTCCGGTCAGTTTCGTTGGGTATCCAGACTCCGGTTATTACGTTGAGCGTCCAGGCTCCGGTCAGTTTCGTTGGGTGTCCAGACTCCGGTTATTACGTTGAGCGTCCAGGCTCCGGTCAGTTTCGTTGGGTATCCAGACTCCGGTTATTACGTTGAGCGTTCAGGCTCCGGTCAGTTTTGTTGGGTATCCAGACTCCGATTATTACGTTGAGCGTTCAGGCTCCGGTCAGTTTCGTTGGGTATCCAGACTCCGGTTTTTACGTTGAGCGTTTAGGCTCCGGTCAGTTTTGTTGGGTATCCTGACTCCGGTTATTACGTTGAGCGTTCAGGCTCCGGTAAGTTTCGTTGGGTATCCAGACTCCGGTTATTACGTTGAGCGTTCAGGCTCCGGTCAGTTTCGTTGGGTATCCAGACTCCGGTTATTACGTTGAGCGTTCAGGCTCCGGTCAGTTTCGTTTGGTATCCAGACTTCAGTTATTACGTTGAGCGTCCAGGCTCCGGTCAGTTTCGTTGGGTATCCAGACTCCGGTTTTTACGTTGAGCGTTCAGGCTCCGGTCAGTTTCGTTGGGTATCTAGACTCCGGTTATTACGTTGAGGGTTCAATCTTCGGTCAGTTTCGTTGGGTGTCCAGACTCTGGTTATTACGTTGAGCGTTCAGGCTCCGGTCATTTTCGTTTGGTATCCAGACTTCAGTTATTACGTTGAGCGTCCAGGCTCCGGTCAGTTTCGTTGGGTATCTAGACTTCGGTTATTACGTTGAGCGTTCAGGCTCCGGTCAGTTTCGTTGGGTATCCAGACTCCGGTTATTACGTTGAGCGTTCAGGCTCCGGTCAGTTTTGTTGGGTATCCATACTCCGGTTTTTACATTGAGCGTTCAGGCTCGGGTCAGTTTCGTTGGGTATCCAGACTCCGGTTATTACGTTGAGCGTTCAGGCTCCGGTCAGTTTTGTTGGGTATCCAGACTCCAGTTATTACGTTGAGCGTCCAGGCTCTGGTCAGTTTCGTTGGGTATCCAGACTCCGGTTATTACGTTGAGCGTTCAGGCTCCGGTCAGTTTTGTTGGGTATCCATACTCCGGTTTTTACGTTGAGCGTTCAGGCTCGGGTCAGTTTCGTTGGGTGTCCAGACTCCGGTTATTACGTTGAGCGTCCAGGCTCCGGTCAGTTTCGTTGGGTATCCAGACTCCGGTTATTACGTTGAGCGTTCAAGCTCCGGTAAGTTTCGTTGGGTATCCAGACTCCGGTTATTACGTTGAGCGTTCAGGCTCCGGTCAGTTTCGTTTGGTATCCAGACTTCAGTTATTACGTTGAGCGTCCAGGCTCCGGTCAGTTTCGTTGGGTATCCAGACTCCGGTTATTACGTTGAGCGTCCAGGCTCCGGTCAGTTTCGTTGGGTATCCAGACTCCGGTTTTTACGTTGAGCGTTCAGGCTCCGGTCAGTTTCGTTGGGTATCCAGACTCCGGTTATTACGTTGAGGGTTCAATCTCCAGTCAGTTTCGTTGGGTGTCCAGACTCCGGTTATTACGTTGAGCGTTCAGGCTCCGATCATTTTCTTTGAGCATCCAGACTCCAGTTATTACGTTATGCATTCAGGCTCCGGTCAGTTTCGTTGGGTATCCAGACTACGGTTATTACGTTAAGCGTTCAGGCTCCGGTCAGTTTCGTTTGGTATCCAGACTCCGGTTATTACATTGAGCGTTCAGGCTCCGGTCAGTTTCGTTTGGTATCCAGACTTCAGTTATTACGTTGAGCGTCCAGGCTCCGGTCAGTTTCGTTGGGTATCCAGACTCCGGTTATTACATTGAGAGTTCAGGCTCCGGTCAGTTTCGTTGGGTATCCAGACTCCGGTTTTTACGTTGAGCGTTCAGGCTCCGGTCAGTTTTGTTGGGTATCCAGACTCCAGTTATTACGTTGAGCGTTCAGGCTCCGGTCAGTTTCGTTAGGTATCCAGACTCCGGTTATTACGTTGAGCGTTCAGGCTCCGGTCAGTTTCGTTGGGTATCCAGACTCCGGTTATTACGTTGAGCGTTAGGGCTCCGGTCAGTTTCGTTGGGTATCCAGACTCCGGTTATTACATTGAGTGTTCAGGCTCCGGTCAGTTTCGTTTGGTATCCAGACTTCAGTTATTACGTTGAGCGTCCAGGCTCCGGTTAGTTTCGTTGGGTATCCAGACTCCGATTATTACGTTGAGCATTCAATCTCCTGTCAGTTTTGTTGGGTATCCAGACTCCGATTATTACGTTGAATGTTCAGGGTCCGGTCAGTTTCGTTGGGTGTCCAGACTCCGGTTATTACGTTGAGCGTTCAGGCTCCGGTCAGTTTCGTTGGGTATCCAGACTACGGTTATTATGTTGAGCATTCAGGCTCAGTTCAGTTTCGTTGGGTATCCAGACTCCGGTTTTTACGTTGAGCATTCAGGCTCCGCTCAGTTTTGTTGGGTATCCAGAGTCCGGTTATTACGTTGAGCGTTCAGGCTCCGGTCAGTTTTGTTGGGTATCCAGACTCCAGTTTTTACGTTGATCGTTCAGGCTCCGGTCATTTTCGTTGACTATCCAGACTCGGGTTATTACGTTGAGCGTTCAGGCTCCAGTCAGTTTCGTTGGGTATCCAGACTCCGGTTATTATGTTGAGCGTTCAGGCTCCGGTCAGTTTCGTTGGGTATCCAGACTCTGATTATTACGTTGAGCGTTCAGGCTGCGGTAAGTTTCGTTGAGTATCCAGACTCAGGTTATTACGTTGAGCGTTCAGGCTACGGTAAGTTTCGTTGGGTATCCAGACTCAGGTTATTACGTTGAGCGTTCAGGCTCCGGTCAGTTTCGTTGGGTATCCAGACTCCAGTTATTAAGTTGAGCGTTCAGGCTCCGGTAATTACGTTGGGTATCCAGACTCAGGTTATTACGTTGAGCATTCAGGCTCCGGTCAGTTTTGTTGGGTATCCAGAGTCCGGTTATTACGTTGAGCGTTCAGGCTCCGGTCAGTTTTGTTGGGTATCCAGACTCCAGTTTTTACGTTGATCGTTCAGGCTCCGGTCAGTTTCGTTTGGTATCCAGACTCGGGTTATTACGTTGAGCGTTCAGGCTCCAGTCAGTTTCGTTGGGTATCCAAACTCCGGTTATTATGTTGAGCGTTCAGGCTCCGGTCAGTTTCGTTGGGTATCCAGACTCTGATTATTACGTTGAGCGTTCAGGCTGCGGTAAGTTTCGTTGAGTATCCAGACTCAGGTTATTACGTTGAGCGTTCAGGCTCCGGTAAGTTTCGTTGGGTATCCAGACTACGGTTATTATGTTGAGCGTTCAGGCTCAGTTCAGTTTCGTTGGGTATCCAGACTCCGGTTTTTACGTTGAGCATTCAGGCTCCGGTCAGTTTTGTTGGGTATCCAGAGTCCGGTTATTACGTTGAGCGTTCAGGCTCCGGTCAGTTTTGTTGGGTATCCAGACTCCAGTTTTTACGTTGAGCGTTCAGGCTACGGTCAGTTTTGTTGGGTATCCAGACTCCAGTTATTACGTTGAGGTTCAGGCTCCGGTCAGTTTCGTTTGGTATCTAAACTTCAGTTATTACGTTGAGCGTCCAGGCTCCGGTCAGTTTCGTTGGGCATCCAGACTCCAGTTATTACATTGTGCGTTCACGCTCCGGTCAGTTTCGTTGGGTATCCAGACTCCGGTTTTTACGTTGAGCGTTCAGGCTCCGGTCAGTTTTGTAGGGTATCCTGACTCCGGTTATTACGTTGAGCGTTCAGGCTCCGGTCAGTTTCGTTGGGTATCCAGACTCCGGTTATTACGTTGAGCGTTCAGGCTCCGGTCAGTTTCATTGGGTATCCAGACTCCGGTTATTACGTTGAGCGTTCAGGCTCCGGTCAGTTTCGTTTGGTATCCAGACTTCAGTTATTACGTTGAGCGTCCAGGCTCCGGTCAGTTTCGTTGGGTATCCAGAAACCGGTTTTTACGTTGAGCGTTCAGGCTCCGGTCAGTTTCGTTGGGTATCCAGACTCCGGTTTTTACGTTGAGCGTTCAGGCTCCGGTCAGTATTGTTGGGTGTCCAGACTCCAGTTATTACGTTGAGCGTCCAGGCTCCGGTCAGTTTCGTTGGGTATCCAGACTCCAGTTATTACATTGTGCGTTCACGCTCCGGTCAGTTTCGTTGGGTATCCAGACTCCGGTTTTTACGTTGAGCGTTCAGGCTCCGGTCAGTTTTGTAGGGTATCCTGACTCCGGTTATTACGTTGAGCGTTCAGGCTCCGGTCAGTTTCGTTGGGTATCCAGACTCCGGTTATTACGTTGAGCGTTCAGGCTCCGGTCAGTTTCGTTGAGCATCCAGACTCCAGTTATTACGTTATGCGTTCAGGCTCCGGTCAGTTTCGTTGGGTATCCAGACTACGGTTATTACGTTAAGCGTTCAGGCTCCGGTCAGTTTCGTTGGGTATCCAGACTCCGGTTATTACATTGAGCGTTCAGGCTCCGGTCAGTTTCGTTTGGTATCCAGACTTCAATTATTACGTTGAGCGTCCAGGCTCCGGTCAGTTTCGTTGGGTATCCAGACTCCGGTTATTACGTTGAGCGTTCAGGCTCCGGTCATTTTCGTTTGGTATCCAGACTTCAGTTATTACGTTGAGCGTCCAGGCTCCGGTCAGTTTTGTTGGGTATCCAGACTCCGGTTATTACGTTGAGCGTTCAGGCTCCGGTCAGTTTCGTTGGGTATCCAGACTCCGGTTTTTACGTTGAGCGTTCAGGCTCCGGTCAGTTTTGTTGGGTATCCAGACTCCGGTTATTACGTTGAGCGTCCAGGCTCCGGTCAATTACGTTGGGTATCCAGACTCCGGTTATTACGTTGAGCGTTCAGGCTCCGGTCAGTTTTGTTGGGTATCCAGACTCCGATTTTTACGTTGAGCGTTCAGGCTCGGGTCAGTTTCGTTGGGTATCCAGACTCCAGTTATTACATTGAGCGTTCAGGCTCCGGTCAGTTTTGTTTGGTATGCAGACTTCAGTTATTACGTTGAGCGTCCAGGCTCCGGTCAGTTTCGTTGGGTATCCAGACTCCGATTTTTACGTTGAGCGTTCAGGCTCCTGTCAGTTTCGTTGGGTATCCAGACTCCGGTTATTACGTTGAATGTTCAGGGTCCGGTCAGTTTCGTTGGGTGTCCAGACTCCGGTTATTACGTTGAGCGTCCAGGCTCCGGTCAGTTTCATTGGGTATCCAGACTCCGGTTATTACGTTGAGCGTTCAGGCTCCGGTCAGTTTCGTTGGGTATCCAGACTCCGGTTATTACGTTGAGCGTTCAGGCTCCGGTCAGTTTCGTTTGGTATCCAGACATCAGTTATTACGTTGAGCGTCCAGGCTCCGGTCAGTTTCGTTGGGTATCCAGACTCCGGTTATTACGTTGAGCGTCCAGGCTCCAGTCAGTTTCGTTGGGTATCCAGACTCTGGTTTTTACGTTGAGCGTTCAGGCTCCGGTCAGTTTCGTTGGGTATCCAGACTCCGGTTATTACGTTGAGGGTTCAATCTCCGGTCAGTTTCGTTGGGTGTCCAGACTCCGGTTATCACATTGAGCGTTCAGGCTCCGATCATTTTCGTTGAGCATCCAGACTCCAGTTATTACGTTATGCGTTCAGGCTCCGGTCAGTTTCGTTGGGTATCTAGACTACGGTTATTATGTTGAGCGTTCAGGCTCCGTTCAGTTTCGTTGGGTATCCAGACTCCGGTTTTTACGTTTGAGCATTCAGGCTCCGGTCAGTTTTGTTGGGTATCCAGACTCCGGTTATTACGTTGAGCGTTCAGGCTCCGGTCAGTTTCGTTGGGTATCCAGACTCCGGTTTTTACGTTGAGCGTTCAGGCTCCGGTCAGTTTTGTTGGGTATCCAGACTCCGGTTATTACGTTGAACGTTCAGGCACCGGTCAGTTTTGTTGGGTATCCAGACTCCGGTTTTTACGTTGAGCGTTCAGGCTCGGGTCAGTTTCGTTGGGTATCCAGACTCCAGTTATTACATTGAGCGTTCAGGCTCCGGTCAGTTTCGTTTGGTATGCAGACTTCAGTTATTACGTTGAGCGTCCAGGCTCCGGTCAGTTTCGTTGGGTATCCAGACTCCGGTTATTACGTTGAATGTTCAGGGTCCGGTCAGTTTCGTTGGGTGTCCAGACTCCGGTTATTACGTTGAGCGTCCAGGCTCCGGTCAGTTTCGTTGGGTATCCAGACTCCGGTTATTACGTTGAGCGTTCAGGCTCCGGTCAGTTTTGTTGGGTATCCAGACTCCGGTTTTTACGTTGAGCGTTCAGGCTCGGGTCAGTTTCGTTGGGTATCCAGACTCCAGTTATTACATTGAGCGTTCAGGCTCCGGTCAGTTTCGTTTGGTATGCAGACTTCAGTTATTACGTTGAGCGTCCAGGCTCCGGTCAGTTTCGTTGGGTATCCAGACTCCGATTATTACGTTGAGCGTTCAGGCTCCTGTCAGTTTCGTTGGGTATCCAGACTCCGGTTATTACGTTGAATGTTCAGGGTCCGGTCAGTTTCATTGGGTGTCCAGACTCCGGTTATTACGTTGAGCGTCCAGGCTCCGGTCAGTTTTGTTGGGTATCCAGACTCCGGTTATTACGTTGAGCGTTCAGGCTCCGGTCAGTTTCGTTGGGTATCCAGACTCCGGTTATTACGTTGAGCGTTCAGGCTCCGGTCAGTTTCGTTTGGTATCCAGACATCAGTTATTACGTTGAGCGTCCAGGCTCCGGTCAGTTTCGTTGGGTATCCAGACTCCGGTTATTACGTTGAGCGTCCAGGCTCCGGTCAGTTTCGTTGGGTATCCAGACTCTGGTTTTTACGTTGAGCGTTCAGGCTCCGGTCAGTTTCGTTGGGTATCCAGACTCCGGTTATTACGTTGAGGGTTAAATCTCCGGTCAGTTTCGTTGGGTGTCCAGACTCCGGTTATTACATTGAGCGTTCAGGCTCCGATCATTTTCGTTGAGCATCCAGACTCCAGTTATTACGTTATGCGTTCAGGCTCCGGTCAGTTTCGTTGGGTATCTAGACTACGGTTATTATGTTGAGCGTTCAGGCTCCGTTCAGTTTCGTTGGGTATCCAGACTCCGGTTTTTACGTTGAGCATTCAGGCTCCGGTCAGTTTTGTTGGGTATCCAGACTCCGGTTATTACGTTGAGCGTTCAGGCTCCGGTCAGTTTCGTTGGGTATCCAGACTCCGGTTTTTACGTTGAGCGTTCAGGCTCCGGTCAATTTTGTTGGGTATCCAGACTCCGGTTATTACGTTGAACGTTCAGGCACCGGTCAGTTTTGTTGGGTATCCAGACTCCGGTTTTTACGTTGAGCGTTCAGGCTCGGGTCAGTTTCGTTGGGTATCCAGACTCCAGTTATTACATTGAGCGTTCAGGCTCCGGTCAGTTTCGTTTGGTATGCAGACTTCAGTTATTACGTTGAGCGTCCAGGCTCCGGTCAGTTTCGTTGGGTATCCAGACTCCGATTATTACGTTGAGCGTTCAGGCTCCTGTCAGTTTCGTTGGGTATCCAGACTCCGGTTATTACGTTGAATGTTCAGGGTCCGGTCAGTTTCGTTGGGTGTCCAGACTCCGGTTATTACGTTGAGCGTCCAGGCTCCGGTCAGTTTCGTTGGGTATCCAGACTCCGGTTATTACGTTGAGCGTTCAGGCTCCGGTCAGTTTTGTTGGGTATCCAGACTCCGGTTTTTACGTTGAGCGTTCAGGCTCGGGTCAGTTTCTTTGGGTATCCAGACTCCAGTTATTACATTGAGCGTTCAGGCTCCGGTCAGTTTCGTTTGGTATGCAGACTTCAGTTATTACGTTGAGCGTCCAGGCTCCGGTCAGTTTCGTTGGGTATCCAGACTCCGATTATTACGTTGAGCGTTCAGGCTCCTGTCAGTTTCGTTGGGTATCCAGACTCCGGTTATTACGTTGAATGTTCAGGGTCCGGTCAGTTTCGTTGGGTGTCCAGACTCCGGTTATTACGTTGAGCGTCCAGGCTCCGGTCAGTTTTGTTGGGTATCCAGACTCCGGTTATTACGTTGAGCGTTCAGGCTCCGGTCAGTTTCGTTGGGTATCCAGACTCCGGTTATTACGTTGAGCGTTCAGGCTCCGGTCAGTTTCGTTTGGTATCCAGACATCAGTTATTACGTTGAGCGTCCAGGCTCCGGTCAGTTTCGTTGGGTATCCAGACTCCGGTTATTACGTTGAGCGTCCAGGCTCCGGTCAGTTTCGTTGGGTATCCAGACTCTGGTTTTTACGTTGAGCGTTCAGGCTCCGGTCAGTTTCGTTGGGTATCCAGACTCCGGTTATTACGTTGAGGGTTAAATCTCCGGTCAGTTTCGTTGGGTGTCCAGACTCCGGTTATTACATTGAGCGTTCAGGCTCCGATCATTTTCGTTGAGCATCCAGACTCCAGTTATTACGTTATGCGTTCAGGCTCCGGTCAGTTTCGTTGGGTATCTAGACTACGGTTATTATGTTGAGCGTTCAGGCTCCGTTCAGTTTCGTTGAGTATCCAGACTCCGGTTTTTACGTTGAGCATTCAGGCTCCGGTCAGTTTTGTTGGGTATCCAGACTCCGGTTATTACGTTGAGCGTTCAGGCTCCGGTCAGTTTCGTTGGGTATCCAGACTCCGGTTTTTACGTTGAGCGTTCAGGCTCCGGTCAATTTTGTTGGGTATCCAGACTCCGGTTATTACGTTGAACGTTCAGGCACCGGTCAGTTTTGTTGGGTATCCAGACTCCGGTTTTTACGTTGAGCGTTCAGGCTCGGGTCAGTTTCGTTGGGTATCCAGACTCCAGTTATTACATTGAGCGTTCAGGCTCCGGTCAGTTTCGTTTGGTATGCAGACTTCAGTTATTACGTTGAGCGTCCAGGCTCCGGTCAGTTTCGTTGGGTATCCAGACTCCGATTATTACGTTGAGCGTTCAGGCTCCTGTCAGTTTCGTTGGGTATCCAGACTCCGGTTATTACGTTGAATCTTCAGGGTCCGGTCAGTTTCGTTGGGTGTCCAGACTCCGGTTATTACGTTGAGCGTCCAGGCTCCGGTCAGTTTCGTTGGGTATCCAGACTCCGGTTATTACGTTGAGCGTTCAGGCTCCGGTCAGTTTTGTTGGGTATCCAGACTCCGGTTTTTACGTTGAGCGTTCAGGCTCGGGTCAGTTTCGTTGGGTATCCAGACTCTAGTTATTACATTGAGCGTTCAGGCTCCGGTCAGTTTCGTTTGATATGCAGACTTCAGTTATTACGTTGAGCGTCCAGGCTCCGGTCAGTTTCGTTGGGTATCCAGACTCCGATTATTACGTTGAGCGTTCAGGCTCCTGTCAGTTTCGTTGGGTATCCAGACTCCGGTTATTACGTTGAATGTTCAGGGTCCGGTCAGTTTCGTTGGGTGTCCAGACTCCGGTTATTACGTTGAGCGTCCAGGCTCCGGTCAGTTTTGTTGGGTATCCAGACTCCGGTTATTACGTTGAGCGTTCAGGCTCCGGTCAGTTTCGTTGGGTATCCAGACTCCGGTTATTACGTTGAGCGTTCAGGCTCCGGTCAGTTTCGTTTGGTATCCAGACATCAGTTATTACGTTGAGCGTCCAGGCTCCGGTCAGTTTCGTTGGGTATCCAGACTCCGGTTATTACGTTGAGCGTCCAGGCTCCGGTCAGTTTCGTTGGGTATCCAGACTCTGGTTTTTACGTTGAGCGTTCAGGCTCCGGTCAGTTTCGTTGGGTATCCAGACTCCGGTTATTACGTTGAGGGTTAAATCTCCGGTCAGTTTCGTTGGGTGTCCAGACTCCGGTTATTACATTGAGCGTTCAGGCTCCGATCATTTTCGTTGAGCATCCAGACTCCAGTTATTACGTTATGCGTTCAGGCTCCGGTCAGTTTCGTTGGGTATCTAGACTACGGTTATTATGTTGAGCGTTCAGGCTCCGTTCAGTTTCGTTGAGTATCCAGACTCCGGTTTTTACGTTGAGCATTCAGGCTCCGGTCAGTTTTGTTGGGTATCCAGACTCCGGTTATTACGTTGAGCGTTCAGGCTCCGGTCAGTTTCGTTGGGTATCCAGACTCCGATTTTTACGTTGAGCGTTCAGGCTCCGGTCAATTTTGTTGGGTATCCAGACTCCGGTTATTACGTTGAACGTTCAGGCACCGGTCAGTTTTGTTGGGTATCCAGACTCCGGTTTTTACGTTGAGCGTTCAGGCTCGGGTCAGTTTCGTTGGGTATCCAGACTCCAGTTATTACATTGAGCGTTCAGGCTCCGGTCAGTTTCGTTTGGTATGCAGACTTCAGTTATTACGTTGAGCGTCCAGGCTCCGGTCAGTTTCGTTGGGTATCCAGACTCCGATTATTACGTTGAGCGTTCAGGCTCCTGTCAGTTTCGTTGGGTATCCAGACTCCGGTTATTACGTTGAATGTTCAGGGTCCGGTCAGTTTCGTTGGGTGTCCAGACTCCGGTTATTACGTTGAGCGTCCAGGCTCCGGTCAGTTTCGTTGGGTATCCAGACTCCGGTTATTACGTTGAGCGTTCAGGCTCCGGTCAGTTTTGTTGGGTATCCAGACTCCGGTTTTTACGTTGAGCGTTCAGGCTCGGGTCAGTTTCGTTGGGTATCCAGACTCCAGTTATTACATTGAGCGTTCAGGCTCCGGTCAGTTTCGTTTGGTATGCAGACTTCAGTTATTACGTTGAGCGTCCAGGCTCCGGTCAGTTTCGTTGGGTATCCAGACTCCGATTATTACGTTGAGCGTTCAGGCTCCTGTCAGTTTCGTTGGGTATCCAGACTCCGGTTATTACGTTGAATGTTCAGGGTCCGGTCAGTTTCGTTGGGTGTCCAGACTCCGGTTATTACGTTGAGCGTCCAGGCTCCGGTCAGTTTTGTTGGGTATCCAGACTCCGGTTATTACGTTGAGCGTTCAGGCTCCGGTCAGTTTCGTTGGGTATCCAGACTCCGGTTATTACGTTGAGCGTTCAGGCTCCGGTCAGTTTCGTTTGGTATCCAGACATCAGTTATTACGTTGAGCGTCCAGGCTCCGGTCAGTTTCGTTGGGTATCCAGACTCCGGTTATTACGTTGAGCGTCCAGGCTCCGGTCAGTTTCGTTGGGTATCCAGACTCTGGTTTTTACGTTGAGCGTTCAGGCTCCGGTCAGTTTCGTTGGGTATCCAGACTCCGGTTATTACGTTGAGGGTTAAATCTCCGGTCAGTTTCGTTGGGTGTCCAGACTCCGGTTATTACATTGAGCGTTCAGGCTCCGATCATTTTCGTTGAGCATCCAGACTCCAGTTATTACGTTATGCGTTCTGGCTCCGGTCAGTTTCGTTGGGTATCTAGACTACGGTTATTATGTTGAGCGTTCAGGCTCCGTTCAGTTTCGTTGGGTTTCCAGACTCCGGTTTTTACGTTGAGCATTCAGGCTCCGGTCAGTTTTGTTGGGTATCCAGACTCCGGTTATTACGTTGAGCGTTCAGGCTCCGGTCAGTTTCGTTGGGTATCCAGACTCCGGTTTTTACGTTGAGCGTTCAGGCTCCGGTCAGTTTTGTTGGGTATCCAGACTCCGGTTATTACGTTGAACGTTCAGGCACCGGTCAGTTTTGTTGGGTATCCAGACTCCGGTTTTTACGTTGAGCGTTCAGGCTCGGGTCAGTTTCGTTGGGTATCCAGACTCCAGTTATTACATTGAGCGTTCAGGCTCCGGTCAGTTTCGTTTGGTATGCAGACTTCAGTTATTACGTTGAGCGTCCAGGCTCCGGTCAGTTTCGTTGGGTATCCAGACTCCGATTATTACGTTGAGCGTTCAGGCTCCTGTCAGTTTCGTTGGGTATCCAGACTCCGGTTATTACGTTGAATGTTCAGGGTCCGGTCAGTTTCGTTGGGTGTCCAGACTCCGGTTATTACGTTGAGCGTCCAGGCTCCGGTCAGTTTCGTTGGGTATCCAGACTCCGGTTATTACGTTGAGCGTTCAGGCTCCGGTCAGTTTTGTTGGGTATCCAGACTCCGGTTTTTACGTTGAGCGTTCAGGCTCGGGTCAGTTTCGTTGGGTATCCAGACTCCAGTTATTACATTGAGCGTTCAGGCTCCGGTCAGTTTCGTTTGGTATGCAGACTTCAGTTATTACGTTGAGCGTCCAGGCTCCGGTCAGTTTCGTTGGGTATCCAGACTCCGATTATTACGTTGAGCGTTCAGGCTCCTGTCAGTTTCGTTGGGTATCCAGACTCCGGTTATTACGTTGAATGTTCAGGGTCCGGTCAGTTTCGTTGGGTGTCCAGACTCCGGTTATTACGTTGAGCGTCCAGGCTCCGGTCAGTTTTGTTGGGTATCCAGACTCCGGTTATTACGTTGAGCGTTCAGGCTCCGGTCAGTTTCGTTGGGTATCCAGACTCCGGTTATTACGTTGAGCGTTCAGGCTCCGGTCAGTTTCGTTTGGTATCCAGACATCAGTTATTACGTTGAGCGTCCAGGCTCCGGTCAGTTTCGTTGGGTATCCAGACTCCGGTTATTACGTTGAGCGTCCAGGCTCCGGTCAGTTTTGTTGGGTATCCAGACTCTGGTTTTTACGTTGAGCGTTCAGGCTCCGGTCAGTTTCGTTGGGTATCCAGACTCCGGTTATTACGTTGAGGGTTCAATCTCCGGTCAGTTTCGTTGGGTGTCCAGACTCCGGTTATTACATTGAGCGTTCAGGCTCCGATCATTTTCGTTGAGCATCCAGACTCCAGTTATTACGTTATGCGTTCTGGCTCCGGTCAGTTTCGTTGGGTATCTAGACTACGGTTATTATGTTGAGCGTTCAGGCTCCGTTCAGTTTCGTTGGGTTTCCAGACTCCGGTTTTTACGTTGAGCATTCAGGCTCCGGTCAGTTTTGTTGGGTATCCAGACTCCGGTTATTACGTTGAGCGTTCAGGCTCCGGTCAGTTTCGTTGGGTATCCAGACTCCGGTTTTTACGTTGAGCGTTCAGGCTCCGGTCAGTTT